>BLSH010267098.1:65580-77722 GCA_018402905.1 Glandirana rugosa | reverse complement strand
TACCCAGATGTTCTTTTATATGAATATTGGTAATAAGCTCTGCATGGTTTGAGATTACCAGGTCCAACAAAGCATCATTCCTAGTTGGGGCCTCAATAAACTGGACCATAAAATTGTCCTGTAATAGGTCTATAAATTTTTGCCCTTTAGCTGTCCCAGCAGTGCCATTACTCCAGTTGATTTCCGGGTAGTTAAAATCCCCCATTATTATCACTGTCCCAGCCCTTGCAGCTCTTTCTATCTGTGCAAGGAGCAGAGTCTCCACCTCCTCTTTACCACTGGGAGGTCTATAACAAACTCCAATGATAACCTTTGTAGTGCGCACACCCATATGCAGATCTACCCATAATGCTTCAGACTCATCACACTCTCCATCAACTAGGTCCTCATTCACACTCACTTTGAGATCACTTCTCACATAGAATGGTGCCAAGCATTATTAAACCCACTTCTTGTGAGCTCTTGGGCATTACGGCCAGCGAAGGCTGCACTGCCTAGAAGGAAAATGCTTACAGGAGTACAGAGCAAAATGATGATTTCTGCTGTGTGTTGCTGCTTTTTCATTATCCAATCCCAGGCTGAAGAGAGTCCAAGACTGGGCTGTATTGCTGAAAGACTGTGTAGTAAGTACAGAGGTCCAGTACCTATCTGTGTTATATGAAAAGGGTGTTGAACAGTTACAAATCCTTTGGTAGATAAAAAATGCCATATATAGTATATATGTATTTAAATTGTGTAATTGTGTTTGCCTGGAGTTCCGACATAAAAAAGTTGTATGGTCACAGCATGGACTTTCACTTTATCACAGCAGCAATGCAATAGCAATAAAGCAATAACTATTTCTGACAATCCAATAGAAGCTTACTTAAAAAAAATCTCCTTTCATGTTGTGAGTGCTGCCTGTCTCCTGGCAATCTCCTTCAACAACTTCCTGAATTCCCTGCATGCTTTGCAGCTTCTTCTCTGCTGTTTGTTTTCAATATCTAAGGCAGACTTTCTCAACCTTTTCAATACTGAGGAACACTTGAAATAGTTATCCGGTCTCGGGGAACCCCTGCTATAATTAAAAATCTACAACTCATGATACATTAGTGTGATGGTCAATGGGAAGAATGCTCCTTACACTTGTGGTCTTTGGGAAGAATTACCCTCTTACAGAATTTATCTGAGAGGTAGAAATTGATTATTGCTCAAGGAACCCTTAGCAACCTCTGGAGGAACCCTAGGGTTCCACAGAACCCTGGTTGAGAAACCCTGATCTAAGGACTACATATCCCATGTTATCTTGCTGCCTGCAAGCTGTGATTCCTTTACTGACTCCGCCTTCTGAAACTCCTCCTCTCAGCACCTCTATAAGGAAGGAAGTAAATGTGTGTGGATCTTCATAAAGTAAGTTTGCAAACTTCAGATTAATAGAAGTAGGCTACAAATAATTGAAATGCAAAGTGAAAATGAATAGATAATTTTACATTTTGACCACAGATACGCTTTAACATCTGTTTTTTTCTTGACAGTCTATGTGGCGCACAAAAAGGAGCACAGTAAAGGGCTATTTCCTGGCAGGAAGGAACATGGTGTGGTGGCCTGTAAGTATCAGAATTTTGAACAGGTAGCATCTTATTCTTGAAATATCCCTTAGTAATAGATACTTTAAATTGGATGATCTGAGGATTACTAAAGATGTACATTTCATTATACTGGTTACTGAGCCACAATGCTTTACTGCAGCAGATGAAGTGGGGAAACCACAAGCCAGAAGTCCAAATCAAAATGAAACAATAACTGCTTTATCACATTAAGCCCAAGTCAAGCAGATCTATAGTCTATATGGATGTAATTGCAAATGAATGCTCACTTTGGCGCTGGGAAGATGCTTACGTTTTTGCTAGGCTTGATGACAAATCGCTATTTCTCCTTTGGCCAAGCCAACCCAGACTGGACTTTTGCTAGCAAGGAGAAGTTCCCCATCAAGCACATTACTTCTGCAGCTGTTAAGTAAAAGAAAGAGGTGTGGATCAGGGTGTACGCATTGGTCGATACAGTTCTCCACATTAACTTAAGGAAAGACCCATGGGAAGCGCTCCTACATAGGCCTATTGCGGACCCCGGTGAGAGGGGCCTTAACTACTCACATTTTCATGGCCACGAAACAAACGATCGCGCGGTCATGGAAATCGCCTCTCCTTAGCTTTGAAGAAGTCAAAAATAGGATCCATGGAATACTCATAAATTAAAGGCTGACGGCGATCCTAGAAGATAAGATGGACAAATTCCAGAGGATATGGCAACCCTGGATTGACTACTTTCTGCCTTCTCAGATGACTTCCCGCTTTATGGAACTCTAAGGGTTACACTTATTCCGGCTTGAAGACCCCTGGGGTATCTATCACTTCTTTTTTCCTCTTCTGCCTTCTCCTTTTCTCTTTCTACTCCTTCTATCTTTGGCTATTATCTATCTTTCCCCCTGGTTTCCTGAGTCATGATAGGTTCTACCTGATCACCCCCCACCCCCCCTTTCTTTTCCCTCCCCTCCCCCTTGGGCCAGGCCCTTCGCTCTCATACATTAATGGTGCTACACTTCGCAGACCATACTATTTTGTTCTAATTGTTAGGATGCTATCTTCACAATATATGCTGTGAATCGACGATCTTTCTACTTTAGATGCTTTGTTTGACTCCTACACTAGATCGGGTGTAAATCTTCTTTACCCCATGACTTGATACAGTATGTGAGAACTGCTATGGTTACTGCCTATTGGGGGAACGTTTGAAGTTTCCAAAATGCATATGTACTGTATGATTACCTGAAGATCTGACACCTGTCTGTATGTGTCTTGCTGTATTGTACACACCTCTCTTTCTCTTTTGTTGTATTGAAAAACTCAATAAAAAGTTTAAGTTAAAAAAAAAAGAAAAAGCAGTGGCGGCAGCTCAATAGGGGCGCAGCCCCTCTAATCCATGCGCCCGGCCCCTAATCTACATGCAGGCCGCCGAAAACACGGATTCCAATGGGTTTTTTTTTTTTTTTGAAGCATGCGATTCGAGCTGGAGGCTCTAATTGGCTTAAAAAAAGGGTGGGCTCAGGGCACAGAGTACTGCACCCTGAGCCCACCCTGTTGTGTGACTATAGCGAGTATATTCACTATTGTATTCCTGATTCTCCTCCCAGCCAATCAGGAAGCAGGCCCTGAGACCCCATTGGCCGAGAGTCCTAAGAATCCATTTGTTGGGAGTCCAAAGACCCGACTGGCCGGGAGCAGAAGTGATGGTTGGCAACCAGGGGGGAGGGTTAGTGTGGGGTGGCGGGCTGGAACGACAGTGGAGGGATGTCTGTGGTCAGGTCTGTCTGCGCTCCTCCCCGTCCGATGGAGCACCAGCTGCCATTAGTGTACCAGCCAAGTTCATAAGACTCATATTAGAGAAGTTGCCTGGCTCGATCACTCCCTGGCCTGTCTGGTGCTCTCTCCTTCGGCAGAACCTGAAGGGTGTTTTCATTGGCAATTAAATTAATCGTTCCTTAGTCATCCTGTGCGGTGCACAGAAATTGAAAGAGCTATATGGTAATATTTACAGTTGAATGATTTGAATTATGTTTTCCCGGCCACTTTGTGGGTGGCCCATAAAGCCACCATTAGAGGAAAGCTGATTAAAATCTCCACTCAAATTAAGGGAGCATCGGGTGGACCTGGAGAGACTGGATGCAGAACTACAATCTTTATGTAGAGCCCATAAACCTAATTCTGAGACGCTTGCTAGAATTGAGTCGTCCAAACTGGCTCTGAATGTAGCCTTGACCACTGGGGCTGAGAAACCTTGGCGGTGGAGTAGTGCTTGCTTTTACTATCAGCGAGATAGGATCGGCCCGATGTTAGCTTCTAACTTGACCCCAAAGGCTTGAACCTTCGCGTTGCCGAGCGTACGTGCTTCTGGAATTTTCACGCAAAATCCACAAAGGACCTTTTATTCTCAGCTCTATCAGTTGGGTGCCTCAGTTGATTGGGAAAAAGTGGATGCCTTCTTGGAGGGCTTACCTATCCCTAAACTGAAGACGGCCCACCAGAACTGACTAGAAGCTCTGATCTCTACCAAGGAGGTGCTTGAGGCGATTAAGCGGGCAAAGGGGGATTCAGCACCTGGGCCAGATTGGTTTTGGCCTTATACTGTAAGAAATTTACTGCCTCTCACTTTCCGTACCTGGCCCACGTTTTTTTAACTCTCTGCAAACTGCGGGTTCTTTGGATTCCACTCTGAACTCTGTGTTTTTTACTGTCATTTCTAAACCCTTGAAGGACCCTGGGGAACTGAGTAACTACTGATCGATCTAATCAATAATGACTTGAAACTTATGACTAAAATATTAGCCAATCATATTTCCTCATGTATTAGTTTGTTCATACATAAGGATCAGGTTGGCTTTATCCCGGGTAGGCAGGGTCCTGACCAAATTCTATACTTAGGGTTGTTGTCAGTACCTTCTGTGGTCCTTGGTTGGAAGCTCTAGGCTTACGACATCCTTATATCCCATCCAATACAAACTGTGTACATTGTGTATTGTTCCATAGTCATTGGCTCAGGTTACAGTTTTTTACATCACATGTAATTTATTGGTATGGACCATGTACCTGGGAATAATGTTTCCCTCTATTGTTATGTTTATGTGCCTTTGATGTATCGCTGTTGTTTTGAGGTTATATGCTTAATTTTGATAAAAACTAATAAATATATTGAAAGTAAGAAAAAGGAGTATTAAAGCTGACATTTAGGTATGGTATTTTTGCAGTTACGTTGATCCAACTTGGACCAATATAGGTATGCATGTACCATACCTGACCAGTCCCTGTGGAATCTGGAAATCCCTGGTCAATCATTGACTGCCGCTATTATATAATTCTTGTGCCTTGAATACAAGGCATTCTCTGAATGGACGAGGTGGAGATCATGACGTCACTGTCCCCCTTGTCCAGTTAGAGAACACCGTGCATTAATTCAGAAAAATGCAAAGTATCTCCTGACTGGTGTCCGTGTGTTTGCTCTGCGGCAGGCCAGCTGCTGGGCATGGGGCCAGGAAGCCAACAGCAATCACTGTAGAACATGGGTGCTCAACCTGTGTCCCTCCAGCTGTTGCAGAACTACAAGTCCCACGAGGCATTGCAAAACTGACAGAAGCATGACTCCAAAAGGCTGAGGCATGATGGGGCTTGTAGTTCTGCAACAGCTGGAGGGCCACAGGTTGAGCACCCATGCAGTGTAGAACAAGTGCCTACTACAATGATTTCCAGAGGAATCGGCCAGGTGTTGCTCATGCATACTTACATTGGTCCAAGCCGGACTGATTTAACTTTGCAAAAAAGCCATATCAAAACTTCAGTTTTAGCAGGCGTATCATAAAAAGTTATCATTGAGCTCCAGTCCAGTGATTAGATCTAGGCTGAGATGATGCCATCAGTGTGCTTCAGGCGAAGGAAGCCATATCTCAGTCTACTATCCCTCAGTAATCAGACTGCAACATTGTGATGTTGTAGCATTTCAAAAGGTGAAAGGCTGCAACAGGGGCTAATCCAGGATTTCCATACGTTTGTCATCTATGAGTAAGCATCTCAGTTCAGGAAGTACATGGTGACCCTGAATGATGCCTGAACAAACATGGTTGTGTCCTTCTGGAGAGGAAAAGTACTGTGACCTCTGTGAGGGGTAGTAAATACCTGATATTATTACACTTAGACAATACTTACCACGCATTGACTGTAAGTGGCCCTAAAATCAGATATACTAACTGCATACATACTTAGTAATGTGTAACTTGTTAAGTTACTGAAAAGTCCATTTAAAAAAAAAATCATTGCTGCTAAGTCTTCTTTAATTAAGTAAATGGTATTACTGAGTTGCAGACTGCGATTTCAATTCAAGGCATTATCAAGAGTAGCTAGACCAGGGTTTCTCAACTGGTAGGTGAGCACAGCAGCTGTAAAATGACCCTAAAATTAATTTTAATGTTAGCGATTCCTTTAATCACTTTCATCTGATCCCATGCTATATCTGTCTGCAGGTCGGAGCCTCTTTGTTTTCCAGCAATGTGGGCAGTGGTCACTTCATCGGCTTGGCAGGATCTGGGGCGGCCTCGGGGATAGCAGTGACTGCCTATGAGTGGAATGTAAGTAGAGTGTGCTCACTGCCCTTCCCAATGCCAGGGCCATTGTCATTGTCCCTGCTCAGCTCAGCTGGCCAATTGTGCCCAGGTGAGGATGGCAACAATCCAGCATTACAACATAAAGATGTTTGCGATGTGTTTCACATTCCTCTCCTATCTTTGTCTTCACTCTAAGTAAACAGTAGGCCAGCTCTATGTCTGTGATTTGGGGAAATCTATGTACATAGAATTTCAGAAATGGAACGTTTGCAAATATGCCATAAAGCAAAACTTAAAGGGATAGTTCACCTTTACCACAAAACAGCCTATGCAGATAAGGGGCAGCTCCGTCAACTGTATTCTATAGTTTACTAAAGCCTTTGCTATAGATGTAAGCCATTTACATACCTTTATAAAGCCTTACTGTAATACTCCTAGGACGTTGTTAAGTGAGGCCTAGTCCTCACTGCTCACCTCCACCATCACAGGACTGAGCTCTCAAATGCTGAGCTCAGAGCTACCGCATCAGAGGAGAGAAAGAGTATGTGAGGGGGTTTGAATCAGAGAAAGAGCTGTGATGGAGGAGGTGAGCAGTAATGCTAGGCCTCACTTAGCAACCTCCTGGGAGTATTACAGTCAGGTATCATAAGTGTAGCCCCTACAACTAAAAGTTGGGCTATAATGGAAATTTAGTTTTTGGCTAAGCTGTAACCAACTCAGATTGATTGTATATCCACTGCACCTCCGGAAGAATTTCCCAGTTTAGGACCAGAGCACTTTTTGTGATTCGGTGCTGCGTCGCTTTAACTGACAATTGCGCGGTCGTGCGACGTTGTACCCAAACAAAATTTGCGTCCTTTTTTTCTCACAAATAGAGCTTTCTTTTGGTGGTATTTGATTGCCTCTGCGTCATTTGTGATCACCGCTATAAACAAAAGAAGAGCGACCATTTTGCAAAAAAAACCCAAATTTCTTACTTTTTGCTAAAATTCAAATCCAAAAAAAAATTTAAAAAGACATTTTTTTTCACCGGTTTTGGCCGATTTATATTCTTCCTCAAATTTGTGATAAAAAAAATCGCAATCGGCGTTTATTAATTGGTTTGGGCAAAAATGGCCGCGTTTACGGATGGTGAGAATTAAATTCTGGGGTTTTTATTTTGTTTTTATTTTCTACTAGTAATGGCGGCGATCTGCGATTTTTAGCGGTACTGCGATATTGCAGCGGACATGTCGGACATTTTTGACACTTTTGTGGGACCTTTATTCAGCGATCAGAAATGTAAATGTCCACTGATTACTGTATAAATGTCATTGGCAGTGAAGGGGTTAACCAGCAGGGGGAGATGTAGGGGTTAACTGTGTTCCCTGGGTGTGTTCTTACTGTGGGGGGGTTGGGCTACCATGGGCATGAGAGATCTAACTGATCCCAGTGACAAGGATCAGTAAATCTCCCATGCCCACACTATCAGAATGGGGAACCGCCGCTTTGCCTGCGGCCGCTCATCGCGGCTCGCCGGCGGACATCGGGGCCGCCCGAGCCGCGGGCACACTCCTCAGGAGTGCGGCCGGCACACGCCCCCTAGCGGTCATTCGCAGATTGCCGCCTTTGTACAGCGATTCGCCAGCGTCCACACTGCCGCCGTAAATATGTGGTAGGCGGTGTGGAACTGGATATAGTTTATCTAACCTTGCCCTAATTTCAGGAAGCTTGTGCATTTCTCACTTTTGTCAGTAGGTGTCGTTGTTACCCCAGGCCAGTAGGATAAATACAACTGAACTGAGTTATGAATAATTATTCTCCTTTCCAGAACAGCCCAGTAGGAGGACCCTGGCCACTGTGCATTGTGGGAAGGGGGTAATTATTTGGGCTGTGCCATGTGCTCTGTCTCTTCCCTCCAGACCTGAGGATGTGCTGATGTGAGCTCAGCAAGTAGGCCCAGAAGCCTGTCTGGGACCTACTACACCTGCGGTGGTCCTGGGGCTGTCTTGCCTGTGTGGGAGAAGCCGAGCCAAGCTGAGAAGATCTGTGTTAGGACTCTTGCTGGAGAGAGCCAGGATGAAGGCTGGTCTCTCAGAAGGGCCTGGTGACTTGCTTGAAGGATACACCTGCAACTAAAGCTGCCTTTACAGTATGTTGGATGGCTTAAAGGTTCTGACGCTGTGAAGCTGAATCTACTTCTACCAATCCACTCCATTGCAGTATCGCGTAGTCAGCTTAAAGGTTCTGGTACTGTAATGCTGTCCTATAATCTAGACTGTGCTACCTAGTTCCTGAATGCAAGCCTGTGAGAAAGGTTTATTCAGGATTGTTCATTCTGCACATCTAAACTGTGCTATCTCTTGAATGCTAAGCCTGTGAGAGGGGTCCATTCAAGTGTGTTCTGGCTGCTAGGTCTGTGAGAGAGACCTGTCCAGAAGTTCTACTGGCTGCTAGGTCTGTCTTAGAGACTTGTCCAGAAATCCTGCCAGCTGCTAGGTCTGTGTGAGAGGCCTGTCCAGGTACACAAGATTTGCTATAAAGAGAAGCTGTTTTACCTCTGAATTCAAAAAGTCTGTAAGTGATTTGCAACAAGGTATCTGAAACCTACCGTAACTCTCTCCTTCACTGCTTTCTTTTACAAAAGAGTTTATTAGCATAAAAAAACAGCAAAACATGACAGTGTTTACACATAAATTGCATGAAAAAATATGATAGTCAGGGTTTCGACATTATACTAGAGAGAAATGTTCATTATCCTGAGTAATAACCCAGGAGATAATAAGGTTTAGACAGAAATCTGCGTCCAACAAAACTCTGACACAGTAAAGTCATCTTACAATTAGATTTGTTGACATTGAATGCAATCTGACAATCCGCGTAACCCGAGGGCATCCGGATTCTCTGTTTGATATGTCACAGCTGGTGTAGGCTGAATATCAAGTATGAGGGAATAAATGAGACAGGAGAGAAAGGAAAAAAGACTGTAGAGTGTTATACGATAGATATAGGGATAAGAAGACTAGTATATGAGGGAGTGGAAAAAGGAGGAGAAGCAAAGGAAAGGAGTCCATGGGGCGCAGGCCAGAGGGGGTCTAGAGTTGTAACAAAGTGTGATCAAAGTGAGAAGGCATAGCATATGTAAGCCATGGTTGCCAAATTCTTAAAAATTTGTCATGTGTATCCGACAAAACCGCCGTCAATTTTTTGTTGACCATGACATCGTTCATGCGGTTTTTAACCGCCTCAAAGCTAAGTAGAGGGGTCTTCCATGCCTTTGCTATGGTCAATTTTGTCGCTGTGAACAGATGGTGGGCCAATTGCCGCTCGGGCGCAATAATTCCATTATTGGTTTCTCCAAAAGGGCCTTGTAAGGATCTTTCCGTAAGTCAGTATGGAATAAGCTGCAGAGCAGGGTATATACCCTAATCCACAGTCTATGCACCCTCGGACGTGACCAACAAATATGGGCCATGGTACCTGTTTGAGAACATCCCCAGAAGCAGAGAGGTGAGTATGATGGGATGAAACGGGCCAATCTAGCTGGTGTGTAATGCCATCTATATAGGACTTTATACGCATTATCCACTATGAGGACGTTCCTTTAGCTCTTTGATATGGCCACAGTCATTCTCTGCCAATCTTCCGAGTCTACCTGTCCCCCTAATTCTTTTTTTTCCATTGGAGGTGATAGGGTCTAAGTGGTGGCTTCTTTGTGGATAGTATGGAAGAGTATATCAGGGATATCAGTCCAGGAGAGTGGGGTCTAGCGCGACATAGAGTCTCGAATGGGGATAGCGTATATGGAGGAGGACTAGATTTAATAAGAAGGTGAAGGTAATGTCTCAACTGTATGTACCGAAAATGTTCTCGCAAGGGAATGTTGTGGGAAGAACGTAATGTATCAAATGACATTATTCTGGTGGGGGTGAGTAATGAATGCACATCATTAAAACCGTTCGTGGTCCTCCAGGAGAACGGGTGAGGAGTATCTAAAGCTGGGGGAAACAAAGGGTATTGAGTAATCTTTAATAATGGGATGTGCGACGAGATCAGCCCCGCAGAGTATTTGATTGAATCCCATAGCCGTAGGGTATGTGTTATACAGGGACCTATAGATGTGGCCCGATGTGCTGGAGGGAGCCAAGGCATAGAGGAGAGAGGTATTTGCTAAGAATCCACCATATCTATTATAGCCCATAATGGCAATTGGTGCGTGTCATGGAGATGGGAGAGAGGCGCTATGTTGGCCGCCAGATAGTAAGCCGGTATGTTGGGGACCGAAAGACCTACATTAATCCGCCGAGGATACAAGATCTGTTTATTGATACAAGGTCGCGTAGAACCCCATATCAATTTCAAGATCTTCCTTTGATGTATGCGTATTATGTGTGAGGGAATTGGGACTGGTAACACTCTAAAAGCGTAAAGTAGTTTGGGAAGGTAGGACATACGCATTGCGGTTATCCTTCCAAACCATGATAAGGGAAAGTGTGACCAAGAGGTTAGCAAATCTGACAATTTGTTAAATAAAGGTGGAAAATTTGCCTGATATAGCCCAGTGTATGTTGAGGTTAGATGAATTCCCAGGTATGGTAGGGAAGTCAACCACTGAAAAGGGAAGGCTGTCTTCAGGTCCTTCAGAATGGACTAAGGCAAATTGATCGATAGAGCTTTAGACTTGGATTGGTTTACGTGTAATCCCAAGAGGGAAGCGAATATCTAGCAGAGTAAGTTCGGCAAAGAGATCCTTGGAGAGGACAAAGTCAATAATATGCCGTCAGCAAACAAGGTTAGCTTATGGGAGGTTTCCGCTGTAGCGATGACCCTAATGTCCGGATGTGATCGGATCGCCTCCGCCAGAGGCTCCAGAGCCAATACGAATAATAGGGGTGACAGTGGGCAACCCTGACGGGTGCCTCTCTCAATTTGAAATATTGATGACTCAAACCCACAGTATTTATTTTTTGCCCAGAGTGAATTATATAGGACTGCCAACCATCGAAGAAATGAGGTTCCAAAGCCATAATGGCGAAGGACAGACATAAGGTAGGGCCACGACAATGTGTCGAAGGCCTTGTTCACATCAAGTGATAAGAGCATCGACTCCAGGGAACGACTATGAGCTATGTGTTGCAACTGTAGTATACGTCTGATGGCATCTCCCGCCTGTCTATGAGGAATAAAGCCCACCTGATCCCTCCTGATCAGACGAGGGAGGAATGTGTTCAGACCGGGTCGTGGTTGGAACAGGGGACATTTAGAATGGAAACCAAAGCGACCAGCGGAAGGTGTTTCCGCTGCATGAATATGTGATCTATTCAGGAATGGGAGTGGTGGGGATGTGAATAGTGAGTATAGTCCCTACTGTCTGGGTGGAATTCCCTCCAGAGGTCAATGAGATCATGTATTTTTAAGGAGCGTGTAAATACCTTAGCATCAGGGGACAGGGCTTTCTGCTCCGGGGGGATACTTGTCAAGGTGAGGGTTCAAGACTATGTTAGATTCTCCTGCAAGAAGCAGAGTGCCCTTTAAATGGGACATAAGCAGGTTACAGATGTGGGTCAAGAAGGGCCCCAGGGTTAGGTAAGGGGCATAATATGTTAGGGTAGTGATCTCCATGTCCTGTAATGTGCCCTGCAACAACAGATACCTGCCATCAGGATCTGCTATGTGTTTTGTACATATAAATAGGGTAGACTTGCTAAAAGCTATGAGGACCCCTTTCTGTTTAGTCGGGCCATTGGCCTGAAAGACCTGGGGGTAGTGGGTGTCAAAATATGTGGGATGGGAAGTGGTAGAAAAATGGGTTTCCTGCAGGCATGCAATATTTATGTGTTGCTTCTTTAGGTACTTAAAGATTTTAACCCTCATGCCCTGAACGTTTAGGGATAACCAGTTTAGCGACATTGCAAGGCTGGGGAAAACTCCTTCACTGCTTTCAAGTTCTTTATTAAAGTGGTTGTCAAGTCTATTTAAAAAAAAAAAAAAAACACCTGCAAGAGAAAGGCATAATGAGCTAGAATGCATCGCATA
>BLSH010267098.1:43674-63520 GCA_018402905.1 Glandirana rugosa | reverse complement strand
ATTTCTATTTTAAACTGAATGGGCTGTTTTACAAGGTGGCTGTTTACAATCACTTTGAGTGTATCTAAGCACCACCAGCTGGAAACAATATTTAATATATGTTTAATATTCAAAGCAAGCTCCCCTATCCTTCCATGTCTCTATGCTTTATTTTGCTGAGAAATCACTTTGAATACCCCCCCCCCTTCCCTAGCATTTCAAGCCGTGGCCATCTTGAGTAAGGGCAGATGATTTGTGTAGCATTTACTTCCTGTAATCCATCTGCCCTTAGCTCAGGTGGGAAGATATGCTTAGACAAAAAAGCCTCTATTCCAGATGAAAGAAAAAACGTGAGCATAAAGACTCCTGGGATGTATGACCTAATTTTGGCCTAAACCAGGAAGCAACTGTAGAAATGTAAACAAACAGTTTAGAACATGAACATGGTATTATATACCATCCTACCTATTTACTAATGTTATCAGCATAAGGATTAAAAATAGTTAAAGCGGAGTTCCACCCAAAAGTGGAACTTCCGCTTTAAGTACTCCTCGCCCCCTTACATGCCACATTTGGCATGTCATTTTTTTGGGGGGAGGAGTGGGTACCTGGTTCTGACATGTACTTCCTGTCCCACTTGCTGCTTCGGTAGCCTCGCCGCCTAGGTGACTCCTCTCCCCCTCCCTCTCTGCAATCTTCAGGGACACGTCACAAGTCCCAGAAGATTGCCCAGCCACTAAGAGAGCGCAGCCGCAAGCTGTCACAGCCGGGCGCCCACACTTGCAATGTCGGTGCCATGAAGAGGAGCGTGGCTTTGGGCGGTCGCGTCGTTGGACCGTGGGACAGGTGATTGGCTGTTTATTAAAAGTCAGCGGCTATACTTTTTGTAGCTGCTGACTTTTAATAAGCTTACAAATGAGTGGAACTCCACTTTAACGTTCATGGAGAGAGTTTAGTTCTGCATTAGGGCTGCCGTAGACTGCTTGAATTGTGTCTGATTCTTGCTGAATTGGCTGAAATTCAAGCCGTGGTGGCCTTGTCTACACCATCTGGCTGGCCAAAAAACGATTTTTCAATCAAATTTTGTTGAAGGAGCTGGTTGGAAAATTGTTGGCTGAACAGCCAAGTATTCTTACAGCTGCAGGTTCAGAGAACGCCTATTGGCAAACAAAGGAATTTTGACAAGTTCTCTGATGGTGGAGGATCACAGGTGGTGTGGAACACTGAGAACATTTTTATTAATCTCTGGAAGAGGATTTTGCACAAGAGAACAGAAGAGATCTAGCACTGTGCACTTTGTGTTTGGAGCACTGGACACTTTTTTTTTTTTTTTTTTTTATATATTGAATCGCTTTCATGTTGGACAGTATTTACTATTCAAGCACGTTTATATGCATATTTATTCAATATTTGTTTAGCATTACATCATATTTGCCGACTTCAGGGGAGATTGAACTTCAGGGGCGACTCGGCATGACTTCAGCACGGCTTGCAAGCGACTTCTGTAATAGAAGTCAATGCAAGTTGCCTGAAGTCGCCCCCAAAGTAGTGCAGGAACCTTTCTCTAAGTCGGATCGACTTGAGTCGCTCATAGTAGAACAGTTCCATTGCAATGAATGGAGCGCGACTTGTCAGACGACTCAAGTCACTTGACAAGTCGCTCCTGTGTGAACCGGCTCTAAGCCTGCATTCACACAGGGGCGATCCGACTTAGGCAGGCTTAGCTAGGCGACTTTCAGCACGACTTCAGCCAACTTACAACGTGACTTATGCCAGGCGACTTTGCCTGTGGCCAATCAGAGCAGGGAGGGAGGGGGTTGCCCTGGATAAATTCTTTCATTTTACTGTAAAGTTGCTTCCATTTAGATGGGGGATCCGATTTGGTGGTGACTTCTATTGAATTCTATGGGCACAAGTCGGATAGAAGTCGTGCAGGAACCTTTTCTGTAGTCGCTCCGACTTCAGTAGTGTACATTAAGACGGCTCTCATTCATTTCAATTGGATTTCAAATGTCAAGCGACTTGAGGTGATTCAAGTCAGAGCACAAGTTGCCCCTGTGGGAACTTTAGAAAAGGTTCCTGTACGACTTTAATTGACTTGTGCCATAGAATTGAATAGAAGTCGCCTCCAAGTCGGATCCCCCATTTAAATGGAAGCGACTTTACAGTAAAAAGAAAATAATTTATCCAGGGCAACCCCCTCCTTCCCTGCTCTGATTGGCCACAGACAAAGTCGCCTGGCATGAAGTCGCGTTATAAGTCGCCTGAAGTCGCGCTGAAAGTCGCCTAGCAAAGCCTGCCTAAGTCAGATCGCCCCCGGTGTGAACGCCGGTTTACTGTTATGGATGAAAATAAAGACCTTTCTGCCAAGTAACACATGCTGTACAGCTTAGTAAATGGTTGAACTCAGTGGGGTTGATTTACTAAAACTATAGAGTGCAAAATCAGGTACAGTTCTGCATAGAAGCCAATCAGCTTCCAGTTTTTTGTCAAAGCTTAACTACTTGCCGACCCCGCTATAGCCGAATGAGGGCTACAGTGCAGTTTTCCTGTTGGGTACGAGCGGTGTGGTCTGTGATCACAGTGTCCTCCGGCAGTGTTGATCACACATTGAGGTAACAAGCCAATCATCGGCTCTTTACCACGTGACAGCTGTGTCCAATCACAGCTAATCACGGAGGTAAACAAAAGCCGGTTACCGGCACTCCTTTTCTCACGCTGACAGCATGAAGAGAAGAGAGCTGATAACCGGCTTGTGTAAAAGGGACATGTACACTGATAATCAGGACACTGATTATCAGTGCAGTCCCAACAGTGCCTACCAGTGCTGCCAGTCTGTACCTACCAGTGCTGCCAATCATTGCCCACCAGTACCTCCTCATCAGTGTCACATATCAATGCCCATCAGTGCCACCTATCTGTGCAGCCACAACAGTGCCCATCAATGCAGCATACAAATGCCTATCAGTACCGCCTCATCAGTGCCCATCAGTGTCGCCTATTGGTGCCCTTCATTCCCGTCTCAGCAGCGCACATGAGTGATGCCAATCAGTGCCCATCAGTGTCACCTATCAGTGCTGCCTACCAGTGCCCATCAGTGCCAGCTATCAGCGCAGCCACATCAGTACCCACCAGTGCCGCCTCAACAGTTCCCATCAGTGCAGCCTACCAGTGTTTAGCAGTGCACATCAGTGAAGCGCATCAGTGTCACCTATCAGTACCGCCTACCAGTGACCATCAGTGCCACCTATCAGTGCCCATTAGTGCCACCTATCAGTGCAGCCACATCAGTGCCCACCAGTGGTGCCTCAACAGTGCCCATTAGTGCAGCCTACCACTGCCCATCAATGCCCATCAGTGCCACCTATCAGTGCCCATCAATGCCGCCTCAGCAGTGAAAAAAAATTACTTGTTTGCTAAATTTTATAACATACTATGAAAAGGGCTTTTTCCCAAAGTTTTTGGGCTTTATTTGTTTATTTAGGAAAAATAGAAAACCCAATAGTGATTAAATAGCACCAAAAGAAACATCTATTTGTGTAAAAAATATGATAAAAAAGTAGCATGACTGCTCAACTGTCATTCAAAGTGAGACAGTACGGAAAGCTGAACATTGACTTGGGCAGGAAGGGGGTAAAAGTGCCCAGTAGACAAGTGGTTAATTGAACAAGCTGAAGTTAGAAGCTGATTGGCTACCACACACAGCTGCACCAGATTTTGCACTCTCCAGTTTTAGTAAATCAACCCCACTGTGACAAATATATGCTATATGAAATCTATTGCTAATTACAGAGGGGGGGGGGGGGGCTTTATATAACTACAAAACATATGTTGGAAAGGGGTCTTCTTGTTTGAGGAGCATGTTTTTGTCAAAGTTTGTGGAGAGATAATTATTATTATTTCCTACAGGGCCTCTTCTGTGTGCTGGTCCTGGCCTGGTTATTTCTCCCGATCTACCTAACTGCTGGGGTAAGACAAAAGACATCATGTACACGGTCTGTCCATTATCTGAGGAAGCACAGTGACATTCTTCTGTTCTCTACAGGTGACCACCATGCCTGAATACCTGCGGAAACGTTTTGGAGGAAAGAGGATCCAGATATATCTTGCCATCCTGTACTTGTTCATCTACATATTTACCAAGATCTCCGTAAGGTTTAAGACACATTCTGAGTGCATTTTCAGATAATTATAAAGGGACCATCAAACAAAAATTGCAAGCTGCTGTATTTAAAGTGCCACCACATTATCAATAGCAGCTTCTGGACTTATGGCCGCAGCATGCGATGTCACTAGGGTTGGGTGTTCCCCATTATATCCCATTAGCCACTTCAAGTTCCAATGCCCTCTGCTGGGCCAGAAGCCTAATTTTAAGGTTCTTTCATCTGGCATGAGACACCTGACCTAAAGGTATCTGAAGTTCCTGTGTTCCCAGGGAATACAGTGATCAGCCAGGTTCGAATCCCTTGCCTGTGTGACTGCTTTCACCTGAGCTACCGTTGCACAGCTCCCCTCCTGCGCTTATGTGGTTAGAGAGCAGCTTGAGACACTATAAAAGTTTCTATGCAAATACTGTACATCTATCAGCAAAGTCAATATGCATGACCACGCTCTAAGGCTGCATTCACACCTGGTTGTAGCGTTTTCGGGCAGAAATACACCGTTTTTTACCTCAACTTTGCCGCGATTTCTACCGCGATTTTGCCGCAATTTTTACTGCAATTTTGTACTGGTCAAAAGGTCACCAATGTAAAAAGTAGAAAAACGCCCAAATCAAGCTACAAAAATACTTCCAGAACTTGTTTGAGCTTCAGGCGTTTTCAGGCTTTTGGCTTCAGGCGTTTTTGGAATGGAGATGTGAACCATCTCCATGGGGAATCATTGATTTTTTTCCCCTCCAGCGTTTTGTAGCTTCAGGGTTTCAAGCTACAAAATGTTCAGGTGTGAATGGGGCCTAACTGCTGAAGACTGCGGAGGGGTGCACCTACTCTCCCTATAAGGATTAAAGGAAAGACATTGGAGCAGTATATTCTAGAATTGGGACTTGGCACAGAGGAACCTGTCACAGAAGAGACAGATTGGGGTAGGAAGTTCCATAGGATGAGAGAGGCTCGGGAAAAGTCCTGGAGGTGAGCATAGGAGGAGGTAATAAGGGAGTTAGAAAGCAGGAGGTCTTGGGAGGAACAAAGAGAATAATTAGGTTGGTATTTTGAAACTGGTTAGTGATGTAGCTGGGGGCAGAGTTGTGGGTGGCTTTCTAAGTTGTTAGTATTTTGAATTTAATTTGTTGGGTGAGTGGAAGCCAGTGGAGGGATTGACAGAGAGGAGTAGCAGACACTGAGCGGTTAGTAAGGTCTATAAGCCTGGCAGCAGCATTCATAATGGACTGAAGGGGGGATAAGGTTAGCCAATGAGGAGGGAGTTGCAGTATTCAAGGCGATGACCAGGGAGTGAATTAGAAGCTTTGTAGCGTCATTGGTTAGAAAGGGGCATATTTTGGAGATGTTGCGGAGGTTGAGGCGGCAAGCTTTGGACAATGATTGGATGTGGGCCTGAAAGGAGATTTCAGAGTCCAGGATAACACCTAGCACTCTGGCATGCGGGGATGGACTGATAGTTGTGCTATTGATCTTGACAGGGAGATCAAGGGAAAGGGCATGTGGGGGAGGAAAAATTATGAACTCAGTTTTGAATAGATTGAGTTTGGAGATGCGGTGTGACATCTCGGCTGATATGTCTGTTAGTAAATTAGTGATATGTGAAGAGACTGAAGGACTGAGCTGAGGGGTGGAATGATAAATTTGGCTGTCGTAGGCATAGAGATGGCATTAGAAGCCATGGGAGGCTATCAGCTGACCGAGGGAGGAGGTGCAGATCGAGAACAGGAGAGGTCCAAGAACAGAACCTTGGGGACCCTGACAGAGAAAGGAGGAGGAAGTAGAATTGTAAGTAACACTAAAGGTGTGGTGGGATAAGTAGGATGAGAACCAGCGAAGAGTGAGTACAGTCACGGAAACCAAAGGTGTGGAGTTACCTTAGATATTTAATAATTTATTTTCCCAAAAACAGGGTGACTTTAACTGCAGTACATGTCCCCCCCCCCCCCCACACGCATTTTAGTGCACCTGAAGGGACAGGTGCAGCATCCATCCCCGCTGCAGGCAGCCTCTCAGAGTCTATGGCAGGCTGTGGTTGGATGGGGCTGAAGACTGTACCGATTGGCATAGACATGTAGGGCCTTGGGTGTTCATGGACAAATGTCCAGGATGGGATCCCAATCACATGACTACTGTAACAGCCAATCACAGTGATCACATGATCAGGAGCCCTTCTTCTGGCCTCCGGCCTAAAAAAACCCTTAAAAGGCAATTGGGAATCCATGATTACATTGCAAAAGCATGGGGAAAAATGTATGTATTCCTTATTACTAAAACATACACTTTAAGTGGGTTTGTAATCAATTTCTCTGACATCTACAAGAGGGAGCATTAGCACATCTGTAATCAAAATAGGATTATGGTTACTTTAAAACTTACTCCCAGGTGAACATTAACATAATAACTTAAAATGTGTGCCTCATGAAAATAATTAAACAACAAACATTAACATACAATATATACGAACATCTCATGCGTTATGATGGTGATAGGACCATAGGCTTTAGTGAAATTACTTGAATGTAGTGAGCACAGACGTGTCTCCAGAGACAGATATAACACACTTTTATCTCCCTGCCTACAGGTGGATATATATGCCGGGGCACTTTTTATCCAGCAGGCACTACGCTGGGATCTCTATATAGCTGTAATTGGATTACTGGCGATCACTGCAA
The DNA here is from genome assembly GCA_018402905.1 of Glandirana rugosa. NCBI lineage: Eukaryota > Metazoa > Chordata > Amphibia > Anura > Ranidae > Glandirana > Glandirana rugosa. The sequence continues at coordinate 56,709 of BLSH010267098.1, read as the reverse complement.
TCTATACAGTAGCTGGTGAGTTCTACATCTGTGACTGCCGGAGGAGGAGGTACATTTGTTGAAAACCTTTTTGTTTCTTTGGATAGAATGTTAAGGTTAAAACGTTTGTAATTTTTTTTGTCTGTAACCTATCCCCTGGCTTTGTGCCCCCATAACACCAGGGTAAGAAGTTAGAGTTTTGGGTCACAGACAGTAAAAAAAAAATACAGAGGTTTTATTCCTTTTCCTCTTTACTAGAAAATGTGTTCATTGGAGATGTTTCCTGTCCTACTGTCCTCCTTTCACTGGGACATGAAATGAGGGGGAAATGCCAGGGAGCGATTCCAACCCTTCCCTGTGCTTGTAAAAACAAAAAGGTTTTGTCTTCATTGGGGTCATGTGGCTTGATAGCACCCCATGCTGTGAAAGGGAGTCCAGAGACCATCCCATATTGTTCTGGTACTTGTACTCTTACATGAGACCTCCAGGACATGTACAGTAATGGCCTAGCCTACTTTATGGTTTCAGATTTTCATCTAGGTATACCTGTAGTGCTCTTGAGTTAATTCCACTCCCTTTTTACAGTAATCTGGTGATCTGAGAACTCCTGGTTGTGATCCAGGAGAGCAATTTCCAAACACTCCATGCAGGACCCCTGCTGTCCCTCACCTATGGAAGGCATAAACCATGTGACTATGTTTCCAATAGTCTGACGCTTCTCATATCTAGTGGCGTTACTGGATGGATTGGAGGTGGTGCTCTGCTCCAAGTACAGCCATGTTGGGGGTGCTTTAGAACTGCACACGCTGCTGGATGCACATTGCCATATTACCTGTCTTCTGCAGTATGTAAGCTCTTTCTAGGCTCTGATGTGTCATATGACACTGCCGGGGAGAAGCTTAGGAGAACTTCTCTTGCTTTACCGGGTGCCACTGTATCTGAGGTCTGGTAGGTGTTTTAGTGGAAGAAGGGGGTTTGTTGGGGAAGGATTTTCTTTGTGGAGGGGGATGATTTTTGCTGATCATTTCCCCTTTTTATTTTTACCCTGGCCCACTATGTATAAATTATAAAACTCAATTTTTTAAAATAAAACATTCAGTTAAAGAAAATCTTCACTGCTTCCATTTTTTCTGCCCATTATTAGTATTTATCTTATTTCATGATTACTGCTGAAAATAATGTTGACATATAGAGTAGCATTGGAAGGGTTCAAAAATAATCAGCCAGGGGTGTCAACTATGCTAGGTACGCCACTGCTCACAGTCGCTTGTTTGACTATGACTGGTGATATGGGAAGCAGAGAGATTGGAAGTATGTTCTAACATTGATCTGCTATTAGTTTCCATACAATATAGTCTTGTTTTCTAATCTCTTGCATTATGCACCTGGGTATGCCTACTCTTACTTATAGCAGTGACAGCTGGTTTGTGTTTCAGGTGGTCTGGCAGCAGTTATCTACACTGACACACTACAGACAATCATAATGATCATAGGAGCCCTGATTCTCATGGTCTTCAGTGAGTATGTGTTATCAATAAGTTTTTTGTTTTCCTCACCCTGTCTGATGTTAAACAATCCCAAAACTTTCATTTAGTGGTGGTGATGAATTTGCTTGCTCATTCAGAACTGTCCATTTAGTAGGTCAGCATTTAATGGCATATAGTCTGGAGAATTCCGGCATAGTGTGCAGCTAAATAGTATGGTTTGCTTATTCAGTGAGGGCACCCAACCCCATCTTAATTCACTGCACTGTCAAAAAAAATAGTTAATGTCCATAATTATCTTATCCCCATGGTGACAAGAAGGGGGTGACATCACCATCCTTCCACTGAGATCCTGGGGAATGCTGGGTAGCCTAAAAGAAGATGCCCCCTTACTGTGCCTTAGCACCTTCTAATGAGAATTTGGGTACTTGGCATTCCCCAGCAATGAAATTACATACCTACTTTTACAGCATTGTTCCCTTTGTTAGCTGCTTTGGTGAGGAAATGCTACACCTGCACCTTTACTGATCATTTTAGTTAGTTATGTAGCAATGCCATAGAAGCAGCTAAGTGTTCTATTTTGCTAAATTTTCTATTCTGTCCTGGCAAATTGCTTACAGCAACAGAACAGCAACACTGTGAAGAAGGGAAGGGCCATGATCTACAGTTTATTGGGATTGACTGGACAAGGTTTCCTAGCCTCAGTTCAGCTTACTACACAGCATTGCTACTTTGCTCACAGCGCCCAAATATCCCTGTCCCTTTTTCCTCTTGGGTTTTCTTCTCTTTGGTCTGCTCTCACTGAGCTTGCTTGGGTTTCCTCCCAGTCTCAAAAAACATGTGGTTGGTTAATTGGTTCTTGTCTAAATGGGCTATGCACATGGGTTATCACATTCTGTATGCTGGGCCCAATCAATTGGGGAGGGTTGAGGAAAGACCCGGTGATCTAACTTGTAAATAAATCGCCAGGAAAATTCTGTGGGAGAGGTTCAAGAATATCACACAGGGTTCCCAGACATCTGGCCCATAGAATGATGGCGAGTCGGATACATCTGAGCAGATATATACATACATGCATTGCTCTCTGTTAAAACGTGTATCATTTAGGCTGGGTTCACACCTATGCGAATTGGATGCAGCTTACACCGCATCCAATTCACAGGACACTTGAAAACACATTGTTTTCAATGTGTCCAGTTCACATAGGTGTGGTGCATTCGCAGTCCGCATTGCACAGAAAACGTGTGCGTTTTCTGTGCAGTGCGGTGCGAATTCCAAGCCCATTATGTTCAATGGGAATGCATCTGACACGCAGATGTGTTCCGCATTGAACAGGGATTCTCTCCACCTCTTCACTGCACCTGCCTCTCTTCTCCCCGGTCAGCTGATCTGCACTGAGAACGGACAGGAACCGCAGAACATCAGCCCCGTCCTTCTCACGGACAATAAGACTGGAATTTGCACCAGACTGGTGTGAATCCAGCCTTAATATCAAATGTTTCATCCAACATTGAAATTAATGCATTCATTATTTTGAAAAGCCAATATAAAGTTTAAAAAACGTTTAACCAGTCATTTTAATTATTTGTGGTCTATGTAACTGGGGGCATGGCAGGGATGTGTCCTTTGCCTACATAATTTTTGCCAAAATGTGTGTCCCTCTTTCTTATTTCAAAGTTGGTACGTATGTTTGCTGATTAATTAGTTGTATTATACTACAGACTTGCTACAGTGAGTAGGTCATTGGTTCATATTTCATTCTTTTGTATGTAGGTTTTATAGAAATTGGTGGACTCGGTGCTTTGGAGGAAAGGTATTTTGCTGCCATACCATCCAATCGAACAAGCAACAGCAGCTGTGGCATTCCTAGAGAAGACGCTTTCCATTTATTCCGAGACCCTGTGACTTCTGACCTTCCATGGCCTGGTGTGTTGGTGGGAATGACCATCCCATCTATTTGGTATTGGTGCACTGACCAGGTAAATACAATTCAGATGACAGTGAAGGTGCCTTCCTTATAAAAAGAAAACAAAATACACAAATGTGGAGGTGCTGTTCATAGTGTTCATTCAAGTTTCATTTTGCTCTCTAGAAATGTGAAACAAGTAATCCAAGCAACATCTCATTTTCTTTAATTTTTTCTTTGTAAGATTATCTGTTAATGGGTGTCAAGCCAACGTGTACCTATTACTCATCCACAATAGTAAATTGCAAGTGAGCTGGACAGTGATGGCATGCAACGAGCAGTGATTTAAAGCAACCAGTCAGAAACATCTCATAGTACATCTGACTATGGTAAAATTACATATAACTGGTTGCTTTAGATCAGTAGTCTCCAAACTGTGACCCGAAAGTTGGGGCACCATTCCTCTCATTGACATCAATGATGGAGCACCATTCCTCCCACTAACAATAATGTTGGGGCACCATTCCTCACACTGACACAAATTGTGGGACACCATTCCTTCCACTAATACCAATGATGGGGCACTCTTCCTCCCACTAATACCAATGATGGGGCACTATTCTGCCTCCTACTGACGCCAATGTTGGGGCACCATTCCTCACACAGACATCAATGTTGGGGCGCTATTCCTCCCACTGACACCAATGTTGGGGCATCATTCCTGCCACTAATACCAATTATGGGGCACTATTCCTCCTCCTACTGACCTGAATGTTGGTACACCATTCCTCCCACTAATACCAATGATGAGGCACTATTCCTCTTCCTACTGACCAGGCCCTATATATTTTTTTTACTCCCACTGACCACCAAGCCTGGGACATTGTCTATACCCACTGGGGCATATTCCACCTCAACTGGACACAGTCTGGCCGCCCTAAAGTCTGAAGGGCAGTAAACTGACCTTTGTTTATAAAGTTTGAAGATCCCTGCTTTAGATCATAACAATTTTCAATTCTTTAATGGATAAGACTGAATATGGGACAAGCTACAGATCAGTCCAAAAGACACAGCAAGAATGGTTACAGAAACCATTTACAGAAACAACTCTACCTGTAAACTATACTTGCAATACCGAAATGCCCTCCCCACTGTCACTGTAAGTCAACAGACACACTTATGTACAGCTTCCTTCTAGAGGTGTGTAGTATACTATGCTCTCCTTCCCTCCAATTGGCTAACACAACTATCATTTAGTAGGTTGGAGTGCATTGTACATTTTCAACCATTAAAAGGGAAAACAAATATGATGGCACTTGAAGGTTGCTTGCCAAAGTAACTTTTCAGTGTATTTGGGATGTTGAGGAAGGAAAGGAAGGGGGCCTATAAACAACCCCTGCAGAAGGCCTCATAGAAAAAGTGTGCTCTATTGGACCAGATGGACTGTAATGCTGATTGAATGGCTTCAATACTTTCAAAAGAATTGACTGGAACAAGTGTGCAGATCAGACTGTCAGACTTTCTAATCTTCATGCTTATCCCAGCCAGTGATTGAGAAGGTACTGAAGCCAGTGAAAGCCAGGGAAATAGCATTTTTAGAAAGTGATCTGCAACGGCAGCCCTCTGGTCCTCTTTAAAGGTTTTTGTATACTGCGATATTATTTGCTAAAGTCAGATGTCCAACATAAGAAGTGATCAACATTCCTGAAGACCAGACACGTTGATACTGTTAAAGCATTTAGGCTTTATTTTACAGTCTACGCTGACTTATTAGATGAAATGGAGACTTGCAAAATATAGCTTTCCAGGTTCGGGGTCTCGTTAAGAGAGAAGCTGACACTGCCTTTGTGCCCATGTAAAACCCCACAACTTGATAAAAGCTGCAAATTAACAAGATTAAACCCACTCCTGATTTGCCCCAATTCTGATAGAGATTGGTGATCTCTTCTTGTACGTCACATATATTGTTGTAGGGAGAGCTCTTTTCCCAGAATCCATTGTGCATGGTTGCTATTTTAATCATCAATGAAGCATGAACTGTATGTTGTAGTGTTGTAGACATCACTGGCTATGAAATGATAGTTTATTTACACTATTTGGTCAAAATTATTGAATTTAGGTACTGTCTTTGAAGAGTAAGGTTAATTACATCATATGAAGATATTTTAGCTGCTTCCAACCTTGTAACATTTGTGGAAGTCATGTTTCTGTTCCAGTATGACTGTGCCCCTGTGTACAAAGCTAGCTCCATAAAGATGTGGTTTCATAAGTCTGGTGTGAAGGAAACTGAGTGGCCTATACCTCAAACTTATTGAACACCCTTGGAAGGAATTGTAAGCTTGCTGATTACAAGCTAGCTCATCGTGCATTTGTACCTGACCTCACAAATGCCCTTTTGGCTGAATAGGCACAAATTCCTACAGAAACACTATAAAAAAATTATGGAAGTCCTTTTCAGAAAACTTGAATGTGGTATAGTCACAACTTGAGAGTCAACTCCATCTAATGCCCATTGTTTTGGATTGGGATATCCAGCAAGCCCTTATAGGTGTGATGGTCAGTTGTCCATGAAGTCTGACCATATCGTGTACCTATAACCCATCTCTCTTCTATCCACAGGTGATTGTTCAGAGATCTTTGTCTGCCAAGAACCTCTCTCATGCTAAAGGCGGCTCTCTCCTTGCAGCTTACCTCAAAGTGTTGCCATTCTTTATGATGGTTCTTCCTGGGATGATCAGCAGAGTTCTCTTCACAGGTAATTTTTTTTTGCATTGGTTCGAAAACTTTATTTTGATGTGGAAGTAAAACAGAAAATGAAGAAAGGAATTGTTAAAGCGGAGTTCCATGCTTTTTTTTGTTTATTAAAAGTCAGCAGCTACAAAAAGTATAGCTGCTGACTTTTAATAAACAGAAACTTACCTGTCTCCTGGTCCAGCGACGGCTGCTCCCGAAGCCTCGCTCGTCTCCCCCCTCCGCCCTGTGGTGCCGGCATTGCAGGTGTGGGCACCGGCCGTGGCTTCACGGCTGGGCACTCACTGCGCATGCGCGAGTCGCGCTGCGTGTTGCCAGTGGCCAGGCAATCTTCTGGGACCTGTGACGTATCCCAGAAGATTGCCAGGAGGGAGGGGCCGCCTAGGAGGAGAGGAGGAGTCGCCTAGGTGGCCCCGAGGCGGAAGGTGGAAGAGGGACAGGAAGTCCCTCTGAAACCTGGGGACACACTCCCCCCCCAAAAAAATTACATGCCAAATGTGGCATGTAAGGGGGCGAGGAGTGCTTAAAGCGGAAGTTCCATTTTTGGGTGGAACTCCGCTTTAATTAGACAGAACTATACAGAGAATAGTAATATGAATCAGTCATTTTTTATAAGTATCTCTTGGCATGGCAAAAGGAATGAGATTTTGCTTTGTATAGATATACTGTACATAATTTAGGAGTAAAAAAAATAATTGGTCAGGTATATAACAATATTGCATATAAACATTTAATAATTACAGACAGAAAGTTGAGCTTTGCGGGTAAAAAGACTATTTACAGAGGTCAGTAACTGAAGCTCAGATTACATACTCATAAGTCAGGGCAGTGACTCCTCCTTTCTTCACTCCTTGCTAAGGCTTTGTACAGAGTTTCAGAGAGAGAGAGAAGCTTTTGTTGTGCTCTTTAAAAAACCCATAGTGCTCCTGAAATCCTGTTGCATGCATATACACTCAGTATTAAATATGTATTTGTAAAATAAATATTTAATTTAACTATTTAAAAGGGATATGCAGTCCAGAAGAGGAGAACTGGGCAGGGGTGACAGCTCTGCTTTGTATTTCAGTATAGCAGAGGCACTGTGTTGTCTGCCCAAACAAGAAATTAGGAGCTCATTGGATGTCAGGCAGATCAATAGATATTTTTCTGTCCTTGCGGCTTTTTTAGAGAGACAAATCACAGGGAAAAATGCATTTATGGCAGATATGTATCGAATATGCCTTTTTATTTTGTCCAGACACTTTAAGGTTCACTTTGCAATCCAATAAAAAATGTCTTTTAAGGAATATTGACTGATTCCATTTTTTGTGTAGTAGTCAATCACAGTGATTTCATGTTAATGCAAAAATATTGGCCAAATGTCATTAATAAGGTATCACTGCCATATGACCATACTATTTTGTTGGCTAGTTTCATGTTGTGAAAAAACTGGGACAAGTAGAAGTTTTGTCTGACAGGACATGCTGAGCTGTAGATCCAAAAATGTTGGAGATCCATGGGTGGTGTTGGTGTATATACATGTGTTATCAGTGTTGTTTATTCCACTGGCTATGTGAATAATACTTTCATGCAACTTCTAACAGATGATGTGGCTTGTGCAGATCCCGAAATCTGCAGGTCAATCTGTGGCAACCCTTCCGGATGCTCTGATATCGCATACCCCAGACTTGTTATTGAATTACTGCCAACAGGTAACAAAAATTTGCCAATATATACATTTTGCCTCTTAAATACGTACAATGATTGAAGGTTTGTGAAGTAAACATAACATAAAACTGTCGATATTTCCCACCAAACTCCAATTACAATCAAACCGCCTCTTGGCGCCAATGCTGAAAAGGTGCAGAGCCATATGTCCCAACAATGTACAAACTAGCAATCACTAAAGCATTTGCATCACTTGGCACAATCACTGACTTAGTTGAATTGTCTTCATGCAGCAAAAAAAAAAGGGGTTGGATTAAAAAAAATAGTTTGATTATTTGACATATGCCACAGCCAAGCTGAGAATATCATGGCCCTCTTACATCTCCTCAGTTTGACTTATGGGGGTCTATTTATAAATTTTGTTGCAAGCATATCTGAGGCATTTATGTAAGATGAACGAAATGTCCTATAGTTTTTCTTAGTGAATAATGTCTGTATCTTCAGCTCCATCTGGCGGCCAAAATGTGATATAGTTTTCTCATAGAGGTATTTCGGAGAATCAGATGGAGCTGGCAGTACAGGTATTAATCTCCTAGAATAGGGCTCTCCAAACTGCAGCCCTGGGGCATTATTCCTCCCACTGATACCAATGATGGGGCACTATTCCTTCCACTGATACCAATGGTGGAACACTATACCTCCCACTGATACCAATGATGGAACACTATCCCTCCCACTAATACCAATTATGGGGTACTGGCCTTTCCACTGATTCCAATGGTGGAACACTATCCCTTCCACTGATACCAATAATGATAATGGGGCACTATTCCTCCCACTGATACCAATGATGAAACACTATCCCTTTCACTGATACCAATAATAGGGCACTATTCCTCCCACTGATACCAATGATGGGGCACTATTCCTACCACAGATACCAATGATGGAGCACTATTCCTCCCACTGATACCAATGAAGGAACACTATCCCTTCCACTAATACCAATGACGGGGCACTCTTCCTCCCACTGATACCAGTGATGGAACACTATCCTATCCACTAATACCAATGATGGAGCACTATTCATCCCACTGATACCAATGATGGCACACTATACCTTCCACTAATACCAATGACGGGGCACTCTTCCTCCCACAGATACCAATGATGGAGCACTATTCCTCCCACTGATGCCAGTGATAGGGCACTATTCCTCCCACAGATATCAATGATGGAGAACTATTCCACCCACAGATACCAGTGATGGAACACTATCCCTCCCACTGATACCAATGATGGAACATTATTCCTCCTACTGATACCAATGAGGGAACACTATCCCTTCCACTAATACCAAATGATGGGACACTATCCCTCCCACTGATACCAATGATGGAACACAATCCCTCTTACTGATACCAATGATGGGGCACTATCCCTTCCACTAATACCAATGATGGCACTCTTCCTCAAAATGATACTAATGATGGAACACTATCCTTGCCACTAATACCAATGATGGGACACTGTTCCTCCAACTGATACCAATGATGGAACACTATCCCTTCCACTGATACCAATGAGGGAACACTACCCCTTCCACCTATACCAATGATGGGGCACTATTCCTCCTACTGATACCAATGATAGAACACCATCCCTCCCACTGATACCAATGATGGGGCACTATTCCTCCCACTGATACCAATGATGGAAAATTATCCCTCCCACTGATATCAATGATGGAGCACTATTCCTCCCACTGAAATCAATGATCGGGCACCATCCCTCCCACTGATACCAATGATGGGGCACTATCCCTCCTACTGAGACCAATGATGGAGCACTATTCCTCCCACTGATACCAATGATGGAGCACTATTCCTCTCACTGACACCAATGATGGAACACTATTTCTCCCAATGAGACTAATGATGGGCCACTATTTCTTCCAATGACACCAGTGATGGAACACTATTCCTCCCACTGACACTAATGATGGGACACTATTCCTCCCAATGACACCGACAATGGGACGCAATTCCTCTCGCTGACACCAGTGATGGAGCATTATTCCTCCCACTGATACCAATGATGAGGCACTATTCCTCACTCTTATACAAGCAATGGGGCACTATTTTTCCCAACTACACCAATGATGGAACACTATCCCTCCCACTGACACCAATGATGGGGCACTATTCTTCTCAATGACATCAATGCTTCTGACATTCACGCAACAAATATTTTAATAATAGACTCAAAGGGGTTGATTTACTAAAGCTGGAGAGTGCAAAAAGTGGTGCAGCTTTGCATGCTAGCCAATCAGCTTTTAACTTCAGCTTGTTCAATCAAGCTTTGAAAATAAAACCTTGAAGCTGATTGGTTTCTGTGTGGAGCTGCACCAAATGTTGCACTTTCAAGCTTTAGTAAATCAACCCCAAAGTGTATGTCCAGACAAAAAACTTTTTTTCTAGTTTTCGATAGAGTGGGGAAGGATTAGAACTCCTTTTGGGTTTTTAAAGCTATCCTGAGCTCTGATTGCCCTCACTGCTTGTCCTGCTGTGGTTTCCCAGACAAAAAGTAAAAGAACATCTGAAACAGAAACCACCTAAAATACAATCTGACCCAAGTTCTAGTCTTCCCCTACTCTACTAAAGAAAAATATTTTTATTTCTGTCTTTGTTCCTGTTTAAGTGTTATGCTCACTTCCTGCTTGGAAAAATGTTGCCAACAGGGCGGAAAGTGACTCTAACAGAATCCCAGATAGCAGTAAAAAAATGACAAAGGTTCTAACCCTTCCCCACTCCATCCAAAACTGAGAAAAAAATAGTACACTTTAAAGAGGAATTTATACTTTGCCCATGCAAAGTCCCCTTCTCTACGGCCCCATTCCCCTTATCCTCATCTTGTCCCCTTTTTATATCAACACTACCCAGTGCCCCCTACTCCCCTGTGGCAGTGCTGGGGCTTAGCAGCCAATTGCTAGGTCCAATCACAATTGTGACATAAATGCTCCCCCCAGTGCGCCAACACCATTGATTTCAGAAACAGGATTGGAAGGTGGTCAGGGGGGCACTTTGCAGAGACATCATCACTTTTTTTCTGCATGTTTAAGGTGACAGCATCTCTTTAAAAATTATTTAAGAGTGATCGGCAGAATCAGCAGAATGCCCACATGTGCTTTTTAGCTACAATCATCATATCCAATTTGGAAGGATCAGACTGAAACATGTGGGCTCCATAGAGAGATTTTATAATGTGCTATTTTTTACAGAATACAAATGTAGAAGTGAAATCCGGATGCTGGAACTGAAATCACATACAGAGGAGTGTATGAATTGATGGAAGTGTACACATTTTTCATAGCCTATATTTTTATAACGCATTTGTCATCAGCAGAGAAGTGAGGAGACCTTTCATTGGGTGACTGTGAAGATGTCTAACTGTCCGACTCTCCATCTGCCTTCACTTTTAGGGTTAAGAGGTCTAATGATGTCAGTTATGATTGCTGCTCTCATGTCCTCACTGACTTCCATTTTTAATAGTGCAAGCACCATTTTTACCATGGATCTGTGGCGCCACATCCGCCCGCGCTCCACCGAGTTTGAGCTCATGATTGTGGGAAGGTAAGGTCCTGCTACATAGCTATTTATTAATTACTAAAGGGTAACTCTGTCTTTCTAATACAGTATTAAAGTATGACTAGAGGCAAAACTTTTTTTTAGAAAGAATGGAGAAACTGTGTATTGGAACCCCTGACAGTTTTTATTGCTCTCTTTGTCCCCATTACGGAGATTCATCCTCTCTATTTGTCCTGTTTACTATTATTATTGGAAGTGAAAGTAAAGGAAAATCCCAAATTTTGGGTTGTGTCCAGAAAAGTAATAGAGGGGAAATCTTGTGAAGTACTACTTTAAAGTAAATCAGTCATCAGAAAAATTCTAGGGCTGTGAATAATGAGTCCCTTTTGAAAATGCTAGCTCCTTGGCTGTTTCTGGTTTCAGTGCCTTCTGAGTTATGGAACAAGTTCTTGAACAGAAGTTATAGAGCAAACACATAGCAAGGAAGTCTTCATTCTTCCAGAACTATTGCCTCAGAGACAGCCAAAAGTATGCGTTCACCTGACCACCACACCTACCTGTATTGCCAAATGTATGTGGACACCCTTCCAAATGCTAGAGTTCTGGTGTTTCCAGTGAAGGGTGCTGTTAATGTTACAGCATACAAAGACATTTTAGACAATTATGCTCTCCCAACGTTGTGATGACCTACTGAATACAATTGTGATGAATTGGAATACAACTGTGAGCCAGGTCTTCCAAAATCCTGTGGAAATCTTTCCAAGAAGAGTGTAGGTTGTTATAGCTGCAAAGGGGGGGACGACTCCATATTATATTAATACCAATGGTTTTGGATATAAAACAAGCCGATGGTGTGATGGCCAGGTGTCCACAAACCATATAGTATGTCATTTCAAGAAGGATATCAGCCAGCCTGCAAAGGTTTGCCATGATGGCGTGATTTTATGTGGATCTGAACCCAGTCTTTAAGATCTCATATAACTTTTCCATAGTAATTTTTTATTGAAAGAAAAGGGCAACAACATACAAGGTTGTCCGTAAACACATAAAATACAGGTCAACATCCATGAATAATCATACATAATTTTGTCACTATATTTGTTCATTAATAAAGGGTGACTCCATTTTTCTTATACAGTATTAAAGTAAATCAGTCATGAGAAAAATTATAGGGCTGTCATTGCTGACTCCCTTTTGAAAATGCTAGCTCCCTGGCTCTTTCTAGTTTCAGTGCATTCTGAGTTTTGGATCAAGTTCTGGAATAGCAAGTTACATAACAAGCACACAGGAAGGAAGTCTTTATTTTTACAGGTTTATTGACTCAGAGACAGCCAAAAGTAATGTATGTGTTCACCTGACCATCACACCGACCTGTATCGCCAAATATGTAGACGCCCCTCCAAATTATTGAGTTCAAGTGTTTCCAGTGAAGGGTGCTGTTAATGTTACAGCATACAAAGACATTGTAGACAACTGTGCTTTCCCTATCTTGTGATGACCTATTGAATACAATTGTGATTAATTGGAATGCAACTGTGAGCCAGGCCTTCTCATCCAACATCAGTACTTGACCTTGCAGATGTTGTTTCAGCCACATGGATACAAATTCCCACAGACACACTCCAAAAGCTTTCCCAGAGGAGTGGAGGTTGTTATAGCTGCAAGGGGGGGGGGGGGGGGC
>BLSH010267098.1:23886-36832 GCA_018402905.1 Glandirana rugosa | reverse complement strand
TTTTTTTTTTTTTTTTTTCGAGCATCAGGAAAAGAGTCGCAGGTTGGGAAGGTGTAAGGTAGAGAGGCACGAGTGCTATCTGCACAGTCACAAAATCTTGAAGGTCAAAATATAAATATGTATACACTATCTAGGTCACGAATAAGGCCCCTAAATAGGGATGGGGGGAGAAGGGAGGGTAAAACGGGAGGGAAGGTTGGGAAGGGAAAAAAGTCACAATTAATTTGCTATAGAAAAGGTATAAAGCAAAATGGAGAGGAAATTATATTAATTAGAAACATGGAACAAAATAGAGTAACGGGCCAGGAACAGGTATTCTTTTCACTTAAACACCAGATTATTTTCACTGTTTTGAAGCATGTTTATTTGATTTTTGCTTGTTATTTATAATGTATAGAGGCACAACTATTTGCTCATGGAATATAAGAGGGTTAGGGGACTCATGGAAGAAAAAAGCAGTATTTAAAACTGCCTTAACCTTAGGGGTGTCTGTTCTCTGTTTACAGGAAACTCACTTAACAAAGGAAACAGTGAAAAGATTGAAACATAGAGATTTTCCTCAAAAATTCCATGCTGTTCATACAGCATACTCTAGAGCAGTGGTTCTCAACTCCAGTCCTCGGCACCCCCCAACAGGCCAGGTTTGCAGGATAACTGAAATACATCACAGGTGATATCATTTGCTGCTCAATGATTGCAGTATTCTAGTCTGCATCTCCCCAAGGTAATACTTAAAATCTGGCCTGTTGGTGGGTCCCGAGGACCGGAGTTGAGAACCACTGCTCTAGAGGGACAAGTATACTAATTCATAGATTGACAGAATTTTCCTGTATACAGAGAGAAATAGACAAGGAGGGACGATACATCATGTTACACGGAATCCTGGATAAAACGCCATGTATCTTGATGAGTGTATACGTCCCTCCCCCATTTAATATTAACGTGTTGAACCGTATATTTGAGTTTATGATCGCTAGACCAGGGGTACCAGTCCTGATTTTGGGCGACTTTAACATGGTGTTGAATACTCAATTAGACAGATTTCCCATAAAAAACAAAAATAGGCAGAATCCATACACATTATTGCATGGAGTATTCAAAGAGACAGGATTAAAAGACATCTGGCGTGAACGCTGTCCACAAGGGAGGGTATATTCGTGCTGCTCTAGCACATATAGGACACTCTTGAGAATAGATATGGCGATAGGGAATGATGGATTGGCAAGACTGGTGGTAAATATTGGGTATGAGGCCCGGGGTGTGTCAGATCACTCCCCGTTAACTCTAACTGTGAAGCTGGGACAACAGAGGAATGGGAATAATTGGAGGGTGAATCCTATGTGGTTACGGCTGATCTCCTCAAGGGAGGTCATGATGGAGTCATTGCAGGAGTTTTTGAAGTTTAATAGCCCGACAGCAACACGGGGAGTGGTCTGGGACACTCTTAAAGCTTACCTGAGAGGCGTGATTATCCAGCAAATTTCCAAAAAAAAAAAAATCTACTAAAGATGAGATGAGGAAATTAATACAATGAGAGAAGTTTTGGAAATAGAGAAGGAATATGTAGAAGATCCGTCAGTAGAGAATTTAATTAAGTGGACTGAGGCCCAAAAAATATATCAAACTATAACAAAAAAAAAAGCCGAACAAAAGAGATCTTTTTTGAAACAATGTTATTATGAAGAAGGCGAAAATACAGGACACCTGTTGGCTTTCTTGGCAAGAGCTCAGAATAATGGTGCATTGGTTAAGATGGCTATTGGGGACGGAGCTGGGACAGTCACCAGGTGTCCAGGTGAAACAGTAAAAGTGTTTAAGGAGTATTACTCCAGTTTGTATAAATCAGAGATGGACGGGGGGGATGAAGAAATGACAAAATTCCTACAGAGTATAACAGTCCCACGGATGTCAGATAAAGATAGAGAGATGTTAGACCTACCAATTACCCTAGAGGAATTACAAGAGGCAGTAAGAAACTCGGGGAGGGGTAAGGCGCCTGGTCCCGATGGGTTACCGAGTGAGGTTTATGAGGAATATGGGGATATATTGCTCCCCGAGTTGGTACAGGTACTAAATGAAGCTCTGGAAAAGGGTAGGCTACCTACGTCTATGTCAGAAGCTACAATTGTAGTAATACCGAAATAAGGGAAAGATCCAGCACTGCCCGCATCTTATAGACCAATATTGCTGTTGTGTGCAGATATCAAGCAGATATCAAGCTGCTAGCCAAAGTTTTGGCTAGCAGATTGAGTAACGCAATTCATGGGGTGATTCACCCGGACCAATGTGGCTTTATCCCTGGCAGAGCAACGTTGTTAAATATAAGAAGATTATTACTCAACTTACAGTTGCCAGTGGAGGGAGCAAGAACAGGAGCAGTACTGTCCCTCGATGCTGTTAAAGCATTCGACAGATTGGAATGGAAATATCTATGGAGGGTACTAGAAGAGTTTGGCATTGGTCCAACATATGTAAGATGGGTGAAGACATTGTATACGGAACTGAAGGTGAGGGTGAAGATCGGGGGGGAGACCTCGGACTATTTTTTATTGTCACGAGGTGCAAGGCAGGGGTGCCCGCTCTCCCCCCTGCTCTTCGCCCTGGCAATGGAACCTTTAGCCATTGCCATAAGAACATCCAGGGCAGTAAAAGGATTTAAAAGAGGGACACAGGAAGAGAAGGTCTCGCTATATGCGGATGATATACTATTATATTTGGGTGATACAGGCCGTTCGCTGGTAGCAGGGATGGAGATTATACAGAATTTTGGAGGATTTTCAGGGCTCCTCATAAATTGGGAGAAATCGGCTCTTCTTCCGCTTGGTAACGAGGGTCAAGAACTCCCAGATAATATTGGACAGCTTCAGGTGGTAAAGAGCTTTTAAATGGGGGTGAAAATAGCTGTGGATCCTGGGTTGTACATACAAGACAACTTGGAACCATTGCTAAAAACATTTAACTATAAACGTAAGATCTGGAAGCGGCTACCCCTCTCGATAGTGGGCCGGTGCAATTTAATTAAAATGATCTGGATGCCCCAACTACAATATATTTTGCATAACGCCCCACTATAGACCAATGCGGCTCGGGAACTATAGCAAGTGGTGTCATTTCCCCTTTCCCACCCCCCCATATGTTGTAGTTGGGATGCTAAAAAATAGCTCCAGGGGTGTGGTTTAAGAAAATAGAAATCCTCTTTAGAGAACCTATATGGAAAAAAAACCCCCCAGAATACGTTTAAGAACATTACAACTCCCTAAAGATAAGGGGGGATTGGCGGTACCACACCCCTGGAGCTATTTTTTAGCATCCCAGCTACAACATATGGGGGGGGTGGGAAAGGGGAAATGACACCACTTGCTATAGTTCCCGAGCCGCATTGGTCTATACACCCCATGAATCGTTAACTGAGGCATTAGAGGCAGAGTCGTTGGAGAAAGAAAATCAATACCCTTTGGGCAAATTAATGGTGAAAGTGTGGAAGAAGGCGAAAGAAATCTTTGGATATACTGGGTTCACAAAATATTCTCCAATCTGCGATAATAAAAGTTTACATGAGATTGAGGGCTTAGATAACTTTAACAACTGGAAGCAGAAAGGGGTAGTGAGGCTCTCGCAGATTTTCTCGGCAGGGGAATTAAAATCATTTCAAGATCTAAAACAGGAATAGGGTCTCTTAAACAAGAACTTTTACCAGTACTTGCAGTTGAGACATGCACTAACAACTCAGTTTAAAGATAAAAGTCTGGGATGGAGTGAATCTCCTCTGCTGGGTGGGTTGGTAGAGTCTCCCGCACTAAAGGGGGTCATCTCCGAAATGTACAAGAAAATGAGCTGGGAGATACTAGGGGAGGCAACCCATCTGCCCAGCAGGGAGAGATGGGAGGAAGATGTGGGAGAGCTCACGGATATTCAGTGGAGGAATATACCGTCATCAGTAAACCAGCTGTCCCTCTCGGGAGCACAGAGGACTACTCAACTACATATTATACACAGAACATATTATACCCCAAAAATGTTATTTCAGATTGGAAGAAGGCAAGATGAAACTTGCCCCAAATGTAAAACCCAGACGGGGGATTTGATACATATGCTCTGGAGATGTCCCAAGCTACACAGGTACTGGGAAGGGGTGCTGAGGGTGATAGAATCAACGTTTCAGGTGACATTGCAAAGAGACCCGGTGCAGTGTATATTGGGATATACCAAGCAAAGTATGGGAGGAAAACAATTGCGTTTAGCGATCATGAGATGCTTGTACCTGGCGAGGAAAGAGATTGCGAGAAATTGGATAAAACCAAGGTCACCTACAGTAGAGGAATGGATACAGACGGTTAATTATGCAATAATAAGGGAAAAATTAGCCTATACAAAGAAGGGAAATAGGGATCATTTTGATAAGATATGGAAAAAGTGGTTGAACTCCCCAGGACTGGTACCCAAATATATTGAAATATAGAACTCTTATTAAGAGAAGAAGAACGAAAGAAAGGAAAAAGAGAAAGGAAAAAGTAGAGGTAAGAACTTTTTGTAAATGCTTCATACCTTCGTTTGATAAAGAAATATAGGGGGAAGGGAGGGAGGGGGGATGAAGGGGAGGGAGGAGGGGGGGAGAGTAAAAGAGTCCTTACTGCAATGTAAGCTGGGAATTGAACATTTGAAGGTATATGTGATTAATGTTTATACAACCCCTTTTGCATTCTTATTTGTATTTGTAAAAGAAATGGAAAAATTAATAAAAATCATGTGAATGAAAAAAAATAATTTTCCCTAATATTAAGTTTGACCTTGCTGGTTAATTTCTTATAAAAGGGTGCTGAACCCCCAGAGATCTTTGATCTCTCACATATTATTCAGGTAGGTCTCCACTCCTCAGAGGTTGTCTGCTCCGGTTTACACGGTGTCCCTGGGTAAAAGTACTCACTGTGTCACCTTGTGTAGGTAATTAAGTAAACTCCGGGGTCTGCCAAGGCCCATCCTTGGCACTCTGAGTTTCCAGTTTCACTTACACAGAGTGACGGGGCAAGCAAGCTGTAAAAGAAGCAGATGGTAATGGGGGGGGGCCCAGGTCAGCTTTTGCATCGGGGCCCACAAGCTACGCCTCTGATCAGAAATATTCTTATCTATATAGATAACACAGCACAGCTCTCTCTCTCCAGCTGACATCAGCAGAAGTGCTCAGCCCCAACCTCAGGACTTCTGAGCTGAGAGAGAAAAGCTGAAAAACGACAACTGATCCTAGTAAGAAGGTGTGATATTTATACAGAGAAGTATATATATGTTATAACACAGACACAGGGCAACTTCTTGTTATAATACAAAGTGGATGGGAACTTTTTATACAAGTGGCTTAACAAACACTTTAATGCTACATTTTCCAATACATTTTAGACAATGAGCTCTTCCAATCTTGACCGCAACCCAATTTGACACCTTTTGGATGAAATGGAAAGCTGATTGTGCACAAGATCTTCTTGTCCAACATCAGTACCTGACCTCACTGATGCTGTTTGGGCTAAATGGGCATACAGAAGAGTGCAGGCTGGTATAAGTACGGATATAGAGCAATTGCCTACTTTTGGCTATATGGTATACAAGCTGGTTTTTGTAAAAACAAATTATACATTTGTACATTTTTTAGTTTGATGAGAAAAGAATATGAGTATATGGTGGTATAGAGACCAAAGTGTTTCTATACAAGTTGCTTGTCTTATAAACTTATAGAACACACAAACTGCCACTTATCAAAAGAAAGATCTATTTTGTCCTCAGGTTAACTGCCATGAACCTTTAATCTTTGGTGATAATTTGGACATACTGTACATCAGCAGGGGTGCTGGGCTGCCATGTTACACTCATTAAAGCAAGTGATTAGAGCAGGCAGACCAGAGCGACTGGTGACATTTTCAAGACATGAAAATGTATAGTTGTTTCATCAAACTTTCCTGCTTCCTCTCAGATCAGTCGTCTTACTTGGTTCACACGTTACGATGAGATAGAAACTGTCCAGGAGGGGACATCCATTGAGACCACTTCCCAGAAAAGAGACAGTTTGGTGGAAAACAATGTGGATAAAGCTGATTTAAATTCTTCAGATGGGATCATTGATAATTCAGCAGGTACGTCTAAGGGAAATACATTTTTTAAAAGAATACTGTATGTATTTTTATGAGAAATACAGCTGCTACTTTAGGTGTCTGTCCATCCAAAAATTGTGAAAGTTAGCAGGTTTATTTTATCCACTACCAACTATAAGTGTATCTCAAGTTGAAACTTAAAGTGGACTTGTAGTCAGGCCATGGACAGACAAGTATTTACACATTAATAAATGATAAATGGGTTTTAAAACAAGTCTTCACTTACCTCTGTAGCTGCAGCTATGGTGGAGCAATTAGTTGTCAAAGCTCAAAAGAGAAAACAGTGAAGTCCTCTAAGCATAGGCTCTGAGCAGTTATATCTCCCTCTGCTCTAATATTTCAGCGTTCCTGCTCCATGTTTGCATTAAATATTAGAAGACTAGAATGCTGCTGAGCCACTGGTGGGAGGGTTAGCTGGGAGGGTGAGCACGGGGAGATGAGTTGCTTTAGAAATAGTAAAAGTGCTCTTGCCGTAAATTTTTATAATGGATTTCTCCATTGTACCTGCAGTTACAGAGGTCAATGAGAGCTTGTTGTAAAGTTAATTTACTTTTTGCTAAGAACATGTTGATAATTAAATGCCCATCTTGACATTTTGGGTTAGGGAAAATGTTAAATATTCTGTCAGATATTTATTTCTATCAGTGGTACCAATGGGGAGGCTTCTACCAATTCCCTGTACTAGTGACAATATTGCCCTGGGAATAGAATATTGCTTTGTGTGTCCCCATGGGAGATTTCTCCTTACTTCCTAACCTAGTGCCATGGAGACAAAAAGTTGAAGGTGAAATCTCCCAAAAAGGTACAAGGCAGCAATGGAAAGCTAATCCTTCTCTCTAACTAAAATATTTTTGGCTTGAGTTACACATTAGGTCTGATTCAGATATGTCATGCTTATAGTGCATTTACCATGTGCTAATCACTTTATATCCCCTGCATTGGCTCTCCATTCTCTGTACCTAGAAGCAGGGCCGCTGATAGGGCAGTACAGTCAGCCCTCCTGTAGGAGGCCCGAGCTCTGTCACTTCAGAAGAGGGGCCCAAGCACCTACAGGAAAGGAGAGCCTGCTGTACTGTCTTGTGAATCCTGTGGAACCCCCTGCAGCGCTGCTGGCTTTCTCCCCTCTTCCTGTGTGTCAGGGACAGCAGCAGAGTCTTTCTGTGCCATGAAATCTTTCTCCTCCAGTGTTCTGCCCAAGTGGCAAACTCTGCAGAATGCCAAACCTGTGTCACTACCAGTTTTTTAAACCATTCTAACTTCCTAATTATGACGAATTTCTGTTTGTAGAAAACACTGGCAACAGACTACAGTCCGTTACCGGGAGATGTTGCTGTGTTAGGAACACAGCGGCTAATGGGGACAAGTGTGTCCCCACCTAGGAGGCGGGCATTTCCTTGGTGTATCTGAGCGGAGTATAAATCTCCACTCATATCATGTGCACCAGACGGTAGTCCGTTGCCGCTGTTTTTTGAAAACACCTATTGTTGAACGTAAACAGAAATTCATCATGATTAGGAAGTTATCGTCGTTTAAAGCAACTGGAGGTGACGCGGTTTGGCATTCTGCCGAGTTTGCCATTTGGGCAGTACACTGGGTTCTGAAGCTCCCCCTCCCCTCCCTTCCCCCTGTGATCGACGGTGTTATCTCTTGATTGGAAGAAAGATCAAGGCAAGACGTTCTCTGCCTGCTCCCCCTCTTCCCTGCGTCCTGAGCTTTGCTCTGCTGACCTCCACACTGTGCTCTGTGTGCATTGTAACCTGCAGGGTTTGAATTTTGTAGTGCTGCTGGAAGGGGCAGAGTGGGGGAATGAAGCTGCAGAAAGGTCAAGATTCAGAGAGGGGGCAAACATGCCAGTCGCCAACTGCAGGTAGACACTGGCTGTCACTGCAATGTTGGAGCGAGGGGCCATTGAATACACCTCTCCCTCCACCTGACAGACATTCCTGCACCAGCCACTTCTATACGGCACCCCTGAGGCCCCATCCACACTTAGCATAACGGGAACACATGTTCCTGCGTGCATTTTTTTTTAGCTTGTTTTTCACACATGGGGCAGTCCATTCACTTGAATGGGCTGCCCTACATTTGTCAAATACACCATAGAAGCTCTAGAACATTTTCAGACGTGCAGCTTTGCAAGTTTGCCACAAAACATGACAAAACGCAAGCCTGCTAACTGTTTTTGGGATGCCATTAACAATTATTGGCACCGCAAGTGCTATTCTAGTTTGCAGTGCATTCTCTAAAATGTGATGCAAAGCGTGCGTTTCCTGTGCACTTTGCACATATTTAAGAAATGCAAAGTGTGAATGAGGCCTAAGGATTATTTCACATGGGTGGCTGAGCCATGGATATATTGCCATCCTTGGCTGCACACCTAAATCTTAAAAAATACAGTCAGACAGAGCTGTATACATGCTGTGGCTGCAATGTTTTACTACACAGCTGTGGCATTTTTAACGTAGGCTGCAAAGTTTGATAGGTAGCACCACTTATTAAACTCCCTGTTGAATTCAATGGGGCTGCTCTGCAATTGGGAGACACTTGGCTCACAGTTGCAGCGCGGTGTCACAATGTATAATTACCTTTCAGCAATTTTAAAAAGTATAAAAAAAGGATGTCATTTCTGTTATGGCTGCATAGCAAAAATGTCACTTGATATTTTCATTGGGGGGTGGCTGTTAGGTAGGCTGTACAGGGCCCTGTGATTTCTATCAGCAGCCCTGCCTAGAAGTGAAGATCAGTAAATGATTCTCTCTCTGCAAAATATTCCACAGATGTGACCAATTTGCCACCATTCATTTGCAGAATCTACCCGGCTATTACTTTTATCCTTATATATAGGAATTGCTAACAAAGTCTCAAAGACAAGATGTGGATGGTAACTGCTGATGTTGCCTGGGAATGTTGGGTATGGATGTATCATGATGCTGTAATGTATTATGCTTGTATACAAAGAAAATCAGCCATGATTTGGTTTTATATTGTTTTATTGGTTTGTACTAAAATAAAGATAAACATACATGTCTTTTAGCACAGATTTTAATACATTCCCTTCAAAGTCCTATATTGTTATTAATGTAAGGGATGGTGGCAACTTCAGATCATTTCTTAAAACCTGGGATACCAATCCATAGAAGGTCAAGTATAAGGTATACTATTATTGGGTCATGTATGGCCAGTCACATGCTCAGCACCTCATCCAAGGTATACTAGTAAAAATCTGGAAAATTTATGCAAGTACATGATTTGGCTAAAGGTTTGTGGATACCCGATCATCACGCCTATAACTATATGGTCAAAAGTATTTCACATAATTCCATTAAGGTTCAGGTGTTTTCAGTGAAGGATACTGTTAATGTTAAAGCACGTGAAAGCATTTTGGATAATTGTGCATTTTAACCTTGCAGCAAATTTGGGGAAGACCCTTTTCTGTTCCAGCATGACTTTACTCTATGTACAGCTATATAAAGACAGGCTTTGACAGGCTTGAAAAAACTCAAAGAGCCCTGACCTCAACCCTACTGAACACCTTTGACATTAATTGGAATGAAAACTGCAAGCCAACATTAGAAATGGATGTTCAACATGCTCATATAGGTGTGATGGGCAGGTGTCCAGAAGTCTATATATCGTGTTTTTCCAGTAAGCAGCAAGTACAAGTCCCAAGTTCATAGTTCTATATTATATAGTATGGTCAATCTGATATTCTCACTTTACATCTTGTTAGAAGAGATTAGTAGCAGGGAACAACACAGTTGAGTATGGTCTGTCACATTATGCATGGGTGGGACCCAGAGCTTCAATGTGTAGATTTATTTTGGTCACCAGGTAAAAGATGACAATGTTCTAGGGACCCTGTATTGATTGTTCTCTTTACCTCTACAAAATTGGTAATCTAGCCTTCCTGACAACCCTTCTCTTGCAGATCAATCATGTGTTTCCCGTCTGAAAAAAGCCATCTTCTGGCTTTGTGGAATGGAACGGAAGGATGTCCAGGAAGAAGCCCCTGCTCCTCCTCTAGAATCACCAAAAGTTTTATTGTCTGAGCGACCATTAATAACACATGTCCTGAACATCAACCTCATCCTATGTATGAGTGGAGCCATCTTCCTTTGGGGTTACTTTGGCTAGAGAAAGATACTTCTTTGTGGTTGTATTTCTTGGACAAAGGACATCATGAGTGCTAAAATATTGTAGAAGGGATAATCTGAACTCCGTTCTGCACAAAAAATTGTGTGCAACCTGCTGTCTTCTACAAGGGAAAGCTAGGACAGTGAGCTCCCAACGGGCTTCCTTCTTATTGGCTAAAAGAAGTAGTGATGATTCCTCAGTGGGACTGTATCCATCATTAAACAGAAGGACATATCAAGTACAATTAATTTTTCATGGATTTATAAAAATGTTTCATTTTTCAGGATGTGAAATAAAAGTGAACCTAAAGACTTGCTATATCTTATTCTGAAGTACAAACTTAGCACACATACTGTATTAAAAAAATACATAATTTCAGAGACTAGACCTAGATAATAAGTATCTGTGGCGACATCTACAAAATGCATGGTAACCAGTTATCTGGTTTCTTTTCTGTTATTGGTACATGCAGAAAGAAAAAATTTGTTTTGTTTTGGATCGATTCGTTAAGTTACTAATTTTGTTCAGTTGCATCTGTAACAATTTTTTTTTTAGTGTTGTTTCATTTTGTTTATTCGTTTTTGACCGGATTCCAATATTTTACAATGGATTCAAAGTATTCAAATTGAAAATATTGAATCAATTCAAATTCTTTGTGAAGAATAGCTGGTTATATTCTATTCGAAATTCGAATTTCGTAAGTTGGTTATATTTGTTCTATTTTATTTTATTCTATTCTATTATATTCTATTTCTATCCTATTCTATTTTATTCTAGTCCTTGAAACTCAGCTGATCACATAGCAGGGTAAAGGGCCAATCACAGCGGGCCTTTTACCACGTGATCAGCTGTCAGCCAATGACAGCTGATCACGAAAGTAAACAGAAGCCAGTTTCTGGCTTTTTGCTTTCTTCACGCTGTCAGGGTGAAGAAAAGAAGCAAGCCGTATCTGACTTCTGTTAAAGGGACATCGGTCTCCTTAGTAAACACCTGTGCTACAGATCAGTGCCCACCAGTGCTGCAAATCAGTGCCCTCCAATGCCACCTATCAGTGACCATCATTACTGCTAATTACTGCCCACCAATGCCACCTATCAGTGCTGCCAATCAGTGCCTCATCAGCGCCCATTAGTGCCGCCTATCAGTGCCCATTAGTGCCACCTATCAGTGCCCATAAGTGCCACCTCTCCATGCTGCCTACCAGTGCCCATCAGTTCCACCTATAAGTGCCCATCAGTGCCACCCATTGTGCAGCCTCATTAGTGTCACCTGATCATTGCCCACCAGTGCTGCCTCATCAGTGCCACCTCATCAGTGAAGGAGAAAAGTTACCAACATTTTATAACAAAATATAAAAAATGTTTTGTGTTTTTTTTTTTCAAAATTTTCAATCTATTTTGTTTGTTTAGCAAAAAATAAAAAACCCAGTGGTAATTAAATGCCACCAAAAAAAGAAATCTCTATTTATGTGGAAAAAATGTTAAAAATGTTATAGGGGTAGAGTGTTGCATGACCGCACAATTGTCATACATAGTGTAAAAGCGCTGAAAATTGGCCTGGGCAGGAAGGGGTTATAAGTGCCCAGTAAGCAAGTGGGTGAAATAAGTGTTGTTAGAGCTCATAATGATTAACACAAATTTAATTTAAAACAATGCATATAAAGGAATGATTGAATACATACATTCAAATAAAAGTCCTCTATATATATATTGAAAGGGGAATGTTACCATCTTTTGGTGAACCCTGAAACTACATCTATAGTCATTCCTTACATGACATGTTTTTAGAACTTTGGTGACGTGTGGTGTTGCTCACTTTTTTGCATTCTCTTCTGGACTGAATTGATTTAGTCCAGATTCACACGTATGCAAATTTTCGTGTATCACATGACAGGAGAGTGTGCCACTCAATGGAGTTGGTTCAGAAAGCTCCCAGGCAGCCGCAGCCCACATTTGGAAAGGGTCTTTGGTTCAGATTCTGGTGTGAATTCAGTCAAAAATTCGGATCTGGTTCGCACCTGGATCGGTGAACAGGGATGCACTGGACCCCCTGCTGTGAGCCGTGGTTGCAGCTTGTGTGGACCCAACCTAAGTCTAGTGACACCCAGGTTGGGAAAAAACTGAAAATGCTTTTTAATGCCTTCTCAATGGAAAGTTTGATCTGCAGTTGTTTTGTAATGAATGATTACCTTGGGTGGGCATCGTGGATCAGGCTCGGTCCCTGACAGCTTACTGGAGGGGAATGTCAAAACAGCAATTCCCTTGTGCATTTGTATATCTCCTGGAGGCAGGGCCTATTCCCACCAAGTCCCCTGAAGACCACTTGGAGAAGAAATAAGTGTCAAACTGCCTGCGCTTCAGAATTAGCATCCCATAGACTTGAATTGGTCATAGCTGTACTGTAGGAGCAATGCCCCGTTCAAGTCTATGGTACTTTAGTGTGCAGGAATGGGCAGCCCCACGCTAGGCTTTTGCTGGCCTGGTGACAAACAGAGTAGCACACATTAGCTGTCAGAAGGGGTGGCGAGGGGTTGGATTTGTGTTAGCTGATTGTATTAAAGAGAGAGAGGGGGGAGGTGAGAGAAACATAAGAGAAGGGAGCAAGTGAGTGGGGGGTAAGGACGTGTGATTTCATGGTATCTGAACTTGCCCCGTAACGAGGATGTCATGTCGATA
>BLSH010267010.1:218820-229600 GCA_018402905.1 Glandirana rugosa | reverse complement strand
CGGAAGTAGATCAGTGGAGGTAGATACTCGGAAGGAAGGGGTGGAGGTAGTTACTCGGAAGGAAGTGAAGGCTCATAGATGGAGGTGGGGAGGGAAGGCTCATAGATGGAGGTGATGAGGTGAAGGCTCTTAGATGGAGGTGGGGAGGGAAGGCTCATAGATGGAGGTGATGAGATGAAGGCTCATTGATGGGGTTAGGGAGGGAAGGCTCATAGATGGAGGTGACTAGATGAAGGCTCATTGATGGAGGTGGGGAGGGAAGGCTCATAGATGCAGATGAGGGAGGAAAGGCTCAGTGTTGATGGTGGGGTGGGGGGTTCGCTCATTGATGGAGGTAGGGAGGGAAGGCTCATTAATTGAGGTGGGGGGATGAAGGCTCATATTCATTTGCCATTGTCACACAACTGGGTGTGCTCAGAGCACAGTGCTCTGCACCCCGAGACCACCCTTTTTTGAAGCCTATTAGAGCCTCTGTCTCTAATCATGTGATTGAAAAAAAACCACCCACCTCATTGGAATCCATGTGTCCGGCTCCCTGCATGTAGATTAGGGGCCGGACGCATGGATAGGGTGGGGGACTCCCATGCACCCCTAATGGGTTGGCTGCAGCTGCTGGTTTGACCAGCAGGTCTGCCAATGATTTATGGTTGCGACATGCTGATCAGCTGTAGCCAATCACGGCAGAAAGTACTGTGTTTGCAAACACAAAGAGCTCTGTACACAGATCAGCAATCTGGCTATTTATTCTCCAAAAACAGGCAGATCTGTTAGTAAAAGCAGTGCAGATTACACACAGTGCACTTGTTAGGTACACAGTTAACCCCTTTATTGCCTCTTGATGTTAACCCCTTCCCAGCCAGTGTCATTAATATAGTGAACACTGTACAGTATGTTAGCTGATCACTGTATTAATGTCACTATTGAGGTCAGTGTCCCTTCACGCAAAATCATGTACCTCAGGGCTCAAAATTTCAAGTCCTGAACTAATAGCCAGGCCTTAAGGGTTTCTTGCCACCAGTTGCCCCACCCAACACCTGCTGTGCCCCGCCCCTAATCCCACCCCTTTACACGCCATCATAAATGCTCATGAAATGACACGTAAATGTTTTATGGAGAACTAAGTTACACAAATAAATATTAACAACTTTAGCAGTGCAGCCTCACCCGCGCCCATCAGTGCAGCCTCACCCGTGCCGATCAGTGCAGCCTCACCCGTGCCCATCAAAGCAGCCTGACCTGTGCCCATCAATGCAGCCTCACCTGTGCCCATCAACGCAGCTTTACCTGTGCCCATCAACGTGGCCTAACCAGTGCCCATCAACGCAGCCTCACCCATGCCCATCATTGTGGCGGGACCTGTGTTCATCATTGCAGCCTCACTGTGTCCATCTTTGCAGTCTCACTGCCCATCTTTTGCAACCTCACCTGTGCCCATCAATGCAGCCTCATCCGTGCCCATCAATGAAGCCTCACCCATGCCCATAAATGTAGCATTAACCCATGACCATCAATGCAGCCTGACCTGTGCCCATCAACGCATCCTGACCTGTGCCCATCAATTCAGCCTGATCTGTGCCCATCAATGCAGCCTGAGTGGTACCCATCAATGCAGCCTCCCCTGTGCCCATCAACGCAGCCTAACCAGTGCCCATCAACGCGGCCTCACCTGTGCCCATCATTGCGGCATGACCTGTGTCCATCTTTGCAGCCTCACTGTGTCCATCTTTGCTGGCTCAGCGTGGAGAGCATGGAGGAAGAGAGAGGGCAGCCGGTGACCGGATCGTCATAGGGAAGAGAGTGCCGTGGAAGAGAGTAAGTGGATTCCTTGATTACAGAGTGGGAATTGCCCATCGATTCAGCCTGATCTGTGCCCGTCAACGCAGCCTGACCTGTGCCCATCAACGCAGCCTCACCTGTGCCCATCAACGCAGCCTCGCATGTGCCAATCAATGCAGCTTCACCTGTGCCCATCGACATGGCCTAACCAGTGCCCATCAACTCTGCCTCACCTGTACCCATCATTGTGGCAAGATCTGTGTCCATCATTGCAGCTTCACTGTGTCCATATTTGCAGTCCCACTGCCCATCGTTTGCAGCCTCACTGTGTCCATTTTGCAGCCTCAGTGTGGAGAGCATGGAGGAAGAGAGAGGGCAGCCGGTGACCGGATCACCATAGGGAAAAGAGCGCCGTGGAAGAGAGAAAGTGGATTCCTTGATTACAGAGCGGGGGTTGCCCATCAATGCAGCCTGATCTGTGCACATCAATGCAGCCTGACCTGTGCCCATCAATGCAGCCTCACCTGTGCCCATCAACGCAGCTTCACCTGTGCCCATCTACGCAGGTTCACCTGTGCCCATCAACATGGTCTAAACAGTGCCCATCAACTCAGCCTCACCTGTACCCATCATTGCGGCATGACCTGTGTCCATCTTTGCAGTCCCACTGCCTATCTTTTGCAGCCTCACTGTGTCCATCTTTGCAGCCTCAGTATGGAGAGCATGGAGGAAGAGAGAGGGCAGCCGGTGACCGGATCACCATAGGGAAGAGAGCGCAGTGGAAGAGAGAAAGTGGATTCCTTGATTACAGTGTGGGGATTGCCCATCAATGCAGCCTGATCTGTGCCCATCAACGCAGCCTTACCTGTGCCCATCAGCACAGCCTCACCTGTGCCCATCAACGCAGCTTCACCTGTGCCCATCAACGTGGCCTAAACAGTGCCCATCAACTCAGCCTCATCTGTGCCAATCATTGAAGCCTCACCTGTGCCCATCATTGCAGCCTCACCTGTGCCCATCATTGCGACATGACCTGTGTCCATCTTTGCAGCCTCACTGTGCCCATCTTTGCAGCCTCGGTATGGAGAGCATGGAGGAAGAGAGAGGGCAGCCGGTGACCGGATCACTATAGGGAAGAGAGCGCAGTGGAAGAGAGAAAGTGGATTCCTTGATTACAGTGTGGGGATTGCCCATCAATGCAGCCTGATCTGTGCCCATCAACGCAGCCTTACCTGTGCCCATCAGCACAGCCTCACCTGTGCCCATCAACGCAGCTTCACCTGTGCCCATCAACGTGGCCTAAACAGTGCCCATCAACTCAGCCTCATCTGTGCCAATCATTGAAGCCTCACCTGTGCCCATCATTGCAGCCTCACCTGTGCCCATCATTGCGACATGACCTGTGTCCATCTTTGCAGCCTCACTGTGCCCATCTTTGCAGCCTCGGTATGGAGAGCATGGAGGAAGAGAGAGGGCAGCCGGTGACCGGATCACTATAGGGAAGAGAGCGCAGTGGAAGAGAGAAAGTGGATTCCTTGATTACAGTGTGGGGATTGCCCATCAATGCAGCCTGATCTGTGCCCATCAACGCAGCCTTACCTGTGCCCATCAGCACAGCCTCACCTGTGCCCATCAACGCAGCTTCACCTGTGCCCATCAACGTGGCCTAAACAGTGCCCATCAACTCAGCCTCATCTGTGCCAATCATTGAAGCCTCACCTGTGCCCATCATTGCAGCCTCACCTGTGCCCATCATTGCGACATGACCTGTGTCCATCTTTGCAGCCTCACTGTGTCCATCTTTGCAGCCTCAGTGTGGAGAGCATGGAGGAAGAGAGAGGGCAGCTGGTGACCGGATGACCATGGGGAAGAGATTGCAGTGGAAGAGAGAAAGTGGATTCTTTGATTACAGAGCGGGGATTGCCCATCAATGCAGCCTGATCTGTGCCCATCAACGCAGCCTGACCTGTGCCCATCAACACAGCCTCACCTGTGCCCATCAACGCAGCTGCACCTGTGCCCATCAACGCGGCCTAAACAGTGCCCATCAACGCAGCCTCACCTGTGCCAATCATTGCAGCCTCACCTGTGCCCATCATTGCAGCCTCATCTGTGCCCATTATTGCGGCATGACCTGTGTCCATCTTTGCAGCTTCACTGTGTCCATCTTTGCAGGCTCAGTGTGGAGATCATGGAGGAAGACAGAGGGCAGCCGGTGACCGGATCACCATAGGAAAGAGAGCGCCGTAGAAAAGAGGAAGTAGATTCCTTGATTACAGAATGGGTATTGCCCATCAATGCAGCCTGATCTGTGCCCATCAACGCAGCCTGACCTGTGCCCATCAACACAGCCTCACCTGTGCCCATCAACGCAGCCTCACCTGTGCCCATCATTGCGGCATGACCTGTGTCTATCTTTGCAGCCTCAGTGTGGAGAGCATGGAGGAAGAAAGAGGGCAGCCGGTGACCGGATCATCATAGGGAAGAGAGCGCCATGGAAGAGAGGAAGTGGATTCCTTGATTACAGAGCGGGGATTGCCCGCTGTTACTGTTGGACTTTGTTTATTAGAATTGCAGTCCCCTCCTCTCCACATCACACATAAATCCCACCCTCCCGACCTCGCCTGTGACAGATAGAACACACCCTGGCATTGGACCGGCGTTCTGTCTGTCACAGGCGAGGTCGGGAGGGCGGGATCTATGTGTGACGTGGAGCGAAGGGGACTGCAATTCTAATGGACAAAGCCCAACAGTAACTATTATAGCGGGCGATCCCCTCTCTGTAATCAAGGAATCCATTTCTTCTCTTCCACGGCTCTCTCATCCCTATGGTGATCCGGTCACCGGCCGTCCTCTCTCTTCCTCCATGTTCTCTTTTCCTTTAACCCCCGCCTGCCGGCAGTGCTCGCCTGACCCCGCTCCCATGGCAGCCCAGCTCCTCGCCAGCCCTCATTTTCTACTTGCAGAATGCGAATAGGCGAGTGGAAAATTTGAGGGCCAATGTACCTGTACGTCATTTTGCTGAAGTGGTTGTACCAGGGTGATGCCTGCTGCCAGAAGCATTACCCGGTACCCTTTTTTAGAGCTGACGGTTGGCTTTCTCGTCATGATAACAACCAATGTGGCTAATGAGCCGCTCGGCCGTTATCACAAGCTGCCTTCTGCCGCTCCGCCCCGTTCTCCTGTCCCACCGGGAGACCCTGACGACCAACCGGCACGTCCGTCGGCTGGAGGGAGACCCAAACGAAACCGGAGTTGACTTCAGTCCTGTTTCCAATGTAGTAAACCGGAAACATCACAATGTCACTTCCGGTTTACTCGGTTTCCAATGGTTCCGATTTAAAATAAATGACATTATTCCAAAATGCAGATTTTGGATACTTTTAAGTGCGAAGGAGGGATTTGGGGTCTTTTAGACCCCAGATCTCTCCATAAAGAGGACCTGTCAACGCCTATTACTGTCACATGGGATGTTTACATTCATTATAGACCCCAGATCTCTCCATAAAGAGGACCTGTCACCACCTATTACTGTCACATGGGATGTTTACATTCATTATAGACCCCAGATCTCTCCATAAAGAGGACCTGTCACCGCCTATTACTGTCACATGGGATGTTTGCATTCATTATAGACCCCCGATCCACTAAAGAAAACGCAGACTCAAGTTGCGCCCACAAATGTCTCTGAAGGGAGGGGATCATACTCTTCTTCAGTATGTCACAGTACATGTTGGCATTCATGGTTCCCTCAATGAACTGTAGCTCCCCAGTGCCGGCAGTACTCATGCAGCCCCAGACCATGGCACTCCCACCACCATGCTTGACTGTAGGCAAGACACACTTGTCTTTGTACTCCTCACCTGGTTGCCCCCACACACGCTTGACACCATCTGAACCAAATAAGTTTATCTTGGTCTCATCAGATCACAGGGCATGGTTCCAGTAATCCATGTCCTTAGTCTGCTTGGAAAACTGTTTGCAGGCTTTCTAGTCCATCATCTTTAGAAGAGGCTTCCTTCTGGGATGACAACCATGCAGACCAATTTGATGCAGTGTGCGGCATATGGACTGAGCACTGACAGGCTGACCCCCCACCCCTTCAACCTCTGCAGCAATGCTGGCAGCACTCATACGTCTATTTCCCAAAGACAACCTCTGGACATAACGCTGAGCATGTGCCCCCAACTTCTTTGGTTGACCATGGCGAGGCGCTGTTCTGAGTGGAACCTGTCCTGTTATACCGCTGTATGGTCTTGGCCACCGTGCTGCAGCTCAGTTTCAGGGTCCTGGCAATCTTCTTATAGCCTAGAGGCCATCTTTATGTAGAGCAACAATTCTTTTTTTCAGATCCTCAGAGAGTTCTTTGCCATGAAGTGCAATGTTGAACGTCCAGTGACCAGTATGAGCGAATGAGAGCGATAATACCAAAGGGAAAATGGCTAATTGGGCCCAATTTGGACATTTTTACTGAGGGGTGTACTCACTTTTGTTGCCAGCGGTTTAGACATTAATGGCTGTGTGTTGAGTTATTTTGAGGGTACAGAAAATTTACACTGTTATACAAGCTGTACACTCACTACTTTACATTGTAGCAAAGTGTCATTTCTTCAGTGTTGTCACATGAAAAGATAGAATAAAAGATTTGCACAGATGTGAGGGGTGTACTTACTTTTGTGAGATACTGTATATGGCGGCAAGGTGGCTCTCCTGCACCAGATCAGTGTTTCCTTCCCTCTGGGGGTGTTACCACGTAGTTTTTCCTATAAATAGGGAACAGCACGCAATCTCGGGGCAGTCCGGTTTGAATGACACCTTAGCAGGTTTTGAGTTCCAGCCTTTGATGTATAACTCATTAGGATTAGCCATGCTACAAAGCTAATTACCATTTCATTTACTCACTATACCCCATTCTTTGTCTGCATTAGCTTCCCTTGTGTTCCTGGAGGGAGTCTATGAGAAGAAAGACCCTGGAAAACTACTGAGGATGCGCCATTCCTTGGATAACCAGCTTTGGCTTGATGAGCTTGGGCTTGGGATGAGCTTGAGCTTGGGGTGAGCTTGGGCTTGGGATGAGCTTGAGCTTGGGATGAGCTTGGGCTTGAGCTTAGGATGAGCTTGGGATGAGCTTGGGCTTGATGAGCTTGAGCTTGGGATGAGCTTGGGATGAGCTTGGGTTTGATGAGCTTGGGCTTGGGATGAGCTTGGGCTTGGGATGAGCTTGAGCTTGGGATGAGCTTGGGCTTGATGGGCTTGAGCTTGGATGAGCTTTGGCTTGATGAGCTTGGGCTTGGGATGAGCTTGGGCTTGATGAGCTTGGGCTTGGGATGAGCTTGAGCTTGGGAAGAGCTTGGGCTTGGGATGAGCTTGGGATGAGCTTGGGCTTGATGAGCTTGGGCTTGGGATGAGCTTGGGTTTGGGATGAGCTTGGGCTTGGGATGAGCTTGGGCTTGATGGGCTTGAGCTTGGGATGAGCTTGGGATGAGTTTGGGCTTGGTGGGCTTGAGCTTGGGATGAGCTTGGGCTTGAGCTTGGGATCCTTTGATCACTAGAATCCCCTAGACCTGATGTATCCACTTTTGGGTCAACCTTTTACTTGGAAGGGGGTCACATATGGTCTCAGGTACCAATTTTCCTGGTTTTGACTATTCTATTGACCTGGTTATGTGCTCTTTCTCTTTTTTTGTTGGCGCTAGGTGATCCCAGCATGCACCATTTTGGGCTCTCTCGCTGCCCCTAAGAGGCCATACACCTGCTTCTTCATTCCATTCTTTCTGATCTCACTGGACTGCTCACCTTCTACTTGTCTTGGTGTCTATGTACAGCCGGCTTCCTTGCCATTCTTGGTGTGGACATTGTAAGTACTGCAACAACCCTAATCCTCAATGGTACAATGCATGCTCCAGTGTTGGGTGGCTGTTATCAGCATAATGACACAATATTTTGGTGTAACTGTTTGATTTTACTTGTTTTATTACCTGTGACTTTCACTTTATAATACTTTTGGATACTAATAAACATTGTATTTTTTAATAATTTCATATGTTTGTACATTTCCTGAGCTTACAAAGTCCCACTCCCCATTGGGGGTACCCTTTTCCTTGTATACAGATCATGTACTAAGTAAGTGATTTGGCCCCCTAGGATAGGAGGAGTGCTCACGCGTGGCGTCGGCCCCCCGACTGGACTGTGATTAAGCACAGCAGATGTCGATCAGCCTCTGCCAGCCAATGGATCTGTACCCGCCAGTCATCGGGAATTCACACAGGACAGAGCCCTGCCTATGTAAACAAGGCAGAGCTCCAGCCGGTCAGCAGGGAAGTAATGGATTTTTCCTTCCCTGCAAAGCAGGGAAAGAAATCCAGCACTTCCCTTAGGAAAAGCACCTCCCACAGTGCACCAAAAACACTGTCTAGGCCCATATTTGAAGGAGTTGTTAAGTCTCCAGGTTTGCATTTTATGCATTAAGGTGAAAAACCTTCTGTGCTGCAGCTGCCCCCCAGAGCCCCCCTATTTCTTACCTGAACCCGATAGTTCCAGCATCGGGGAGGAGCCCAGCAGCTCCAGCCGCTGTCTCAGGTCCTCATTGGATAGATTGATAGCAGCCATTGGCTCCCTCTGCTGTCAATCAAATCCAGTGACACGGGAGCTGGGGTGGGGCCGAATCCTGCTGTCTGTGTCAATGGAATTTCCACATCCTGGTGGTGCCTGAGGTCTTTCAAGAACCCAACATTCCCCAACCGGCTGTCCACAGACCAACACTCAACTTTTTGACAAAATAAGGGGAACTAAAAGGAAAGCCGTGATTGTTTTCATTTTAAAGTGTTTTGTTCCTCCTTTGTCAAATAGCCAACAAATAAATAATACAATCTCAGTAGATTCTTAATCAGAAGATATTTTAATAATTGTAATGTTATTTATAAAAAATAAGGACTCTCGAGTGACAAAGATGTTTTAATTAAATCTCAAGAGACATTTAACAAGACTTCAAGCTTTGTATTCTTACAACACAGCAGGGAATGCCAACATTCTATATAAGAATAAATCGTTGGCTGATACAAATGTCTACATTGTAAACCTGAGTGCAGTGTGTAGGCACAACGTTCATGTTTTCCAATTATTGAATCCTCAGATCCATATTTTTTTTTATTGTTCTATAGTGATGAGCTCATACAGAGAAGAAAAATGGAATAATATGAGGAATCTGACAGAGGTTTCCTCCTTTACTCTTGTGGGTCTATCAGACCATCCACTGACCATGAATGGACTTTTTGTGCTCTTCCTTCTGATCTATCTGATGACTCTTATCACAAACCTTCTTATTTTTCTCTTGGTCCTCACCGACCACAATCTGCACAACCCAATGTATTTTTTTCTTGCCATCTTGGCATTTCTGGACATGTCCTATTCATCAGTGACCGCACCAAGGATGCTTTTTGACTTAATCACAAAAAGGCGATCAATATCCATTCCTGCCTGTATAACCCAAGTCTTTTTCTACCTCTCCTTTGTTTCTTCAGAAACTCTCTTGCTCTCGGCCATGTCCTACGACCGCTACCTTGCCGTCTGCCACCCTCTACATTACAAAAGAAAGATGTCTTGGAGGGTCTGTGCTTGCATGGCCTCTCTGGTCTGGGTTGCAGCATGTTCTCTCTCTTTGTTTCATACTTTATTTTTGCTCAGGTTGTCCTTCTGCAAAACAGCTTCCATCCAGAACTTCTTTTGTGACCTTCCAAGCTTGATCCAAATCACATGTACTGACCCCTTCATAAACATGGTGGTCGTATTCTTAGTGGGTGGTAGTGTTTTATCGGGAGTCTTTCTTTTGACCTTCCTTCCCTATGTCTATATTTTCAGTACCATCCTCAGAATCCGTAGCAAGACTGGAAAGAGGAAAGCCTTCTCCACCTGCACATCCCACCTCACCGTGGTCTTCATCTTCTATGGCTCCTTCATTTTTATTTACTTGGTCCCCTCCTCCAGCGATATGGTCAATTTAAATAAACTTTTTACAGTCATCTCTTCCCTCATTAACCCATTGCTGAATCCTCTGATTTACAGCCTGAGGAACACGGACCTTATGGAGGCACTTCTGAGGTCTTATTATCACTTAAAGTTGATTCAGGCTTCATTCTGAAAACATCTTTGTGGATTTTGACACTTTTGTGCCATTTTTAGTTGACTAGAAATTTCCTTGATAAAATGTAAACTTGTTGGATGCCCGTAGTTGCACTCACTATTGCGTGACCAGGGGTCATTGTAACCCCCAGACCAAATGTAGCAGTTTCAGTTTGCTTTTCCCACATAATGTTTTAGCCTTAAACTGGCACCGTGTTTTATAAATACCCAGCTCTGAGCAAGATATTTTCCATGATAATACTATTTTACATATTTTTGCTAAATTATTATCTCAAGGACAAAGACCCCCAATATGCGTACATTTTGATATATACAGTACACCCATCAGCCATAGCTTCATGACCACTAACAGGTGTAGTGAATAGCATTGATTAATCTCCTTACAATGGCATCTGAAAATGGATGGGATATATTAGGCAGCAAGTGTCCCCAAAGTTGATTTGATGAAAGTAGAGAAAATGGGAAAGTGTAAGGATTTGCTCAAGGGCTTTATCAAGGGCCAAACTGTAATGGATAGACAACTGGGTCAGAGCAACTGCAAAACTGCAGATCTTGTGGGAAGTTCCTGGTCTGCAGTGGTCAGAACCTACCAATGGTGGTCCAAGAAAGGAAATCTGGCCAACCAGTGACAAGATCATGGGTGGCCAAGGCTTATTGTTGAAGTGGGGGAGGGAAGGCTCATTGATAGAGGTGACGGGGTGATGGCTCATTGATGGAGATGAGGAGGGAAGGCTCATTGATGGAGATGGGGATGGGAGGCTCATTGATGGAGATGGGGAGGGAAGGCTCATTGATGGAGATGGGGATGGGAGGCTCATTGATAGAGGTGGGAAGGGAAGGCTCATTGATGGAGATGGGGGAGGCT
>BLSH010267010.1:188905-217679 GCA_018402905.1 Glandirana rugosa | reverse complement strand
TAAAGAAGCAGGTCAGGCACAACAGCAAAAAACCGTTGTGCCTGACCTGCAAACATGTGAATCACGGGCAAAAACACTTCACGATAAAAGGCAATACTTACCCTATCTCCCAATTCTTCAATTGCTCCACGGACTTTGTTATATACTGTCTCTCATGCCCCTGTAATTTACACTATGTGGGACGAACCATCAGGCCCCTAAGGCAAAGATTCGGAGAGCATCGGAGATTCGTAGAAGGAGGCAAAGATATTCACAGTGTGCCCAGACACTTCCTGAAACACCACAATCAATCCTCCGCTGGGCTCAAAGTGTGGATCATCGAATCTATACCAAACACTCTGCCCCCAGCTGAACGCTATAAAAAGTTATGCCAACAAGAGATGTTTTGGATATACCATTTAGACCTTTTATCTCCAGGAGGGCTCAACGAAGAAATCGAAAGTAATGTCTTTATCTAACAACACAGGTATACAATAAACACAGCTACAGCGCAGGCACTCCAACTCTGAGCCATTCCATCCCCAGATCAGTAACTTCCCAAACAGTGGAACCCTACGATCAGCCAGAACCACAAAAACTCACTACCCAGCATCATAACTATAAGCACAAGTATAGCTGACCTCATCAGCTCTAAATATTACCCGTCCCCATTCGCAACTACATACATCATCCCTGCCACACCAGGTATCCTATGGTCTCCCTTGCTTCTGTTTGTTCAATATGCAAGCCTTCTGCATAGACAATGGTTCCATTTACGGCTTGAAATGTACAAGTTTATCTTATTTCCATCCCGGCAGCCCCCCACCCCTTCCTCTTCTCTCCCCCTCCCCCCCTTCCCCCCATCCCTCCCCCCCATCCTTCCTTTCCCCTGTTCCCTCCCCTTTTTCCCTCCACCCCCCTCCCCCCCGCCTTACCCTTCCCCCTCTTAATTATTAGCATATCAGCCAGATTCTCTATTTATGTATGTATATTTATAAAAGTCCTCCTATATACATCCTTTATATATATACATTTATTTTTTATATATATGCATTTTTTAAAAAAATTTTTTAAGCAAATTTTCTTCATGGGACATTTTACCATTGCTAGTGTCTCTCAAATCAGCGAAACCATCCCGGAGTAGGCGTGCATTCAGTTTGCACTCCTCCCACTTTTTTGCCCTTAAATTTTCCCTGCTCCAAGACATCAACAATACGGCATGAAGTAGGGGCAGAGCCCCGCAACGCGTCCCCGACCGCACTCCGACTGCGCTCTGATTAACCACTTGCCCACTGTAGTCTGACGGCGACAAAGTGGCTCGATGTCGCAAACCGCCGTCATATGACGGCGGCTGCGATATCTCTCACTGTGTTTCGGGGGGGCCAGGGAGTGGGTAGGGTGGACTCGATCACCGCCGGCTACCCGCGATGCCCCCCCGCAGTGAGAGAACAGCGTTCGCTGTATGTAAATCCGGATCTCCGTTCTGTTAGAGGTGGAAGGGCTGTGATCACAGGCTCCCTGTATATGGGAGCCATGATCACTCCCTTCCCCCTGCCAGCCCACACACAGTTAGAACACGCCCAGGGAACACAGTTAACCCTTAGAGCGCCCCCTCCAGGTTAACCCCTTCACTGCCAATGGCATTTACACAGCAATTAGTGCATTTTTATAGCAGTGATCGCTGTATAAATGCCAATGGTCCCAAAAAAGTGTCAAGGTGGTCCGACATGTCCGCCGCAATATCACAGTACTGCTAAAAATCGCAGATCGCCGCCATTACTAGCAAATAAAAAAATTAAAACCCCAGAAATTAATTCTCATCATTGGTAAACGCGGCAACTTTTGCGCAAACCAATCAATAAACGCCGATTGCGTTTTTTTTTTTTACCAAAAATATTGGCAAAAACCGATAAATAAATTTGTTTTTTTGTATTTTTTTTGGATTTTAGCAAAAAGTAAGAAATGTGGGCTTTTTTGCAAAATTGTTGCTCTTCTTTCGTTTATAGCGGCGATCAGAAATGACGCAGAGGGGATCAAATACCACCAAAAGAAAGCTCTATTTGTGGGGGAAAATAGGACGCAAATTTAGTTTGGGTACAATGCCGCACGGCCGCGCAATTGTCAGTTAAAGCAACGCAGTGCCGAATCGCAAAAAGTGCTCTGGTCCTACAGTGTGAAATCCTTCCGGGGCTGAAGTGGTTAAACACAGCAGATGTCGATCAGTGAGTGCCGGCCAATGGATCGGCACCCGCCAATCGTCGGGAATTCACACAGACAGAGCCCTAGCTATGTAAACAAGGCTGAATTCTGTCCAGTCAGCAGGGAAGTAATGGGTTTTCTTTCCCCGCAAAGAAGGGAATAAAATCCATCCTTTCCCTTAGTAAAAACACCTCCCACAGTGCACCAAAACACTGGTTAGGCACACATATAACCCTTTGATCACCCCTGATGTTCAACCCCTTCTCTGCCAGTGTCATTAGTACAGTGACAGTGCATATTATTTAGCACTGATCACTGTATTAGTATCACTGGTTCCCAAAAAGTGTCAAAAGTGTCAGAATGTCCACCACAATGTGGCAGTCCCGCTATATTTTTATTATTATTATTATTATACAGGATTTATATAGCGCCAACAGTTTACACAGAGCTTTACAACTTGAGGGTAGACAGTACAAATACAAAACACTTAAATACAGGAGGAATCAGAGGGCCCTGCTCCTTAGAGCTTACAATCTAAGAGGGAAGGTCAAGAGATGCAAGAGGCAATAACTGTGGGGGATGGGCTGATGGAGAAGATAAATGTACAGTTGTTAGGTGGGGGCCAAATAGTCTTCTCTGAAGAGATGAGTTTTCAGGGATCGTCTGAAGGGGGACAAACTAGGAGAAAGTCAGACAGATTGAGGTAGAGCATTCCAGAGGATGGGAGAGGCTCTGGAGAAGTCCTGGAGGCGAGCATGGGATGAGGTGACAAGGGACCTAGACAGCAGAAGGTCATGGGAGGAGCAAGGAGAAGATGAGAAGAATAGGAGAACGATTTGGTTGGTATTTTGAGACCAGGTTAGTGATGTAGCTGGGGGCCAGGTTGTGGGTGGCTTTATAAGTAATTGTTAGTATCTTGAATTGAATTCATTGGTTGAGTGGCAGCTATAAGCTGCTGATCTCCGCCATTACTAGTGAGTAGAATTATGGGGTCTGATAATGTTGAGTTATATATATATATAGGGAACAGAATTTCCAGTCTAGGACGACCTTCACTGCCAGCTAAAAAGCAACAGTTCACTCCCTCTCTGCTTCGAGAATGGACTATCGTATCCAACCGGTCTGAGCTGCAACTGTCATGGCGTCTTTCATCTATCGTTTCACTTCCTATCGGTCACATGACGTTAACACCGACTTAACTGCTCATTTGTTATTAACATGATATGAATACTGATTGAAATAACTATACCAGCGTTTCTCAACCTTTTCAACACAGAGGAATCTACATTGTAAAAAAAAAAAAAAGAAGAAAAGTCCAAGCCAAGGTGGTCTGATGGACAGAAGGCCACTCAAGGTACACGTGGGTTCTTTACTCATTATGGCCAGTGTCATCACCAGTGTTCCTATCAAAATATTGGAATTTCCACATCCTGGTGGTACCTGAAGTCTTTCTGGAATCGAACATTACCCAACAGGAACCCTTGAAATAGCTTTCCAGTCTCAGGGAACCCCTGCTAAAAATGACCAAATCTACAACTCATGATACATCAGTGTGATGGTCAATGGGAAGAATGCTCCTCACACTTGTGGTCAATGGGAAGAATGCTCCTCACACTTGTGGTCAATGGGAAGAATTCTCCTCACACTTGTGGTCAATGGGAAAAATGCTCCTTACACTTGTGGTCAATGGGAAGAATGCTCCTTACACTTGTGGTCATTGGGAAGAATGCTCCTCACACTTGTGGTCAATGGGAAGAATGCTCCTTACACTTGTGGTCAATGGGAAGAATGCTCCTTACACTTGTGGTCATTGGGAAGAATTACCCCCTTACAGATAGCTAAAAAGATCAATGATGTCATTGGGAATTTATCTGAGAGGTAGAAATTGACCATTGCACAAGGAACCCCTAGCAACCTCTGGAGGAACCCTGGTTGAGAAACCCTTGAAATAGTTATCCTGTCTCGGGGAACCCCTGCTAAAAAGCAAACATCTCCAACTCATGATACATTAGTGTAATGGTCAATGGGAAGAATGCTCCTCACATTTGTGGTCATTGGGAAGAATTACCCCCTTACAGATAGCTAAAAAGATTGTTGGTGTCAATGGAAACTTATCTGACAGAAAGAAATTGTTCATTGCTCAAGGAACCCCTAGCAACTTCTGGAGGAACCTTAGGGTTCCATGGAACCCTGGTGGAGAAACCCTGAACTACACTGTCACACCTAGATTACAGCCTAAACACGCCTAGACCTTATAAATTGATAATTATAAATTGA
This sequence comes from Glandirana rugosa, assembly GCA_018402905.1. NCBI lineage: Eukaryota > Metazoa > Chordata > Amphibia > Anura > Ranidae > Glandirana > Glandirana rugosa. Next base: position 213,224 of record BLSH010267010.1, on the reverse strand, counting down.
TTAACTTGATGTTTGTAAGACAGAAATACTTCCTTTCTTTGCTCTGCTCACAAAGCTGGGTCTCTGTTTGTGTTGTATTTCTCCACCGCGGTGTAATAAAGAGCACCCATTCTTTATATTTGGATCTACTATCTCATCTGAATGGTCTGGTTTAAAGACTCCCTCATCTGGTTTATTAATAAATAAATACATAAATACAAATTCCAGTATGTGGGACTTTGAGTGAGGCACGCAATGGTGAATAAATACTTGAATATGAAAATAGTGTTATTTATTTTTCAATTCATACATATATATATAATCGATGTGAGACTGTGCTCTACAATAATAAAAAAATATATATATAACACTGTTCCAATTCATATTACAATAAAATTCCATAGGTATTAGAAACAGATGGGAGACTGCGCTTAACCTTCACTTCCAAAGTCACCTAACACAGCTGCAACTGAACAGTGTGAACTCTACACCCAAACAGAGTATAAATAATAAAAAAGCTGCGCTTGTGTGTGTGACAAAATGAAACAATAATAAAATGTATAGAACTTCCAAGGATCCAAGTGATTAGATTATATGCTAAAAGAGTATATATAATCAATGTGAAAAAAACTTTTCCATAAAGTCTACTGGCATGTGAAATAACTGATGAGTCCAAAAGAATATGTTAAGATGTGAAACAACCGATAAATCCAAAATAAATCCAATCCGTGAAAACAGTGATGATTGGTGTTCTTCTCTTAATCCTTCATAAGTGAATAGGCATCCTCCACACCACCATATAGTGAAATATAATCCTCCACCAGAGCAGAGGTATACTTACAGAATCTCCTGGACCCCTTATTATAGGGGGTCAGGAGGCGCCTGTGTGGACATAGACCTCCACGGGGCCACACCGATCTGCTTCCTGGATCTCACCCTCCAAGGGACATCCCAGTCACATGGTGGGTAATGCCTGTAAGTTGTCACTTGAAGGACTGCTCCACTCCTCTCGGTGTTATAGGAAAATCATTTCACAACCCTCACACAGCAATGTGGCCGTTCTAAGCCCCGACTCTCTGTCACACATAAGAAGACCATGCAATGTTCCTCCGCCGTTACTCAGCCCGTTACCTTAGCGGCTCCCTGTGCCCCGCCCGACCGATGGTAACGGGCTGAGTAACGGCGGAGGAACATTGCATGGTCTTCTTATGTGTGACAGAGAGTCAGGGCTTAGAACGGCCACATTGCTGTGTGAGGGTTGTGAAGTGATTTTCCTATAACACCGAGAGGAGTGGAGCAGTCCTTCAAGTGACAACCTACAGGCATTACCCACCATGTGACTGGGATGTCCCTTGGAGGGTGAGATCCAGGAAGCAGGCCATTTGGCTCAGTAAAAAGGAATGGAGTCTCCTGAGCTTGTGAAGGTGGTTCCTGGCTTATCTGAAGTAGTTAAAGAGGTTAGAGCAGCGTTGTTCTTTAAGGCTAGTGGGTTATAAAACTGGTAAATCCTATAAAGCAGACCTGCATTGTAAAAAAAAAGTCCAAGCCAAGGTGGTCTGAAGGACAGAAGGCCACTCAAGGTACATGTGGGTGCTTTATTCATTATGGCCAGTGTCCAAACCTCAAGCCTCCAAAGGTCTATATCTAAATATTGAATTTCCACATCCTGGTGGTACCTGAAGGCTTTAAGGAACCTTACAATACCCAACAGGCTGTCCACAGACCAACAGTCAACTTTTTGACAAAATAAGGAAAGCTGTCAGGAAAGATGTGCCAAATCCAGTAGGAATTCCTATGTGCAGGTGCGTGCGCGCATTCCGGGCGTCCCCCGGCACTAACCAATCTATTTAAACTGGGCAGCACCATGCAGTCGGTGCTGTCCATTCTACAGCATTACCCGTGACTCCAGAGACCTGATTTCCTGTGCTTCCTGGTACCTGTGACCCGGTTTGCCCTTGACTATACTTGATCTCCACCTGCTTGTCCACAACCACCCTACTGCCTTATCCTTGTGTACTTCTGCTGCCAGCCTGTTATCGACCCTGCCTATACCCAACTACTCTTCTGCCTGCCCCACCAACACTGCATTGCCCGACCATTGCCATCCCAGCCTGTCACCATTCTACCACCTTGTACAATCTTGGAAGGACTACCAAGTTCACTCCAGTGAACCATCTCAGCCCTCGTGCCATCCTGCATTCCCGAGCCACCTGTCCTCTCTACCAGGGGTTCCTGAATCAGGATAGTAAGAGGGGTTGCCCACTGCATAACTCAGACCCAACCACCAAGTACGTAACAGCAACTGGCAGCCATGTCTGAGTCTGCGCCTTCTCCCATGGAAGAACTTTGTCTGCACCTGGCAGGCCTCATTCAAGCGGTGAAGAGCCTGCAAGACGGTTACACCAGCCTTGAGGAGCAGGTCCAAGAGCTCTCTCCCTCGGAGCCGAAGGTGCCCATGCCGGAACGCTTCTCTGGGGATCGCTCTAAATTGAGGGCGTTTCACAATGCCTGTGAACTATACTTCTCCCTCCAGCCATGTACCTTCTTTCTTGAGGTCACGAAGGTGGGTTTGGTGATCTCACTCCTGCTGGGGGAACCACAGTCCTGGGCACACTGCCTGTTGGAAAAAAAGGCACCAAAGGTCTCCAGCCTCCAGGCCATGGCCCAGCTGTATGAAGACCCGCATCAGGCAGTGACGGCCGAAGCCGCACTACACAGCCTCCAGCAAGGCCGGCGTACAGCAGAAGACTACGTCTCAGATTTCCAGCGCTGGAGCTCTGACAGGGCTTGGAATGACGCAGGTCTCTGCTACCAATTTTGTCTGGGTCTGCCAAAGGCCCTAAAGGTTGAACTCACACACGTTGGCGTGCCCCGATCCCTGGATGCCTTAATGAACCTGTCCATTCCGTTGGGTCATCTCGCTCGACCTGGATGCTTCCCTGTGTTCTCAGTTACCCCAGTCCAGTTCCACCTGCTCTTACATCTTCTCTCGCTCCTCCTCATATGGCTGAACCTATGCAACTAGGCATGTTACAACCCTCACTTACCCCCAAAGAGAGACAATGTCGCCGAGCTAACAATTTATGTCTGTACTGTGGGGAACCTGGACATTTCGTAGGAACCTGCCCTGCGAAGCACGGTAAGTGCCTCACCACTACCTCCACTGCTTCTTCAACTGTTCCCCGTGTTGCCTCTCACCTCGCTCTTCCCATCTCTCTGCAGCTTCCCGGAGGGAGTATCATTGTCCACGCAATTATTGACTCCGGAGCCTGCAGTTGTTTCGTGGACCAGTCCTTCATGGCCCAGCACCGGATTCCACTGCAGCTCAAGACGCTTACAATGATGGTACACTTAGCTGATGGCTCTACCATTAAATCAGGGTCTGTCATACACAAAACTGTTCCACTACTGGCTACTACAGCCTACAGGTACCAAGAATTTCTGCACCTGGATGCCATTGTCTCCCCCCTGTTTCCCATTATCCTTGGCCTACCATGGATCCAGGCTCACAATCCCAGCATTAATTGGGTTACCGGAGAAGTTAATTTTCAGTCTCCATACTGCCTCCAAAGCTGCCTGCTAAAAATCCCAGAAGCCATCCCTGCTCTGTTATGCCTGGACGCGGATCCCGATCCTGAGACTTGTCAGTCTGTTCCCTTGGCATACCACGCCTTTTTAGACATTTTCAGTAAGAAAGGGGCTGAGTGCCTGCCGCCCCACAGACCATATGACTGTCCGATCAAACTCCTACCCGGGGCAGATCCCCTTCGGATAGATCTACACACTGTCGGATTTAGCCGCCCTACCTACCTGGATGACAACCTAAAAAAGGGCTTCATTCATCCCTCCACATTGCCAGCTGGGGCAGGCATCTTCTTTGTGAAAAAAAAGGACCAAATGCTCTGACCCTGCATTGACTACTGGGAACTCAACAAGATCACGATGAAGAACCGTTACCCTCTGCCTCTTGTGCTCAAACTCTTCCAGCGATTAGGCTCCACAACTGTGTTCACCAAGTTGGAACTCCGAGGAGCATATAGGGTGATGAATGGAAGACCGCCTTCCGTATCCGCTTCGGGCACTTTGAATACTTGGCCATGCCCTTCGGGCTGTGTAATGCTCCGGCAACGTTTCAACATTTTGTCAATGACATTTTCAGCGATTACTTGGTTACATTACAGCACAGGCTTTACGCTAAAGCTGAAAAATGTGACTTTGAATGTTCCAGTATTCCTGGGATTAGTCATATCAGGAACAGGCATCACCATGGATCCACAAAAAGTCTCAGCTATCTTAACTTGGCCCAAGCCAGAGGACAACAAAGGGGTCCAACCCTTCATTGGCTTCGCCAACTTTTAATGGAAATTCATAAAGGGGTTCTCAGCCATCATCTCACCAATCACCCAGTTAACTAAGCAGAACACCCGGTTCCACTGGACCACCGAGGCTCAGTTGGCCTTTGACACATTGAAACACCTGTTCACATCTGCACCTGTTTTGAGACACCCCGATCTAGTCCTGCCTTATGTTTTGGAGGTAAATGCCTCGGAAACTGCTGTCTGGGCAGTCCTCTCTCAAAGACAGGGACCCAAGGCACTGTTGTACCCCGTAGCATTCTTTTCATGCAGGTTATCGGCACCAGAAAGGAACTACGACATGGGGGACAGTGAGCTCTTGGCAATTAAATCAGCACTAGAGGAGTGGCGCTATCTTCTGGAAGGAGTATTTTAATTTATACAGACCACATAAACCCTGAATACCTGAGGACGCAAAAAGAGACTTAAACCACGTCAGGCCCCGATGGGCACTCTTTTTCTCCAGGTTCTCATTTCACCTTACATACCGGAGTGGATTGAAAGCCCGATGCACTGTCCAGGATGTACGGTGAACCCGGGTGTCACGGACACTGGCTGCAGGGACCTTATCTGCCCACACTCTTTGTTATTATTGCTATATTTCTCTGTTACATTTTTGAGAGAATGTTTTCTTGGATTTACTCAAAGACTATTCCTATTCCAGTCTGGAGGAGACGGTCTGTCTCCTGTTTAAGGTGCTGTGTTCATTAGCATGTTAATTACATCATTATCAGCTAGCAGTTGCCAGACGGAAGGGGGATAGCCATGAGTCAGCCCTACCTCGTTATCTAACCCATTGTGTGATGTTTTGGGTAAATATTTGGGTTTTTGTGTATGTGGGGGACTGACATACTTTTCAAGTGTATATATAGTCTGTTCCTTGGCCAATAAACCATTCCATGTTTCAGCTTGTCACTGAGATAGTCTCGCCTGTCTTAGTTATAACATGTGGCTGTAATATTTGGGATCTGGAGGAAGCAATATTACTGACGGAAGCACTCAAGCAGAGTGCGGGTCGGTCGGGTCCCAAGACACAATTCTGCATTCTGGCAACTTCCTGCTCTCCCAGGAGGATCTACTTTCCTGGATCAGACAGCACCTGGCCAGGGCCGCCAGTCCACCGGATCACGGGTTAATTACGAAGGATGGTCTGTTGTGGCACAATAACAACATTTTTATACCAGAAGGTCTACAGATATCGGTTCTGGAAATCTTTCACGATTATAAATTAGCTGGGCACTTGGGCACACGGAAGACTTTGGAACTCCTGCAACGCTCCTTCTGGTGGCCACAAATGGCCAAGGACTGCAAAAAGTATGTAGAATCCTGTCTCATGTGTGCCAGAAATAAGGGTACTAAGGCCAGGGCCTGGGGTTTGCTGAACCCACTCCCAGTACCAGAAAAACCATGGACCATGATCGCTATGGACTTTATTGTAGAGCTATCCCCATCTGAAGGGTATTTCACCATCTTTGTGGTGGTGGACAGGCTTACAAAGATGGCACACTTCCTCCCTATGAAGGGCACACCTACTGCCCCTGAAAGGGCAGAAACTTTCATCTGAGAGATCATCAGACTCCACAGGGTCCCAAGGAATATTGTATCCGATAGGGGAGTACAATTTACTTCGAGATTTTGGAAGGCTCTCTGTGCCTCTCTAGGAGTGGAGCTGTCCTTCTCCTCTTCATAATACCCACAGACCAACGGTCAAACAGAAAGGACTAACCAGACCTTAGAGCAATACCTGCACAGTTTCTCCTCCTTTTCAAAGGACAATTGGGCCTCACTGCTACCACTCACCGAGTTCACGTATAACAACACCGCCCACTCGGCCACGGGGCAATCCCCGTTCTTCGCAAACTACGGCTTCCACCCGTCCTTTGCACTTAATTCCATGACTGAAAGTCTGGTGCCAGTGATATAGAAAGCAGTGAGGTTCCTGGAAGATAACAGAAAGCTTCTTCAGGAAACAGCCAAATCTCAGGAACGCTACAAAGAAGCCTTCGAAAGGAAAAGAAGAGGGGAACTGAATCTGGAACCTGGTGAAAGGCTTTGGCTGGCCACAACCAATTTAAAGATGGCATGCCCGTCTAAAAAACTGAGCCCTAAATTCATCAGACCCTTCCTGGTCAAAGGGAAAATCAACAGAGTAGCCTATGAACTCAAACTCCCTCAGTCCCTGGGCCACGGCCCAGAAGAGATTTCCTGGGAGCCTGAAAGCAACATACATGCCAGGGAACTTATCAAATCATTTAAAAGTAGTCACCCAATCAAGATGGCTCGGTTGGGCATCCAGAGGCTGCCTCTTGGGCGGGGGCAGTGTCAGGAAAGACGTGTCAATCCTGTAAGAATTCCTATGTGTAGGCGCGAGTGGGAGCGTGAGGGCGTCCCCCGGGACCAAACAATCTATTTAAACTGGACAGCACCATGCAGCCGATGATGTCCATTCTACAGCGTTACCCATGACTCCAGAGACCTGATTTCCTGTGCTTCCTGTTACCTGTGACCCGGTTTGCCCTTGACTATTCCTGATCTCTGCCTGCACTGACCCCAGCTTGTCCACAACCATCCTACTGCCTTATCCTTGTGTACTTCTGCTGCCAGTCTGTTATCATGCCTGCCTGTACCCGATTACTCTTCCGCCTGCCCCACCAACACTGCATTGCCTGACCGTTGCCAACCCAGCCTGTATCACCATTCTACCATCTTGCACGAGCTTGGAAGGACTACTCAGTTCACGCCAGTGAGCCATCTCAGCCCTCGTGCCATCCTGCACTCCCGAGCCGCCTGTCCTCTCTACCAAGGGTTCCTGAATCAGGATAGTAAGAGGGGTTGCCCACTGCATAAGTCAGACTCAACCCCCAGGTACGTGACAAAAGCTAAAAGAAAAGCCGTGATTGTTTTCATTTTAAAGTGTTTTGTTCTTCCTTTGTCAAACAGCCAACAAATAAAAAAATACAATCTCAGTAGATTCTTAATCAGAAGATATTTTAATAACTGTAATGTTATTTATAAAAAAAAATAAGGACTCTCAAGTGACAAAGATGTTTTCAATTGAATCTTAAGAGACATTTAACAAGACTTCAAGCTTTGTATTCTTACAACACAGCAGGGAATGCCAACATTCTATATAAGAATAAATCGTTGGCTGATACAAATGTCTACATTGTAAACCTGAGTGTAGTGTGCAGGCACAACGTTCATGTTTTCCTATTATTGAATCCTCAGATCCATATTTTTTTATTGTTTTATTGCTCTATAGTGATAAGCTCAAACAGAGAAGAAAAATTGAATAATATGAAGAATCTGACAGAGGTTACATCTCTTACCCTTGTGGGTCTATCAGACCATCCACTGACCATGAATGGACTTTTTGTGCTCTTCCTTCTCATCTATCTGATGACTCTTATCACAAACCTTCTTATTTTTTTTTTGGTCCTCACCGACCACCATCTGCACAACCCAATGTATTTTTTTCTTGCCAGCTTGGCATTTCTGGACGTGTGCTATTCATCAGTGACCGCGCCAAGGATGTTCTTTGATTTGGTCACAAAAAGGCGATCAATATCCATTCCTGCCTGTATAGCCCAAGTCTTTTTCTACGTCTCCTTTGCTTCTTCAGAACTTTTCTTGCTCTCAGCCATGTCCTACGACCGCTACATTGCCATCTGCCACCCCCTACATTACAAACAAATGATGTCTTGGAGGGTCTGTGCTCGTATGGCCTCTCTGGTCTGGGTTGCAGGATGTTCTCTCTCTTTGGTTGAAACTTTATTTTTGCTCAGGTTGTCCTTCTGCAGAACATCTTCCATCCACAACTTCTTTTGTGACCTTCCACACTTATATCAAATCACATGTACTGACCCCTTCATAAATATGCTGGTCCTATTCTTAGTAGGTGGTAGTATTTTATTGGGAGTCTTTCTTTTGACCTTTCTTCCCTATGTCTATATTTTTAGGACCATCCTTAGAATTCGTAGCAAGACTGGAAAGAGGAAAGCCTTCTCCACCTGCACATCCCACCTCACCGTGGTCTTCATCTTGTATGGCTCCTTAATTTTTATCTACTTGGTTCCATCGTCCAGCGATATGGTCAATTTAAATAAACTGCTTACAGTCATATCTTCCCTCATTAACCCCTTGCTGAATCCTCTGATCTACAGCCTGAGGAACAAAGACCTCATGAAGGCATTTATGAGGTCTTATTATCACTTAAAGATGATCCAGGCATCATTCTGAAAATATCATTGTGAACTTTGACACTTTGTATTTCTGTGTAATTTTTAGTTGACTAGAAATCTTAGTAATGTCCTTTATAAAATGTAAACCTGTCAGGGGCTTGTGGTTGCACTTACTCTTATATGACCAGGAGTCATTGTAACCCACACACCAAGTGTAAGTTTCCGTATGTTTTGGCCCACATAATGTTTTACGTAGATTTTTATGCAAGCACAATGTTTTATAAATGCCCAGCTTCTTTAAAAATGATAAATGGATACAAAAATTTTGAAAAATGTAGTTTTGGTTTGATTAATGAGGAAGATATTTTCCATGATAATACTATTTTAAATATTTTTGCTAAATTATTTTCACATTTTTATCCCAAGGACATGGACCCCAATATGCATACATGTTAATATCTACAGTACACCCATCAGCCATAACTCCATGACCACTGACAGGTGAAATGAATAGAATTGATTATCTTCTTACGATGGCATCTGAAAGTGGATGGGATATATTAGGCAGCAAGTGTCCCCAAGGTTGATTTGATGAAAGTAGAGAAAATGGGCAAGTGTAAGGATTTGAGGGACTTTATCAATGGCCAAACTGTAATGGATAGACAATTGGGTCAGAGCAACTCCAAAACTGCAGATCTTGTGGGATGTTCTGGGTCTGTAGTGGTCAGGACCAACCAGAGGTGGTCCAAGAAATGAAAAAAAGCTACAAGGTCATTGGTGACCAAGGCTTATTGTTGGAGGTGGGGAGGGAAGGCTCATTGATGGAGAGGGAGGGAAGGCTCATAGATGGAGGTGACAAGGTGAAGGCTCATTGATGGAGGTGGTGAGGGATGGCTCATTGATGGAGGTGGGGAGGGAAGGCACATTGTTGGAGGTGATGAGGTGAAGGCTCATTGATGGAGATGGGGAGGGAAGGCTCATAGATGGAGGTGACGAGGTGAAGGCTCATTGATGGTTGCGGGGAGGGAAGGCTCATAGATGGAGGTGACAAGGTGAAGGCTCATTGATGGAGTTGGGGAGGGAAGGCTCATAGATGGAGATGACAAGGTGAAGGCTGATTGATGGAGTTGGGGATGGAAGGCTCATAGATGGAGGTGATGTGGTGAAGGCTCATTGATGGAGGTGACGAGGTGAAGGCTCATTGATGGAGGTGGGGAGGGAAGGCTCATTGGTGGAGGTGATGAGGTGAAGGCTCATTGATGGAGGTGACTAGGTGAAGGCTCATTGATGGAGTTGGGGAGGGAAGGCTCATAGATGGAGGTGATGGGGTGAAGGCTCATTAATGGAGGTGGACAGGGAAGGCTCAATGATGGAGGTGACGAAGGGAAGGCTCATAGATGCAGGTGGGAAGGGAAGGCTCATAGATGGAGGTGATGAGGTGAAGGCTCATAGATGGAGGTGACGAGGTGAAGGCTCATTGATGGAGGTGACGAGCTGAAGGCTCATTAATGGAGGTGGACAGGGAAGGCTCAATGATGGAGGTGATGAAGGGAAGGCTCATAGATGGAGGTGGGAAGGGAAGGCTCATAGATGGAGGTGATGGGGTGAAGGCTCATAGATGGAGGTGGGGAGGGAAGGCTCATTGATGGAGGTGATGGTGTGAAGGCTCATAGATGGAGGTGGGGAGGGAAGGCTCATTAATGGAGGTGGGGGGTGAAGGCTCATATTCATTTGCCATTGTCACACAACTCGGTGTGCTCGGAGCACAGTGCTCTGCACCCCCAGACCACCCTTTTTTGAAGCCTATTAGAGCCTCTGTCTCTAATCACGTGATTGAAAAAAACCACCCACCTCATTGGAATCCATGCATGTAGATTAGGGGCCGGACGCATGGATAGGGTGGGGGACTCCCATGCACCCCTAAAGGGTTGGCTGCAGCTGCTGGTTTGATCAGCAGGTCCTACCAATGATTTATGGTTGAGACATGCTGATCAGATGTAGCCAATCACGGCAGAAAGTACTGTGTTTGCAAACACAAAGAGCTCTGTACACAGATCAGCAATCTGGCTATTTATTCTCCAAAAACAGGCAGATCTGTTAGTAAAAGCAGCGCATATCACACACAGTACACTTGTTAGGTACACAGTTAACCCCTTTATTGCCTCTTGATGTTAACCCCTTCCCAGCCAGTGTCATTAATATAGTGAACACTGTACAGTATGTTAGCTGATCACTGTATTAATGTCACTATTGAGGTCAGTGTCCCTTCACGCAAAATCATGTACCTCAGGGCTCAAAATTTCAAGTCCTGAACTATTAGCCAGGCCTTAAGGGTTTCTCGCCACCAGCTGCCCCACCCAACACCCGCCGTGCCCCGCCCCTAATCCCACCTCTATACACGCCATCATAAATGCTCATGAAATGACACGTAAATGTTTTATGCAGAATTAAGTTACACAAATAAATATTAACAACTTTAGCAGTGCAGCCTCACCCGCGCCCATCAGTGCAGCCTCACCCGTGCCCATCAATGCAGCCTCACCCGTGCCCATCAATGCAGCCTGACCTGTGCCCATCAACGCAGCCTCACCTGTGCCCATCAACGCAGCTTTACCTGTGCCCATCAACGTGGCCTAACCAGTGCCCATCAACGCGGCCTCACCCATGCCCATCATTGTGGCGTGACCTGTGTCCGTCATTGCAGCCTCACTGTGTCCATCTTTGCAGTCTCACTGCCCATCTTTTGCAACCTCACCTGTGCCTATCAATGCAGCCTCATCCGTGCCCATCAATGCAGCCTCACCCGTGCCCATAAACGTAGCATTAACCCATGACAATCAATGCAGCCTGACCTGTGCCCATCAACGCATCCTGACCTGTGCCCATCAATTCAGCCTGATCTGTGCCCATCAATGCAGCCTGAGTGGTGCCCATCAATGCAGCCTCACCTGTGCCCATCAACGCAGCTTCACCCATACCCATCAACGCGGCCTAACCAGTGCCCTACCCATCAACGCGGCCTAACCAGTGCCCATCATTGCAGCATGACCTGTGTCCATCTTTGCAGCCTCACTGTGTTCATCTTTGCAGGCTCAGTGTGGAGAGCATGGAGGAAGAGAGAGGGCAGCCAGTGACCGGATCACCATAGGGAAGAGAGCGCCGTGGAAGAGAGAAAGTGGATTCCTTGATTACAGAGCGTGAATTGCCCATCAATGCAGCTTGATCTGTGCCTATCAATGCAGCCTGACCTGTGCCCATCAACACAGCCTCACCTGTGCCCATCAATGCAGCTTCATCTGTGCCCATCAGCGCAGCCTAGCCAGTGCCCATCAATGCAGCCTCACCTGTGCCCATCATTGCAGCCTTACCTGTGCCCATCATTGCGGCATGACACGTGTCCATCTTTGCAGCCTCACTGTGTTCATCTTTGCAGCCTCAGTGTGGAGAGCATGAAGGGAGAGAGAGGCAGCCGGTTACCGGATCACCATAGGGAAGAGAGAGCCGTGGAAGAGAGAAAGTGGATTCCTTGATTACAGAGCGTGAATTGCCCATCAATGCAGCTTGATCTGTGCCCATCAATGCAGCCTGACCTGTGCCCATCAACACAGCCTCACCTGTGCCCATCAATGCAGCTTCATCTGTGCCCATCAGCGTGGCCTAGCCAGTGCCCATCAATGCAGCCTCACCTGTGCCCATCATTGCAGCCTCACCTGTGCCATCATTGCAGCCTCACCTGTGCCCATCATTGCGGCATGACACGTGTCCATCTTTGCAGCCTCACTGTGTCCATCATTGCAGCCTCAGTGTGGAGAGCATGAAGGAAGAGAGAGGGCAGCCAGTGACCGGATCACCATAGGGAAGAGAGCGCCGTGGATGAGAGAAAGTGGATTCTTTGATTACAGAGCGGGGATTGCCCATCAGTGCAGCCTGACCTGTGCCCATCAACACAAACTCACCTGTGCCCATCAACGCAACTTCACCTGTGCCCATCAACGCGGCCTAAACAGTGCCCATCAACGCAGCCTCACCTGTGCCAATCATTGCAGCCTCACCCGTGCCCATCATTGCAGCCTCACCTGTGCCCATCATTGTGGCATGACCTGTGTCCATCTTTGCAGCCTCACTGTGTTCATCTTTGCAGGCTCAGTGTGGAGAGCATGGAGGAAGAGAGAGGGTAGCCGGTAACTGGATCCCCATAGGGAAGAGAGCGCCGTGGAAGAGAGAAAGGGGATTCCTTGATTACAGAGCAGGGATTGCCCATCAATGCAGCCTGATCTGTGCCCATCATTGCAGCCTCACCTGTGCCCATCATTGCGGCATGACCTGTGTCCATCTTTGCAGCCTCACTGTGTTCATCTTTGCAGGCTCAGTGTGGAGAGCATGGAGGAAGAGAGAGGGCAGCCGGTGACCGGATCCCCATAGGGAAGAGAGCGCCATGGAAGAGAGAAAGTGGATTCCTTGATTACAGAGCAGGGATTGCCCATCAATGCAGCCTCATCTGTGCCCATCATTGCGGCATGCCCTGTGTCCATCTTTGCAGCCTCACTGTGTTCATCTTTGCAGGCTCAGTGTGGAGAGCATGGAGGAAGAGAGAGGGCAGCCGGTGATCGGATCCCCATAGGGAAGAGAGCGCAGTGGAAGAGAGGAAGTGGATTCCTTGATTACAGAGCGGGGATTGTCTGCTGTTATCGTTGGACTTTGTTTATTAGAATTGCAGTCCCCTCCACGTCACACATAGATCCCGCCATCCCGACCTCGCCTGTGACAGACAGAACACACCCTGGCATTGGAACGGCGTCCTGTCTGTCACAGGCGAGGTCGGGATCTATGTGTGACGGGGAGCGAAGGGGACTGCAATTCTAATAGACAAAGTCCAACAGTAACAGCGGACGATCCCAGCTCTGTAATCAAGGAATCCATTTCTTCTCTTCCACAGCGCTCTCTTCCCTATGGTGATTCGGTCACCGGCCGCCCTTTCTCTTCCTCCATGCTCTCTTCTCGATAAACCCCCGTCCGCCGGCAGTGCTCGCCCGACCTCCGCTCCCATGGCAGCCCAGCTCCTCGCCAGCCCTCATTTTCCACTCGCAGAATGCGAATAGGCGAGTGGAAAATTTGAGGGCCGATGTACCTGTACATCATTTTATTGAAGTTGTTGTACCAGGGTGATGCCTGCTGCCAGAAGCATTACCCCGGTACCATTTTTTAGAGCTGACGGTTGGCTTTCTCGTCATGATAACAACCGATGTGGCTAATGAGCCGCCCGGCCGTTATTACGAGCTGCCTTCTGCCGCACCGCCCAGTTCTCTGATGACCAACCGGCATGTCCGTCAGCTGGAGGGAGACCCACACGAAGCCGGAGTTGGCTTCAGTCGTGTTTCCAATGTACTAAACCGGAAACAATATTGCGATGTCACTTCCGGTTTCCAATGGTTCCGATTTTAAAGCCTGTGATCACCGCCCTTCCCCCCTCTGTCAGAACGGAGATCTGTGTTTACATACACTGACCCCCGTTCTGTCACTCCAGTGGGGGGTGATCATGGGTAGCCGGCGGAGATCGAGTCCGCCCTACCCACTCCCTGACCCCCCCCCCCGAAAACACAGTGAGTGCACACGCCTCTGGCGACGATTTGCAAAATCAAGTCAAGTTGCCGCCGTCAAGCCACGCCGGGCAGTCAGCAACTGGTTATGGCGCAAAAAAATAAAAACCGCAGAGGGGATCAAATACAACCAAAAGAAAGCTCTATTTGTGGGGGAAGAAAGGACACAAAAAAGGATATTTTGGCACAGCTTTGCACGACCGCACAATTGTCAGTTAAAATAACGCAGTGTCATATCGAAAAAATGGCCTGGTCATGAAGGGGGGTAAGTCTTCTGGAGGTCAAGCAGTTAAAGGATTATGTATTTAAGTAACCTTATCATTTACATGCAGGCCCCCCCTTCACCAGTAAGTCCTTCAAATTGTCCACTTACCTGTCTGAGATCCATGGACATATTTGCTCTTGGACCACTTGGTACCACACAGCATATTTATGGAAAAGGACCTTTCCAGGCCGGCATTGGGCAGTGGACTTCCCATACATTCTTATGGGAAGCTATTCTGAGGCAGGTCATAGGATACTTTCATTGGGAAACTATTTGAGGTGCCCTTATGCTACAGACCTAACCAGGACAAGGGCTTTTGGAGAGGACTAGGGAAAGCCTCTTACCCACAGACTATGGGCCCTGTCTTTTGGGGGAACACTTCTCTTTGGGAGCTGTGTGCCTGGGGGATCCTTGGAGTGGTCTTGTTTCTGATTTGGGTTTGGTCTCCCCAGAACACACAGACTCTGGGAGCCTAGGCCTGGGATCCATGTTAAGGACCTAGAGGCCACATTTCTAGCTATGACTTCTCCACACTGTGGGACTCATAGCAGATGTAAATCTCATCATCTCATGCCACCTGTCTTTCACCCGTTGTTATTTGTGCTAATTAACATACCTATTGTCTGCTAGCAAACTACTGTGGGGATGTCAATTTGGTGGGACCAGCCTCTTTCCACCAGCCTGAATCACTCGCGATTTGCTTACTACGGAGAAGGCCCGCACAACCAGGAAAGTGACGTCATCGCGGGTAGTGCCATCCATCACATCCATTCTCCTATCAGGTCCGTCCAGCCACGACACCAGAGGCCGTCAGCCACGCAGCTCGTCCTAGTGAGTTCCCTCCCACCACTCTGATGGCACCCACGGTCCGGTCTTTCCACCACCACACCCCACAGCCTCAGCCATACCATCCTCCCCTTGGCAGGCTAGGAGAGACCCCTCCATCCTGGACCACCATGTTCCGGTTCCTATGCAGGGATCGGTTTGGCTTCTATATGTAAATGTTGTTTTTTAATTCACAATAAATTTTATACTTTTTTTACTTATCCTGGATTGCTCCATGATCAGTCCTTTATTCAGCACCAGGTCAATCAATAACTTCCAATTGCTTGATTATTCGCTCACCCATCCATAATACCTGCGTGGGAGTGCCTACAGGACTTTTTAAAGATTCATGCTCCTTCCCCAGAGCTTATCTGGGCGGCATACCAAGCAGGTCATTTGAAATAACTTCTGCCATTCAAGGTCTCTGTGATTAGCGCCAATCCTGCCGTTCTCTTTTCTTACTGTGGGGATGTTGAATGTGTGTATTGTACTTTGTGAGCTCGGTGCCGGCAAGTCTGACCTGGAATGAGATCTCTGATTAATCATAGCATTGTCCAGCTGGCTAGTTGCTTAATTAACGTAATGTTTCTAGCATATGTTGGCTGTTGTTTAGCTATGGTAATTATATTCCTTTGTACAGTTTGTATTGTAATATGATCAGGAGGGGGGTGTCCTCCTGTGGGGTATAAAGTATGTGTCTGAGTTTCAATAAAAAGTCAATCTTTGGATTTAGCTCGCATCTTGTCTGTGTACGATGTTTGGGGTAGGCTTGTGCAATTCATTTAGTTCCGAATTTCGTTTGTACCAAATTTTTAGAAATTCGGCAATTCAGATGAATTCCGAATTTCTTCAGAATTTTTGTTTTTCCGTTTCGAAAATTCAGCAATCCAAATTGCGTTAATTCGGAAATTCGGCAATCGGAAAAGCCGAAAATCCGAAATTCAAAAATTCAAAAATTCGAAAATAACAAAGAACATTTGAAATAATAAATAAATAAATAAATTATTAGTTATTATTTCAAATGTTCTTTCTTATTTCCGAATTTCCTAAATTCGGAAATAAGAATGAAATTTGAAATAACGATAAATAACTATTGAGTTATAGGTATTGGAAATTCCTTGAAAATTTGGCTGTTAATGAACTTAAATATTTATTTTATTTATTTATTTCAGGTACTTATATAGTGCTGTCTATTTATGCAGCGCTTTACATATACATTGTACATTCACATCAGTCCCTACCCTCAAGGAGCTTAGAATCTAAGGTCCCTAACTCACATTCATACACATTAGTATGTATATGAATGTGAGTTAGGGACCTTAGATTGTAAGGGCCAATTTAGACAGGATCTAATTTACCTACCATCGGCAACATTTGTGCTTGCCTAATTGTGGGCAGCCTTTGCCACGCATCACTGAGGAAACCTACGCTGCTGGTTTCCCCACGCGGAATGTACTAATATGTGGGGGCGAGGACCGGGGGGACACCGAAAGGGCCACGCCGTCGTCGCCTCTACACTAGAACGCTGGTCTCTTATTACACCTGCTTTGACTAGTGATAAAGGCGGCTGCACCAGCTCCCGTCCAGATAGACTGGTCCGAAACGAACTGTGTCCACTGATCACGCCTCCCACCGATCGTTGGATGTTCTTGGTTTGGGACTTATGCATTCCTAGGTTGGGGTTAGGGGTGCGGGGTGGGAGGCGGATTGGGTTTTTGGTTGAAGGGGAGGGGGGATGGGCGGGTGTTTTTGTTTTTCAGTTGTTTGTTCTGTTTTGTTCTTTTTTCAGAGGTTCACTTGATTATGTCATGGCCACCCGGATCATGGCAACTGTGGCCGAACTGTTGCGGCTTGGGGTGCTGACCCATCGGGCATGTATTATCCTCCAATTATTATCTGATCCCTGCTATGGCCCAATGTAATATTATCTCCTGGAACGTTCGGGGTTTAAACTCAGCAGTTAAATGATCCCTAGTATTCAAATTCCTTCAACAGCACAGTCTTCAAATTTGCATATTACAGGAGACCCACTTACAAGGGGCCAGGATTACTAGTCTTCGGAGGCCATGGGTGGGTCATCACTATCACACTACTTATTCCACGTATGCCCGGGGGGTCAGTATCCTCATAAGGAAATCGATGCCTATACGGGTTATTAATGTCCGTACAGATTCGGAGGGTAGATTTATTATTTTACATGTCTGTATTTATGACAAAAATGTTGTACTAGTGGGGCTGTATCTCCCCCCACCGGCCTCGGTGCAAATCCTACATAGTATAATGAAGCAAGTTGTACAATATGGCACTAATCTGGTGTTCCTGATGGGTGACTTCAACATGGTCCCTGACACGAAGGTGGAGCGACTGCACCCGGTTGGCCGAGACTCTCCGGACCTCTGCACTTGGGCTGATACGTTTGCCCTAACGGATGTCTGGAGACATCTCTGTCCTGGTGCCAGGGAGTTCACCTGTCATTCGGCCACATTCAAGTCACTATCTAGAATTGATTTGGTCTTTGCATCTGCATTCGCCTTGCGGATGGTTCAGGGTGTCTCGGTGCTTCCCAGGGGAATATCAGACCATGCTCCTCTCTGCCTTTCCCTATCCCTGACAGAACCGCCAGAATGCAAGCTGTGGCGTCTCTCTCAATTCTGGGCACAGGACGAGAGGGTGCAGGAGAGGGTGGAGGTTTCCATGGGACAATATTGGGTGGCCAATGGAGACTTTTCGCCACAACCTGTGGCGTGGGATTCCTTTAAAGCATGGGTGCGAGGAGAATTTATCTCCAAAATCTCACACATAAGGAGGGAGACAAATGAGTCCTTAAGGAAGTTAGAGGAACGTATAGGTAATCTGGAAACAGAGTATATGGGAGACCCAACAGAGGACCGTTACTCCCGGTGGCAGGGGTCGCTGCGTGAACTCGCCAACTTCAGACTGTCTCAGACCACGACTGCCCTCCTCTATGTGACCCAAAAGGTGTTTGAACATGTGGGGAAAAATGGAAGGCTATTGGCCTGGTTGGCATAGGGGGATACTCCATCGACTCAAATTGGGTGTATTAAATCTGCTGATGGGCAACTGCTCACATCTTCCAGGGGTATTAACATGCAGTTTTATGAATTCTACAAATCTATTTACACCACTAAAGTTGACTATCAACCCACCGATTTATCTGATTATCTAGACGGGATACCATTCCCTGAACTGTCCATAGAAGCATACAAGAGGTTAGAAGCAAATATTACCACTGAAGAAATTCAGGAGGCAGTGAAGGGGTTGAAGGGGGGGGAAGGCTCCTGGGGCTGATGGACTCTCTTCGGAATTTTACCAATCCTTCTGCGAAACACTCACGCCCCGGCTGGTTTCTCTCCTCTCTGAGTTTGGAAAGCTGGAAGCCCTGCATGACTCTATATCAGAGGCTATTATCGTATTAGTCCGAAACCTGGGAAGGACCCCTTGGAGTGTGCCGCATATAGGCCCATCTCCCTGCTAAATGTTGATGCCAAGATCTTTGCTAAGGTCTTGGCCACTCGACTTTCTGGAGTCATAGAGGAGCTAATAGATGCTGATCAGATATTAACATACGCCGTCTCCACATCAATGTAGCTGTCCCACATGATAATGCCGGATCTAGAGTTATTGCCTCTCTTGATGCAGAGAAGGCATTTGACTCGGTTGAATGGGAGTACCTGTGGGAAGTGTTGCACCGGTTTGGGTTTGGCCCCAAGTTCCTACATGGCCTACGGTTACTCTACAGCTCTCCCACAGCGCG
The DNA here is from genome assembly GCA_018402905.1 of Glandirana rugosa. Classification (NCBI taxonomy): domain Eukaryota; kingdom Metazoa; phylum Chordata; class Amphibia; order Anura; family Ranidae; genus Glandirana; species Glandirana rugosa. The sequence continues at coordinate 194,247 of BLSH010267010.1, read as the reverse complement.
CATACGCACAAACAACTGGCTACCATCTCCGTTTCGCCTATCGCGTGGCACGCGCCAGGGGTGCCCCCTCTCCCCCAGTCTGTTTGCCTTAGCATTGGAACCACTGGCTATCGCTATCCGTAATGCTTCAGAGGTTAGGGGACCAAAGGTGGGAAAGTTAGAGGAAAAAATATCGCTATACGCCGACGATGCACTGCTTTACCTGAATGACGCGGGGCCCTCCCTCCAGGCCGCCCTACGGATTTTTTATATATTTGGCACTTTCTCGGGGATACGAATAAATTGGTCCAAATCTGTGCTATTCCATGATGGTGTGGTGGCCACAGCGCCCCCCTCGCCATTGCGCTGGGTGGAAGAATTCCGTTATCTAGGAATCATAATCACTAGGAGAGCGTCGGGTTATCTGGGAAAAAACTTTTTGCCCCTCCTTGGAGATCTGCGAATACGATGCCACTCTTGGTCTAGGCTTCCCCTAAACCTTTTGGGACGGATAAACCTCCTCAAAATGCTGATTATCCCAAAATTCAACTATATGTTTAGGAATTGTCCTATTTGGATCCCTGCTTCCTTTTTTAGGGAGGTACAAAACTCATCAACTCATTTATTTGGAATGGAGGGGTGCCCCGCATGGCACAATCTACCATGTGGCTCCCATCCTCTGTGGGAGGCTTGGCACTTCCCAATTTCCAGGTTTACTGGTGAGCAGCGATGCTAGTCACGGTTCATTGGTGGTATATTGGCTCTAAGGCCAATGCTGCCACATGTCTTGAGGCAGCTTGCCTGGGATCTATTGCTGAATTGAGAAACTTTGTATATAGCGTACCTGTTGTCCCCTGGCCCCATGAGAGTGACATGGAGGGTGTGGGTGGCAGCCAGGAAGCGATTCCTTAAGCGAGACCAGTGGTCCCCGGCCCATCCACTATGGGGGAACCCTCAATTACCGCATTTGAAATCTATCCCTGACCCACAGGTGTGGGCCAGATATGGTATTACCACATTGGGAGATATATTAACGCAGGGTAGTCTGTCCCCTTATTCTGAACTAACTGCTACATATGGTTTACCCCGCTGGATGCAATTTAGATACATGCAGCTTATACATGCCATGCGAGCTCAGTTCCCCCAAAGGCTGTCCCTAGAGGAGGACCCGATTGAGGCCTTGCTGTCACCAGGAGATTTAAACAAACCACTGTCAATGCTATATAGTGCCCTTTTGGGCAAAGATTCTCCTAGACTACACAAGCTGTGGGAAATGTGGCGAGAGGACATATCAAGCTTGGACAAGGAGGACTGGGAGGGATGCTTAGAATTAGGGCCCAAACTGGTTATTTCCTCGGGAGATAAGCTTCTTCAGGTCAAGATTATACATAGACTGCACTACACGCCTCACAAACTATCTTCCCTGACAGGGACCCTGTTTATCCGCGATGCAGAGTGCAGATAGGTACCACTATGCATATGTTATGGGACTGCCCAGTTATAAGTCAGTATTGGGGACAGATATTTGACGAAGATAACTTTATACTGCAGGTGACCATTTCAAAGACACCCGAACTTGCACTGTTAGGGGTACATGAAGACGAGCATTGCTCTTACCACACTAAACTCCTTATATCCTACCTTATGTTTTATGCTAAAAAAGCCATACTCCTGAATTGGACCCCTCCCTCTGCCCCAACTCTGTCCACCTCGGAAGCACTGGTGACGGCAGCACTACCTATGTATAAGATAACATACCTGAATAGAGGCTGCGCCTGGAAATACGATAAGGTATGGGCCCCGTGGCTTGCCTCCTAAGGGGATTGGGTGAGAGGTGATTCACATTGCAAACGAACTAGACTTTTGATGCTACTGATCTACTATTGACATGGTACAGGGAGATATTTTAGTATTATTGTGTCTAGGAAAAAGAGACTGGAAATGTATCCGATGACATGACTGCTCTGAAGGATTCAGATGTCTATTGTTTATGTTTTCCTATCCTGTACTGTTTACGATACCTTGTTGGGCATACTGTCAATACTATGCATATAATCAATAAAGCACCTCTGATTGTTAAAAAAAAAAATTACCTACCAGCATGTCTTTGGAGTGTTGGAGGAAACCAGAGGACCCAGAGGAAACCCACACATGCACAGGGAGAACATGCAAACTCCAGGCAGGTAGAGTCATGGTTGGGATTTATACCAGCCACCCTTTTGCTGAGAGGTGGAAGTGCTACCCACTACACCACTGTGCCACCCATGAAATTTATCACTAACAGCCATATTTTCAAGGAAATTCCAGTACCTATTATTGAATAGTTATTTATTAGTTACTTATTATTTCAAATGTTCTTTGATGTTTTCAAATTTTCGAATTTCCGAATTACCGCAATTACGGCAATTGCCAAACTCATGAATTTCTGGTTTCCGAATTTTCAAATTTCCGAATTCCGAATTTTTCAAATTTCTGAATTCTGAGTTTTTCAAATTTCCGAATTCCTGAATTGCCAAAAATAAATAAAAAGACTAATGGAACGAAAACAAACAAATTTTTCAGCCGTGCACAAGTCTAGTTTGGGGTAAAAAGGGCAGGTATTAGCTCTCGATCTGCTCAGAACGGTTTGGAAGACAGGAGGCGCTGGTTGAAGGAAGGAAGCTCCTAGTTGGGGTGCCCAAGTGGTTCCGTCACACTACATTTACCAGAGAATGAAAGGAGAAGGCTTCTCCTTTAAGTCCTATAGAGAAACTACCACACATTTACAATATACCGAGGCCTCAGTAAAAAGGAGAGGAGTTGCCTGAGCTGGTGAAGGTGGTTCCTGGCTTATCTGAAGTAGATAAAGATGGTAGAGCAGAGTTATTTTTTAAGGATAGTGGGTTATAACACTGGTACATCCTATAAAGTAAACCTGCATTGTAAAAAAAAAAGTCCAAGCCAAGGTGGTCTGATGGACAGAAGGCCACCCAAGGTTCATGTGGGTGCTTTACTCATTATGGCCAGTGTCCTCACAGCAGACCTCAAGCTCCTATCCAAATATTGACTTTGAGAATTTCCACATCCTGGTGGTGCCTGAGGTCTTTCAAGAACCTAACATTCCCCAACAGGCTGTCCACAGACCAACGGTCAACTTTTTGACAAAATAGGGGGGGGGCTAAAAGAAAAGCCGTGATTGTTTTAATTTTGAAGTGTTTTGTTCCTCCTTTGTCAAATAGCCAACAAATAAAAAATACAATCTCAGTAGATTCTTAATCAGAAGATATTTTAATAATTGTAATCTTATTTATAAAAAATAAGGACTCTCCAGTGACAAAGGTGTTTTTAATTAAATCTTAAGAGACATTTAACAATAAAGCTTTGTATTCTTACAACACAGCAGGCCGTCTTGAGGGAATTCCAACATTCTATATAAGAATAAATCGTTGGCTGATACAAATGTCTACATTGTAAACCTGAGTGTAGGGTGTAGGCACAACGTTCATATTTTCCAATTATTGAATCCCCAGATCCATATTTTTTTTATTGTTCTATAGTGATGAGCTCATACAGAGAAGAAAAATGGAATAATATGAGGAATCTGACAGAGGTTTCCTCCTTTACTCTTGTGGGTCTATCAGACCATCCACCGACCATGAATGGACTTTTTGTGCTCTTCCTTCTCATCTATCTGATGACTCTTATCACAAACCTTCTTATTTTTTTCTTGGTCCTCACTGACTACCATCTGCACAACCCAATGTATTTTTTTCTTGCCAGCTTGGCATTTCTGGACGTGTGTTATTCATCAGTGACGGCACCAAGGATGCTTTTTGACTTAATCACAAAAAGGTGTTCAATATCCATTCCTGCCTGTATAGCCCAAGTCTTTTTCTACCTCTCCTTTGTTGCTTCAGAAACTCTCTTGCTCTCAGCTATGTCCTACGACCGCTACCTTGCCGTCTGCCACCCCCTACATTACAAAAGAATGATGTCTTGGAGGGTCTGTGCTCGTATGGCCTCTCTGGTCTGGGTTGTAGGATGTTCTCACTCTTTGGTTCATACTTTATTTTTGCTCAGGTTGTCCTTCTGCAAAACAGCTTCCATCCACAACTTCTTTTGTGACCTTCCAAGCTTGATCCAAATCACATGTACTGACCCCTTCATAAACATGGTGGTCATATTCTTAGTAGGTGGTAGTATTTTATCGGGAGCCTTTCTTTTGACCTTTCTTCCCTATGTCTATATTTTTAGTACCATCCTCAGAATCCATAGCAAGACTGGAAAGACGAAAGCCTTCTCCACCTGCACATCCCACCTCACCGTGGTCTTCGTCTTCTATGGCTCCATAATTTTTATTTACTTGGTCCCCTCCTCCAGTGATATGGTCAATTTAAATAAACTGTTTTCAGTCATATCTTCCCTCATTAACCCATTGCTGAATCCTCTGATCTACAGCCTGAGGAACAAAGATCTCACGGAGGCACTTATGAGGTCTTATTATCACTTAAAGTTGATCCAGACTTCATTCTGAAAACATCATTGTGGGTTTTGACACTTTTGTTATTTCTGTGCCATTTTTAGTTGGCTAGAAATTTCAGTAATGTCCTTAATAAAATGAAAACATCTTGGATGCCCGTAGTTGCACTCACTATTGCATGACCAGGGGTCATTGTAACCCCCAGACCAAATGTAGCAGTTTCAGTTTGCTTTTCCCACATAGTGTTTTACATAGATTTTTATGCAAGCACCATGTTTTATAAATGCCCAGCTCTGATTTCTTTAAAAATGACAAATGGATACAAAAATGTGAAAAATGTAGTTTTAGTTTTATCAATGAGCAAGATATTTTCCATGATAATAGTATTTGAAATATTTTTGCTAAATTATTATCTCAAGGACAGAGACCCCCAATATGCGTACATTTTTATATATACAGTACACCCATCAGCCATAACTTCATGACCACTGACAGGTGAAATGAATAACATTGATTATCTCCTTATAATGGCATCTGAAAGTGGATGGGATATATTAAGCAGCAAGTGTCCCCAAAGTTGATTTGAGGGACTTTATCAAGGGCCAAACTGTAATGGATAGACAACTGGGTCAGAGAAACTGTAAAAGATCTTGTGGGAAGTTCATGGTCTGAAGTGGTCAGAACCTACCAAAGGTGGTCCAAGAAAGGAAACCTGGCCAACAAGTGACAAGATCATGGGTGGCCAAGACTCATTGATGGAGGTGGGGAGGGAAGGCTCATTGATGGCAGTGGGGAGGGAAAGCTCATTGATGGAGGCAGGGAGGGAAGGCTCACTGATGGAGGTGGGGGAAGGCTCATTGATGGAGGTGGGGAGGGAAGGCTCATTGATGGAGGTGGGGGAAGG
>BLSH010267010.1:175641-188554 GCA_018402905.1 Glandirana rugosa | reverse complement strand
TTTAGACAGACACTTCACCCCGTGGACATGCCTTATAAGTAAGACTCACTGATGGAGGTGGGGAGGGAAGGCTCATTGATGGAGGTGGGGGTAAAGGCTCATTGATGGAGGTGGGGCGAAGCTCATTGATGGAGGTGGGGCGAAGCTCATTGATGGAGGTGGGGAGGGAAGGCTCATTGATGGAGGTGGGGAAGGCTCATTGATGGAAGTGGGGAGGGAAGGCTCATTGATGGAGGTGGGGGGAAGCCGGTTGATGGATGTGGGGAGGGAAAGCTCATTGTGATGGAGGTAGGGGAAAGCTCATTGACGGAGGTGTTGAGTGGGAGGCTCATTGATGAAGGTCGGCCAGCTTGTATTTTTTATTTTTCTTTTAAATGGTATGGGGACCCAAAGGTCCATCAAAATACTTATCAGACCCTTTGAGGGTCCCCATGACAATTTTTACAAAGAAAACCAGGCTGGCAGGGAAATGTAATTTATTTGTAATTTAAATTTTATTTTCGTACTTTGTTTTTTCTGCTGGAGTACATACTATTGAATATTCCGTACAGGTGCCCCACTTCACAGACAGATTTAGGGCATCCTGCAAGAGTTTTATTTAAAAGAATTGGACATTTTTCCTTTTAATCTCAAGTGGACCTAACTTGGCCCCAGCTTTTGTGATGGGCAGAGAAGTTTCAAGTTGGCTGTAGTCAACCAGATCTTATCTTTCCAGTTTTCAGGACTAGGGCCCCCTCCTCTTCTTCTCATAGTGCGTCTTCTTATCCTCCTGCTGCTTCCACGTGTTTTCTTGAAGTACCTGGCAAGTGGTTTATAAAAAAACGCCAGTCAGCCTATCCTGGATTGTGGGTACCCCCGTTTCAGTTTAGGACGTAGCAGGACTGGAGCTAAAGTAAATAAGGTCTTCAACTTGTCAAATAGAAAATAGGGGAATGTGAACTGTCGCTACCACTGTGGCATTCCTCCATCCCTAAATAAAGTACAAAACAAAAGACTTTGGTCATGGGACTTTAAATGAGGTATGCCACATAGAAAAGAAAAATACAAGTAATGTAGAGTAGTATGAATTTATTGAACATACTGAGTAAGGGGTACATAGTCATATTGAAATATATCAATTCAGCTGACATAAGCCAAGACGCATGGCCGCCATGACACATATATTGATAAAAAGTTCATAAATATACATGTACAGATAAAATCAATTACATGAATGGATACATATTGGACTGGTACAAAGTTTGTTAGTTATGAGCATTGATAACCACTCTACGCGTTTCGTGGCGTGATAGCCACTCATCAGGAGTGCAACGCTGTAATTAATCTGTAGCTGTAAATATGAATGAAATAAAATACAATGTTGGTTTAATCCGATCCTAATGGAATAGAAAAAAGTGGATCATGGGAGGAAAGATAAACTACTTACATGTCAGCTCAATGAGGTGGCTAAACTTAAAAGGAGTAAAGGGAGTGCCAACATCGATGTCCCCCTCCTCTTCTTCTCATAGTTCTTCTTATCCTCCTGCTGCTTCCACGTGTTTTCTTGAAGTACCTGGCAAGTGGTTTATAAAAAAACGTCAGTCAGCCTATCCTGAATTGTGGGTACCCCTGTTTCAGTTTAGGACGTAGCAGGACTGGAGCTAAAGTAAATAAGGTCTTGAACTTGTCAATGGCAGACTGTGACTCGTGAGACCAGTGGAATTTCGTGTGCTCGTGGGTAAGTTGCATGATCATGAAATAATGGTCAAGAACCTTTTTTATGAACTGATGGTAAACGTTAGAAAAGCCTCCAAATCCCTCTTCTGTTGTTGGGTGCTGGCCACTTGAGCTGGGTAAACAAGAAGAATAGAGCGCACTGGGTGAGATGGGCCTCATCTAAAAGTCCTAAGTTCTATTAGGGTTTGTCCTAAGCATAGGCAACAGGAATAAGCCTGGCCACCAGGGCTCCTCTTCAAAGGAGTAGAAGAACACTCTATAGGTAAAATACAAAAAAAAAAGAAAAGCACCTCTAAGTGCAGCAAGGATAATTTTATTAAGGAGATGAGGTTAAAAACCCTCACAATAGTAGGTAGTATCAAGCTCATCAATCCCGCTCTAGCACTTTCTGTGTGCCGCTCCTAGCTCTGCTCCTTCTCCAATCCTTCACACTGACGCGCAGTAGTAAGGAGAAAAGAATCACCGGCAAAATGGCCGCCACACTTCCAGAACTAGCGTGGAAAACGCACAACCGAAAATCACGTCACAAGGTAACGGGTTTCGGAGCATGCACTCCTTTCTTAAACTTTCTTAAACTACAATTTCTGGGGAACTATAGATGTTTTTTTTTCATAAATATTGAACATTTTCATCATTACCGAAATTGCATTCATATCGAAAAATATAGAAATCATAAAAATAGAACGGAGTTCAGTCATGACAAAGGCTTCACGTAAGGTCAAGCTTAAGCTGAATTTTGGAGTTTTGGAATTTTTTTTTCTTTTTTATTCTCACATTGCATTTATACAACATAACAAACATTTTGAACATCTACAGACAACAAACAATAAATGTGCTAATCCAAAATTCGCATGATGTAATTATATAAATATATACATACGTCTATCGTCTATAAGGATAGTTACTAGAGTTGAGCGAACCCGAACTGTAAAGTTCGGGTTCGTACCGAACTTTGCAGTGTTCGGGACCCGGACCCGAACTTTTGAAAAAAAAGTTTGGGTTCAGGTTCTGGGTTCTGGTATTTTTTTCCCGCTTGTTGAATAGCTGCAGGGCAGCCAATCAACAAGCGTTTCACTGGTTTGCCCTTAGAAGCCATCACAGCCATGCCTACTAATGGCATGGCTGTGATTATCCAGTGCATCATGTGACCCAGCCTCTGTATGGGGCTGGAGTGACAGTGCTGCATGTCACATGCTCTCAGGATAGTGTAGGGAGAGGATGCTGCTGGTGCTGTGAGGGACAGATTATTGTTATTTTCCCTATCCCCATTTCTTTGTAGGGCACTTGCCCTACTCTTACCCCCACTTTTCTTCCTTTTGCAGCCCTCTAGCACTTTCCAGGACCTTTTTACAGCCATTTTTGTGCCCAAAAGTTTGGGTCCCCATTGATTTCAATGGGGTTCGGGGTCAAGTTCGGACTGAACCCGGACCCGAACCCAAACTTTTCCACGAAAACCCGAACATCCAGGTGTCCGCTCAACTCTAATAGTTACTGCTACAAGTGGAAAAATTCGAGCAGTTCTTAATAAGCCACTGGTGTGGCCATCCATCCTCAATTTCCTTCAAAATCCATACTTACTATCATAACATCGAAATTGCTCATTAAAGTGTGGCCAATTCGCAATGTCAAATCATATGTGACCTTTAGCATCATCACAAAATTGACCACATTACAAAGGTCTAACAGAGACCAATGAGGATGGGGCCAAACCTGGGGCCAATATCCACGGTTTCCACAGTCTGTATAAATTATTTGGAATGCCCCTATTACAGGAAATCTGTTGTTCCTTCAGAAGATTATCATTTACTTGAAGACGCCATTCCTAAAATGAGGGTATAAATGGAGACAGACATTTTATAGCAATCAGCTATAAACAATAATCTGCTAATTGATATTAAAGTCTTAGTTGAAAAAAATTCCTCATCAAGATAACCCAATAATCAACATGAGTATGAAAAATGTAAAAAAAACACGTGCAATTTATTTTGTTCCAATTTCATTTGTCAACAAAATTCGAAAAATGTGTTACTATTTGTAAATATTCAAATTAATGAAAACCAATTTAAGAAATTTTTCCGAAATTCGAAAATTCGGAAATTTGAAAATCAGAAAGTTCAAAATTAGGAAATTCACAAATTCGATAATTCGAAAATCCGAAAAAAAAACAGAAAATAAAAGTGAAACTCGGAAATGATAACTAACTTGCTTATAATAATTATTACTAACTATGATAAAGGTATTGGAATTTCCTTTCAAATTTGTCTGTTAGTGAACGTAACGAATAAGAGTTAAAATCACAATAGGTGTATATTAATACAAAATGCAAAATAGGGAATTGATTTGTGGCATTTTTATTATTGTTATTTTTTTTTTACTGGTAATGGCGGCGATCTGCGATTTTTAGCTGGTCTGCGACATTGCGGCGGGCGGATCAGACACTTTTGACACTTTTTTGGAACCACTGACATTTATACAGCGATCAGTGCTATAATAGTGCACTGATTACTTTATAAATGTCACTGGCAGGGAAGGGGTGTTAGTGAACGTAACGAATACGAATTTATCCAAAGTTACGAATCATCTGAAATAACGAATGCCGCATCTAAATGAATGGAACATAACAAATTAATAATAATAAATAATAATAATAAAACCTTTTTATTATTATTCATTTGTTACGTTCCCGTTCGTTTAGATGCAGCATTCGTTATTTCGGATAACTCGTAACTTTGGATACAGTGTTCTGTCACCACCAACACCCAAGGCCCAATTTTTCTGCACCTGTTTGTCGTTGGGCATGTCATTACAATTTTCAAAATAAATTAAAACAGCAGGGCCCGTTCCTGTACCCAACAAGAGTAACTGTGAGGGTTTATAGTGTTCTGCCACCACCAACACCCAAGGCCCAATTTTTCTGCACCTGTTTGGCTGGGGCATGTCATTACAATTTTTAAAATAAATGAAAACAGCAGGGCCCGTTCCTGTACCCAACAAGAGTAACTGTGAGGGTTTACAGTGTTCTGCCACCACCAGCACCCAAGGCCCAATTTTTCTGCACCTGTTTGGCTGGGGCATGCCATTACAATTTTCAAAATAAATTAAAACGGCAGGGCCCGTTCCTGCTCCCAACAAGAGTAACTGGGAGGGTTTATAGTGTTCTGCCACCACCAACACCCAAGGCCCAACTTTTCTGCACCTGTTTGAGTGGGGCATGTCATTAAAATCTCATAGAGTGCACTCCCCGTAGTATATATAATACAGTTCAAACGATTTGGTGCAGTCAGTGTAGTATATATAACACAGTGCATTGACGTGATTAAGGGAAACCCCGTGCCAAAATTTAAAAAAAAGGTTTGGATTTTGGGGGGACCCCCATGCAGATTTTTTCAGTGATTTTTTATCTATATTGCCGGAAGCTGGCAATACGTTATACAGCCGTGACCAAGTTTGAATTACTGTTTTTCTTTTAAAATGTAATTTTGCTGTGGCACTGTTCTAAACATCACACAGATGCGCCACTTTACAGGCAGACTAAGGGGACTCCCAGGTGCAATATTTAAAGGAATATTTCATTTTTTTTTTCACTTTAATCATTATAAAAATCCTGAAAAAAACTATTGCTTTAAATCCTTTTTTTTGCATTGATATATGTCCTCTAGGCCAGGACCCGGGTACCCATACACTTTTTATGGTAATAATTTGCATATAAGCCTTTAAAATGAGCACTTTTGATCTTTCCTGGTCAGGTCCCATTGATTTTAATAGGGTTTGCGTATTCAAACAAATTTATTGTCTGTTTTCGCGGTGTTCTGGTGCAAACCGAACCAGGGGGTGTTCGGCTCATCCCTACTGAAAACTCTTATTACTCTCACTATGTCCAATGTACTATGTACATTGCTATCTGCTACAATAAGTCATTTTGGGAAATGTTGCATTCTTGTATTTTTTTCAGTGACTATTAACGTGCAACCTAATGTTACATAGTTGAAAAAAAGACACCAGTCCATCAAAAGCACCATTAAATAAATGAATACATAAATACAATAAAAACACTTTGGAACGTGAGAACCCCTAAACATGCAGTTGATAGGGATGAAGGCAAGAAAAGGCAATTTGCTACAACAAACAAGATATTTCTTCCAGATCCCCAAAGCCAAGTGGATGCTTCTTGGCTCAACATTTTGTCATTTCTTGTAAATAGTAATATCCCTTAATAGAAATAATATCTAATAACTAAAATGTGGTCAGTGGAAACAAGTCAATAGTGGGAAAAGAATGTATGGTCATAAAGAAGGCAATAGCGTCAATGTGGTCTTACCTTTTGAGCAGGTGGTTCCAATTGATTACAGGACAAACTCTTCCACAGTGGATGGCTCAGAGCAAAGACTACAATGCAGAAGTCCCAAGATAGTTTTTGTTTCTTCAAGACTTTAAATGTATGTCGTCCCCGTAAACAGTGATCCAGCTGGATGGATAAGTGCACAAAGCCCTCTAGGGAGTCAGGTGCCTCAACTCGGGTGAGTTCATCCTTGAGCATCTCGGACAGACCTGGTTAATATTGACAACTCAAGGCAGCATTGTTACAACCTGCATTTGCCATATACTTGTGGAATTCAGCTGTATTGCCCTCCACAAGTTGACAGCTTTGCTGAAGAGCGTAAAGAGCAGCTTCAGCTGTTGCAGTTCATTGGGGGTCATCATACAGTTGCGGCATTGCCTCAAAAAATGGCATAACTACATTGAGGACAGAGCTACTCAGTTTGATGAGGTCATCTGCCCAAAATAGAGGTTCATCCAACAGAAGGGATATGATAAACCCCACCTTTACGAATCGAGCCAGAAAGTCCGGGGTTGCAGTATACAGCTGGCATGCAATCTTGATAGCCCTGAACTTCAACTGATCTCTCACATGCCACTCAGTGGTTGCAACTCTGCATGCCGATGGAATCAGCACAGTAGGGGTTACTGGCTGATGGTCCTTGGAGGTTGAAGCTGCTGTGGTGGACTCTAAACAGGTGATTCGGAGGTAGCAGTTAGAATTTGAAGTCAACCTTCCAGTGGAAAGTAGCTGCCCTGTAAGCTCTCCATGGATTGTGTGAATGTGAAAATTAGTTGGCAAAAGGCCTCTAACAGGGAAGCCCCTCCTTAAGCCTCTGACATATTGCCTGGATAATACTTCCTTGTGGCTATTATCCAAGCACATGTTAGCCCTTGGAGGTGATGATAAGGAGTGCAAGGCTCAAATTAGCACAGGCGCCGATAAACTAGTTCGCTAGTGGTTGCTCCAGGAGGTGATCAGCTGGCTAGTTCTAAGGGAGGATGGTGTGGACCTCAAGTGAAACACAAGGCACATTGTGGGAGAGCAGGTCAGGCCCAGCAGCTGTAGCAGTGCTGAAACCCACAGTAGGTGAAGGTGGTGCAGAATATCACCAGCAGGGAAGAACTAGAGTGGCATTGTTGAGGTCAGGATCCAGACTAAGGTCATACATGGATGGTCAGTTGAATAAGAGAAGACAGCATGGTCAGGAGCCAGAGCCAGGGCCATACATGGTGAAACAGATGGGTGAGGACAGCAGAGTAGTCAGGAACCAAGCCAGGGTCATGGATGGTTGATCAGAAGAAGCAGAAACCTTCAATGAGCTGAGGTCACAACCGGAGGTCAGGCAGAGGGGCAATTCAGGGGCATGCCAAGTCAGTAACAGGAAGTGAGGATGTTTACAAAGATACACAGAGGCAAGGGTCAAGGACAAGCTCAAGATCATCCAGAAACTATCTGTCACTGCTTCCTTCTGTAAAGGTGCTTGGCACCAGTTCTGGAATTGAATACGTATGCACACACACCGAGTCACACAGACAGATTGCCCCCGTGCATTTTTTTTGTGCAAATGAGCATGACTACAAAGGATACCGGCAGAAGTGCTTGGCTTGGGTATTGACACATGTGAGTCTCTGTTCTGGGTAGTGTCCTAACAGTCACATTGGTCCAAATTGGCCCGATGTTACTGTGTAAAAATATACCACGCCAATTCTTCTTTAAAGCATGTTTAGGAACATTTCTGACTATGACCTCTGTATAAACATTTGAAGCTGCCGGTGCTGACTTCGAACTATGGTGCCACTGCCCATTTTTTACCCCCCCCCCCCCATACCTAAATATTTGTATGTAGACACCTCCCTGTGACTTGAGTCTCTCCTTTTAGGCCTGTTGGTGCTGCGGTCAAATTATAATGCCAATAGCCAATTTTTAGCCACCAAAATCTAAGAGCTGAAGATCTAATGTTCTAGGAAGACAGCTACCTGTGTTTCTGTATTTTGGCCAGTTTAGCTACCAAACTGTTGTATGCCGGGACAATTTTTAACCACCCAAACCTAAGGGTTATAGCTCCTCACTGACTATTAACTGTGCAGTCCAAAAAAGTTTTCAATCAACAGCCTTTATAAAAATGTGGCTACAAAATGATGGAAACTAAAAGGAAAGCCGTGTTCCTTTTATAGAGTTTTAGGTCACTCTGTCCACTAACCAATAAGTAAAATAGGTGACCAAAATGATAAAAACACTTTCATTGTATTTTTAATTCAGATGTTAAATACTGCACTCAATTATAGAAAAAGGCGCTCTCGAGGTGTTATTAATTAAATCTTAAGAGACCTTTAATGAGACTTTCAGCTTTGTGTTCTTACAACACAGCAAATGGTCGGACGGGAATTCCAACAACTTATAAAAGAATAAATCATTAAATGATACAAATGTCCACATGAAAATTCAGGTATAATATGTGAGAACACCGTACAGGTTTTCCTATTAAATCCTCAGATCCATAACTTTATTACCGTTCTATAGGGATATATTTAAACAAAGAAAACCAACCGTATATACTCGGGTATAAGTCGAGTTTTCAGCACATTTTTTGTACTGAAAAAGACCCCCCTCGGCTTATACTCGAGTCAGTGTCTGTGGGTGATCAGTAGATTCACATTTAACAGAGCTGTGCTGCTTCTAAGAGCCGTTCTGTGCTTTGTAACTGTGACTAATCACATTGGAATGTAGAGAATGCTGAGAGAGGTGTCAGATTCTCAGCTTGATGTCGGCAGGTGGGGGAGGTGGACGGGACAATCTGATGTTAGCTGTTCAGTCCCGCCCACCTCCTGATCTCCGTGAAGAGCTGCAGCTCCCTCTCTGCATTCTCAGCATTCCAATGTGATTAGTCACACTTACACAGCACAGAACGGATCTTAGAAGCAGCACAGCTCTATTTAATGTGAATCTACCTTACTCATCCCTTATGTGTCCTGGCTACAATACCTGTGTTCTGGCTACAGTCTGTGTCCTGGATAAAATCCCTGTGTCCTGGCTACAATACCTGTGTTCTGGCTACAGTCTGTGTCCTGGATAAAATCCATGTATCCTGGCTACAATACCTGTGTTCTGGCTACAGTCTGTGTCCTGGATAAAATCCCTGTGTCCTGGCTACAATACCTGTGTTCTGGCTTCAGTCTGTGTCCTGGCTAAAATCCCTGTGTCCTGGCTACAATACCTGTGTTCTCGAGTATATACGGTACATAATATGAGGAATCTGACAGAGATTTCCTCCTTTATTCTTGTGGGTCTATCAGACCATCCACTGACCATGAATGGACTTTTTGTGCTCTTCCTTCTGCTCTGATGACTCTTATCACAAACCTTCTTATTTCACTGACCACCATCTGCACAACCCAATGTATTTGTTTCTTGCCAAATTGGCATTTCTGGACGTGTCCTATTCATCAGTGACCGCACCAAGGATGCTCTTTGATTTGGTCACAAAAAGACGTTCAATATCCATTCCTGCCTGTATAGCCCAAGACTTCTTCTACCTCATCTTTGGTTGGTCAGAACTCTTCTTGCTCTCGGCTATGTCCTACGACCGCTACATTGCCATCTGCCACCCCCTACATTACAAACAAATGATGTCTTGGAGGGTCTGTGCTCGTATGACCTCTCTGGTCTGGGTTGCGGGATGTTCTGTCTCTTTGGTTCATACTTTACTTTTGCTCAGGTTGTCCTTCTGCAGAACATCTTCCATCCACAACTTCTTTTGCGACCTCCCACACTTATATCAAATCACATGTACTGACCCCTTCATAAACATGGTGGCCATATTCTTATCAGATGCTACTCTTGGATTAGGAGCCTTTCTTCTGACCTTTCTTCCCTATGTCTATATTTTCAGCACCATTCTTAAGATTCATAGCAAGACTGGAAAGAGGAAAGCCTTCTCCACCTGCACATCACACCTCACCGTGGTCTTCATGTTTTATGGCTCTGTTATCTTTATTTATTTGGTCCCCTCCTCCAGTGATATGGTCAACTTAAATAAACTGTTTTCAGTCATTTCTGCCCTCATTAACCCATTGCTGAATCCTCTGATCTACAGCCTGAGGAACAAAGATCTCATGGAGGCACTTCTGAGGTTTTATTATCGTTTAAAGTGGATTTAGATCTCATGCTGAAAATATCATTGTGAAATTTTACATCTTCTTGTATTTCTTTTGTTTTTTTTCTTTTTATTGGAAATTTAAGAGGGGATTATAAAAAAATAGGTCATCATGGTCCATAAAATCGAATACAAACATATAGAAAAATATTACTTGTTCAATGAAGACCAGACTTATAGTAAATTAACGAGCATCAGAAGTAAGTAATACGTAAGTCAATAAGCAGGAGACATGAAGAAGGGGGGGGGTTTATACAATATGTGGGGGGGGTTATTTTTGCAATCCTAATACCCAATAATCTAAAAATACAACCATAACCGTCTGTAATAAGGAGGTCATTCTCTACTGAGCATTTAACCCAAGAGAGGAGTTTGAGATGAGGAGGTCCACATGAACACCTGATTTTTTTGAAAGTCATCCCCTGGTTCCAAGTTGCGAGGAAAATATCAAAGGTTCCTTCAGGGGAATGGAGTCATTCTTCCATATAGCATGTACAAGGAATTATCTACCAATCTTTCAGGCTAGGTTGTTGATTTATACGCCGATAGCGTGATATGAGACTTCCGGCAGTGTTCTGTAGACGTGAGATAAGTTACTTTTCATACCATGCAATAATCCAAAGTTTGGATAATTTCAGGCAGTGAATATGGGCCAGTTGGGAGCAACCTCTGAGCCCAGATATGTTGGGCTCATCCTTTGATAGAAGTTAGAAGATGTTTGTTGATTAAAGGATGATGTACTTCTCGCTATTTTTTACATGCAGGGCCCTCTTCACTCTTAGGTCCATGTAGATATTTGCTATTGGGCCACCTGATGCCACGGGGCATCCTCACAGAAAATGTCCCAGCTGGGTCACACTTGAGCAGTAGACTTCCAATACATTCTTATAGGAACCTCAGCAATCTCCCCGTTGTAGAGCAGGACCTGAAATGCTTTCATGGGGAAAACTATTTGAGATGCATTTGAGGCATGCTTGAAATCCATTTGAGATGTCGTTAGTCTACATACAGTGGGCATGCAGGGAGAAGTCTTCATGCTTAGGTCTTATGGAGAAACTACCACACATGCATAGCATGCCAAGGCGAGTTTCCTGAGCCAGTGGAGGGGGCCCCTGGATTATCTGCAGTAGGTAAAAGGATCTAGAGCAAAGTTATTCTTTAAGACTAATGGGTAATAAAACAGGAAAATCCGGTAACGTAAACAGAGTAGGGTAAAGAAAAAACACTAAGCCAAGGTGGCGTGATGGACAGAAAGTGGTTCTAAAGGCTGAAGGTTTTTTCACCTTCATGCAAAAAAAACCTTCTGTGTGCAGCAGCCCCCCCCCCCCCAATCCATACCCAAGCTGCCTCCAATTCAGCGATGTTCACTATAGCCTTGACTGTCCTGGGACTCTCCCTCCTCATTGGCTGAGACAGCAGCGGGAGCTCCCATTAGCTCCCACTGCTGTCAATCACAGCCAGTGAG
The DNA here is from genome assembly GCA_018402905.1 of Glandirana rugosa. Taxonomy (NCBI): domain Eukaryota; kingdom Metazoa; phylum Chordata; class Amphibia; order Anura; family Ranidae; genus Glandirana; species Glandirana rugosa. Next base: position 176,899 of record BLSH010267010.1, on the reverse strand, counting down.
CCAATAAGGAGAGAGTGGGGGAGGGGCAAGCCGTAGCTCTATGTGTCTTATGGACGCATAGAGCAGCGGCTCAGGAGCGAGCACACATCAGTGCCCCCCAGGGCAAGCGGATTTCTCTGGAGGCACTGCTCGAGGGGGAGGAGCCAGGAGCACCAGCAGGGGACCCAAAAAGAAGAGGATCGGAGCTGCTCTGTGCAAAACCATTACACAGAGCAGGTAAGTATAACATGCTTGTTATTTTTGTTTTAAAAAAACAAAACAAAGCTTTAATACCACTTTAAGACAGGGCTCGACAAACCCCAGGCGCCAGGTCGCCATGGCAACCAGAAATCACGTCCTGGAGAGCGACAGCCGATCCTTCTCTCCCCTCACTATCTCCGATTCAGTGAAGAGCAGTTCTCTGCTCCATCCAGGGGCATTGCTAGGTGGAAAAAAGACCAGGGGCTCGAGCCCGAAGAAATGCGACGCGCGTAGCGCGCCGTGGCAAAAAATGGGTGTGGTTAAAATGAAATAGGGGCATGGTTTAAAGGGGCGTGGCTCACACCTGAGATGAATAAGGGATGGGGGGAGGAAGAAAGAAAGAAAGAAAGAGATAGGGAGGGAGGGAAGGAAAGAGAAGAGAAGGAAGGAAAGAAGTCGGGATGGAGGGACAGCAGGCCCAGATCCTTCACCACAATACAATCTGTGTATTCCAGAAAGTTTAACAATCAGCAGATAAAGATACTCCAAACGCTTCAATCATCCCGGCACCATGGTTGTTATGGTGTCAGGGTGATTGAAGCGCATTATTTCTATTATTACATTGTAATATAAAATTAAATAGTTCAACTCACCATAATGCAGAATCAGTGGGAGCCCCGAGTGTGCCGCGTCGCCTGCTCCCAGATGTCCCCAGCAGAGTTCCTCCTTCCATCACAGGTGCCCCAGCGGAGTTCCTCCTTCCATCACAGGTGCCCCAGCCGAGTTGCTCCTTCCATCACAGGTGCCCCTCAGCAGAGTTCCTCCTTCCATCACAGGTGCCCCAGCGGAGTTCCTACTTCCATCACAGGTGCCCCAGCGGAGTTCCTACTTCCATCACAGGTGGCCCCCCAACAGAGTTCCTCCTTCCCTCACAGCATGCAGCCACAGAGTCAGTACAGCACCATCCACCCCCCCACAGAGCCATCCACCTCCCCCCCCCACAGCTCCATCCACCCCCCCACAGCGCCACCCCCCCCACAGCGCTATCCACCCCACAGCGCCATCCACCCCACAGCGC
>BLSH010267010.1:152404-163299 GCA_018402905.1 Glandirana rugosa | reverse complement strand
CAGGACTAAGGAGATATATCTAGAAATATAGTGATCTCCCCAGTGACCCCTCTAGTGATATAAAGATCTATATAGAGGAATCAGGACCTCCTTCCTCCTGCTGGTGACCCCTCTAGTGACATAAAGATCTATATAGAGGAATCAGGACCCCCTTCCTCCTGCTGGTGACCCCTCTACTGATACATCCCAGAATTCTATTTGCTTTTCCCACTACCTGGCCAATAAAGCAATGGACCCTGGTGGTATTCACCCCAGAGTTCTAAGAGAACTTTGCGATATAGTTGTTGGACCATTAACAAATCTTTTAAATAAATCTCTTCTAACAGGAGAAGTTCCCCATGACTGGCGGATAGCTAATATTGTACCCATCCACAAGAAGGGCAGCAAGGTAGAAGCTGGCAATTCCAGGCCAGTGAGTTTAACATCAATTGTAGTCAAGGTAATGGAATCAATTCTGAAAAGAAGGATCATTGATCACCTAAAAAAAAAAATATTTTATTAACTGTAAGCTTATTTACATAAAGGGAATCTCAAGTGAGAAAAGTGGTTTGAATTTAAATCATAAGAGACATTTAACAATATTTAAAGCTTTGTATTCTAACAACACAGCAAGCCGTCCTGTGGGAGAGCCAGAATCTTATATCTATATAAGTCCTTCTCTGTATAACGAGTCTACATGGAAATCTGAGCATTATATTAGGACATGTTTTCCTATTACCAACTCCTCAGATTGAGAACATTACACTGAGAAGGAATAAATAATATGAAGAATCTGACAAAGGTTACCGTTCTCACTCTTGTGGGTCTATCAGACCATCCGCCAACCATGAATGGACTTTTTGTCCTCTTCCTTCTCATCTATCTGATGACTCTTATCCTAAACCTCCTTATATTTTTCTTGGTCCTCACCGACCACCATCTGCACAACCCAATGTATTTTTTTCTTGCCAACTTGGCATTTCTGGACATGTCCTATTCATCGGTGACCGCACCAAGGATGCTCCTTGACTTGGTCACCAAAAGCCGGTCAATTTCCCTTCTTGCCTGTATAGCCCAAGTCTTCTTCTTTCTCTACTTTACTAGCTCAGAACTCTTCTTGCTGTCAGCTATGTCCTACGACCGCTACATTGCCATCTGCCACCCCCTACATTACAAACTGATTATGTCTTGGAGGGTCTGCGCTTGTATGGCCTCTCTGGTCTGGGTTGCAGGAGGTTCTGTCTCTTTGATTCATACTCTTTTTTTGCTCAGGTTGAGCTTCTGTGGTGAAACTTCCATCCACAACTTCTTTTGTGATCTTCCACACTTGTTTCAAATCACATGTACTGACCCCTTCATAAACATAGTGGTCATATTCATAGCAGGTGGTAGTCTTGGATTGGGAGCCTTTCTTCTGACCTTCCTTCCCTATGTCTATATTTTCAGGACCATTCTTAGAATCCATAGCAAGACTGGAAAGAGGAAAGCCTTCTCCACCTGCTCATCCCACCTCACCGTGGTCTTCATCTTCTATGCCTCCTTAATTTTTATTTACTTGGTTCCATCGTCCAGCGATATGTACAATTCAAACAAACTGTTTTCCGTCATGTATGCCCTCATTAACCCATTGCTGAACCCTCTGATCTACAGCCTGAGGAACAAAGATCTCATGGAGGCACTTATGAGGGCTGTATATTACATAAAGTTGATTAAGGGAATAAGTTGAAAATAATTTTGGGAAATGTTGCATTTTTGTATTTTTTTTTAATGTTAAGATGACTAGGGGCTTCAGTAGCTTCTTATGTAAATGTGAAATGTTGAAGGCTCATAGTTGTACATATGGAGAACCAGAAATTGGCTACAGAAAGAAAATAAATGTGCAGCGTAATGATACATATTTAGGTTGAAAAAAAGACACCTGTCCATCAAGCCCACCCATAAAATAAATAAAAACAATTTGGAACCTGAGAACCCTAATCATGCAGTTGATAGAGATGAAGGCAAGAAAACGGCAGTCAAGCAAGCGAGGCTCGATTTCTATTGGCAGCAACCTCTGGTCGGGTCAGCAGAAGGGGCCCTGCTGTGGGGGATCTGGATCCTTGTGAGGGTCTAAAGCAGGGATATGCAATTAGTGGACCTCCAGCTGTTGCAAAACTACAAGTCCCATCATGCCTCTGCCTCTGGGTGTCATTCTTGTGGCTGTCAGAGTCTTGTTGTGCCTCATGGGACTTGTAGTTCTGCAACAGCTGGAGGTCCGCTAATTGCATATCCCTGGTCTAGTGCCTGGTGGTCTGGCAGGGGTTATGATGCCAAGATGACGAGCCAGTAAAACCTGCACTGCCACCTTTCCACCACCAGAAGGCACCCGCACCTCTTCTCCCAGCACCCCCACTCTCTATATATTTTAGAATCTTCATTTGTATCTGTTTGGCTGACCACATGAGCTTAATTTATTCTTATGGAAAAAATATTATTAAAAAATTATTATTATAGAAAATAATATTATTGTTATGAAAAAATGTTATTATAGTATTGAAAAAAATATGTTTTCAATCTTTATTTGTATTTGTTTGACTGATCACATGAGCTTAATTATTATTATGGAAAATTTATTATTAAAAAATTATTATCATTATTATTATTATTATAGAAAAGAATATTATTGTTATGAAAAAATGTTATTATAGTATTGAAAAAAATATGTTTTTAATATTTATTTGTATTTGTTTGACTGATCACATGAGCTTAAATTATTATTATTATTTTTATGATCATCATCATTATAATAATATATTTTAATGCAAATAAATATATTTTTTAAAACCTTTATTTGTATCTGTTTTGCTGATTACATGACCTCAATTCAATATCGTTAATAATATTAAATAAAGCTCATGTGATCAGCCAAACAGATACAAATAAGATCTAAAAAAATATTTTTTTCCTGAATAATAATGTTAATAATCATAATATGTTTCTCATAATAATAATAAATTGAGCTTACATGGTCAGCCAAAGATACAAATAAAGATTCAAAAATAGATATGCGAGGTGGCAGGTGAGGTGACAGGCTGCAAACCACGTCCCCATGCCCACCACCCACCCTGGTCCATGAAGGGGTTGGCTTCCATGAGGCCAGACCCTGGTGCCAAGGAGGTTGGGGACCGGCGCCTTAATAGAAGTTTGATGAAATTGCTGGTCAGTGGAAATAAGTCAATAGTGGAAAATGAGTGCATGGCCATAAAGTAGGCCTTAGAGTCAATGAGGTCTTTTGAGCAGATGGTTCAAATTGATTACAGGACAAACTCTTCCACAGTGGATGGCTCGGAACAAAGAGAAAAATGCAAGAGTCACAAGATGGCATCTGGTTTTTCAAGACTTTAAATGTATGTAGGACACAGGCCAGGCACCCAGCATGGGAAAGCTGATGGACTGTCATGAATCCACTGTGTGTTGGCAAAATGTGTTCCTTCCCACAGGTCTGAGCAGAGGAGGGGGGTATGTGAGACTGGCAGGCACGTTGGTGGACAGTGCGAATGTCACTCAGGTTGCTTACATATGCAGAAGTAATAAATGATGTGAAAAAAAGCAAAAACATTTTGTTTCCTCAGTCAAAAAAGGTCTGGGTCTTGGAGCTCAGAGGCTTTATAGTAGGGTGACCAGACGTCCCCGGTCTCCGGCGACAGTCCCCGAATTGAGGAGGCTGTCCCCGGAAGAGGTCTGTCCCTGATTTTGTCCCCAGATTGGCGGGCCAATCCTGGGCAAGTGCACCATGAGCTGGGGCAGAGGGGGGCACCCAGGGCCATCCCTACCATGGGACCTGTGGCTGGGCTGTCTGTGAGGGGGAGGGAGGGAGGAAAGCACTGCCAGATTACACATAACGGGGATCTCCCACTTACCCGGCTGTCAGGCAAAGTCCCGCCTCCTTGGTCGCTTCCTATGATAGGCAGCACACTGCTGGCGTATATCATAGGAGGTGGGACTTTGCTTGAGGATAACGGCCGTGCGGGGTAAACAGGAGATCCCCACTCTGTATAATCCGAATCCTCTCCTCATTATACACAGATCACAGGTAAGGCTGCATTGGTGAGCACTGAAAATGCTGCATTGGTGAGCACTGAACAGGCTGCATTGATGGACACTGATGAGGCTGCATTGATGGACACTAGTGAGGCTGCACTGATGAGCCTGAGCTGCTGGGCACTGAACAGGCTGAGCTGCTGGTCACTGAACAGGCTGCATTGGTGGGCACTGAACAGGCTGCATTGATGGACACTGATGAGGCTGCATTGATGGACACTAGTGAGGCTGCACTGATGAGCCTGAGCTGCTGGGCACTGAACAGGCTGAGCTGCTGGGCACTGAACAGGCTGCATTGGTGGGCACTGAACAGGCTGCGTTGATGGGCACTGAACAGGCTGCGTTGGTGGGCACTGAACATGCTGCATTGGCGAGCACTGAACAGGCTGAGCTGATTGGCACTGAACAGGCTGAGTTGGTGGGCACTGAACATGCTGCGTTGGTGGGCACTGAACAGGCTGAGTTGATGGGCACTGAACAGGCTACATTGGTGGGCACTGAACAGGCTGCATTGATGGGCACTAAAGCTGCATTTATGGGCACTGAACAGACTGAGCTGATGGGCACTGAACAGGCTGCATTGATGGGCACTGGTGAGGCTGCATTGATGGGCACTGATCAGGCTGTATTGATGGACACTGGCAAGGCTGCATTAATGGGCACTGGTGAAGCTGAGCTGATGGGCACTGGTCTGGCTGCATTGAAGGTCACTGGTGAGGCTGCATTGATGGGCACTGGTGAGGCTGCATTGAATGGGCACTGGTGAGGCTGCATTGATGGGCTGTCACGTACCTGGTGGTTGAGTCTGACTTATGCGTGGGCAACCTCTCTTATGGCCCTGGTTTGAAAACCCCTGATAGTGCAGACAGGGAGCTCTGGAGCACAGGGGGGCACGAGGGCTGGACTTAGACTCTGGTGGTAGGTGAGGATCCCCTGGAATTCATGCAGGTAGAAGGCTAGGGATGCAGGCCGGGTCGGTAACTGGCGGGTGATGAAGTACAGAGGGATCAAGCAAACGTATAGTCGGGTACAAGCAGGGTCGGCAACGTGCGAACAGCAAAGGTACAAGGGATCACGCAGAAGAGCAGTCGTAGACAGGCCGGGGTCAGGACAAGCAGATACCAACAGAGTCCAAAAGAAGCCAGGGTCACAGGAAAAGGAAGTCTCTCAGGAACAAACGCTGGGGGTCACAGGTGCAGGAACGCTGTAGAATGGACAGCACTGGCTGCAGGGTGCTGTCCACTTAAATGGCTGCTCTGGCACCTTTGCAGGCGCACACGCGCATGCACAGACATGCCAGCGGCCATATATGATTCCTTACATGGACAATGATCAGGCTGCATTGATAGGCACTGGTGAGACTGGATTGATGGGCGGGGGCGGCGGCATGTAGAGGAACTGTTTCCTCCATGCTGCCGCTGAATGCCCACTTCTACTCCTCTCCCTCCTGCAGACATTCAGCGGCTGCAGGAAGGAAGTGGAGGGAATCGGTTGCTTTATATCAGTGGTCTCAAACTGGTGGCCCTCCAGCTGTTGCAGAATTACAATTCCCATGAGGCACTGCAAGGCTGACAGTTACAAACATGACTCCCATATGCAGAGGCATGATGGGAATTGTAGTTCCGCAACAGCTGCAGGGCTGCCAGTTTGAGACCCCTGCTCTACATGCTGCCCCCACCATCTCCTTATCCCTGTACTGTTGCCCCAGGCCCCTGTGTGCTCCGCTGCCCCTTCCAACGCTGCCAGACCCCCCCCCCCCCATCAGCTGCTGTCAGGATGGAGAGCAGGGGAGGAGCCTGTAAATTTGTTTACCGGCTTCTTCCTTGCCTTAATGAATAGAGCCAGTGATCTTTTTTTTTGGGGGGGGGGGGGTTTCCTTCATAGCTGAGACTTAGTAAACTGTGATTCCTATGCTTCAGTTTATGAATGAATGGGAAGCCTCTGTACAAAGCTTCTCCTGTTCATATATTCTGTGCTGCTGAGGCTGGAGATTGAGGGCTGTGTCCTCAATCTCCTTTCTCTGTCTCAAAGGCGAAACATCAGGGCTCTGTTTAGACCCCTAACATTTCACCTAAGCCACCCAACTGGGGTCCTAAAAAAAAAGAAACAATAACAAATAAAATTGTAAATAAATAAATAGAAAAATTGGTTAAAAAAAAACCAAACAAAAATATAAAAACTACTGAAACCAGTGGCAGAACTACCGGGGTCGCAAAGGTTGCACTTGCGACCGGGCCCTAGAGTTCCACCACCATGGGGGGACCCCAAGACGGCAAGGAGGGGGTCCACTTCAGGACCATAATAAAGGGTCCTACAATGGGAGTAAAGGACTCCGGGATCAGTGGGAAGAGCACCGGGTGGGGACCAGGGGGCGCCCTTCATGGTTTCTTGCACCAGGGCCATGAAGGTTCTAGTTACGCCTCTGGTCCTGATAGAAGTCAGACTTAGAAATAGCATGCAATGTCAAGCTGCAGCTACCAAAACCGGCAGACTATTACCATGCATAACAAAGGGGATGTACTCCAGAGATAAAACGATAATTCTACCAACAAACTCTGGTTTGGCCACATCTGGTCTATTCCGTCCTGTTCTGGTCACCAATCCTCAGAAGGGATGTGCTGGAGCTGAAGAGGGTTCAGAGAAGGGCAACAAAATGAATAAGGGGGTTGGAGGACCTCAATTACGATGAACAACTAAAAGCACTAAAATTATTCTCCCTGGAGAAGGGACGCTTGAGAAGAGATATGATAACAATATATCTCACTGGTGATCCCTGTGTAGGTAGGAAACTATCGTCCAACAATCGGATGTTGGCGGTTGTGTCTAGCGTACCGACATGAGTCAAGTAATCGGCCAACGAAGCCGAACACAGTGATGTGTTACGAGCATATAACGAGGAAGTTCAGGTGAATGATTTGTGAATTAGGAACGCAGGTTATACGACGGAACACCTCCTGGATTCCGAGAATGCGTGTTTGCACTTCCAACTTTTGTTGGGCCAACTTCTGTACACACGAGTCAAGGGTCGTACAACAGCTTGTTGGCCAACAAAAGTTTTCTAGTTGGCTCAGCCAAATTCTGTTGTAATCGCGCATACGAGCTGTTGTACGACCGTTGTTGTACGACAGATGCACCGTGTGTACGGGCCATAAGAGGACACGGGGCCACACAATGAGCCTGGAAGAGGAGACCTTATAATACCTATAACTTAATAGTTATTTATTAGTTAGTTATATTTTCAAATGTTCTTTCTAATTTCCAAATTTCGGAAATTCGGAAATTTGGAAATAAGAAAGAACATGAAATGATAACTAACTAATAATTTATTACTTAGTTATTATTTCAAATGTTCTTTCTTATTTCCAAATTTCCAAAATTCAGAAATAAGAAAGAACATTTGAAATAATAACTAACTAATAAATAACTATTAAATTATAGGTATTGGAATTTCCTTTCAAATTTGGCTGTTAGTGAATTTAAATACAAAATTTATCACTGACTGCCATATTGTCAAGGAAATTCCAATACCTATAATTTAATAGTTATTTATTAGTTAGTTATTATTTCAAATGTTCTTTCTTATTTCTGAATTTTGGAAATTCGGACATTCGGAAATAAGAAAGAACGTTTGAAATAATAACTTATTATTTCAAATGTTCTTTCTTATTTACATATTTCCAAATTTTCAAAGTTCTGAAATAAAAAACATTTGAAATGATAATAAATAACTATTAAATTATAGGTATTGGAATTTCCTTTCAATACTTAACTTAAATACGAAATTTATCACTAACAACCGTATTTTCAAAGAAATTCCAATACCTATAATTTAATAGTTATTTATTAGTTAGTTAACTTTTCATCAGGGCCGTTTGGGTGATTTCTGTTATCATCAGGATTTAAAAAGGATCCAAAAATCGATGTGTTAATAAACGGCTTCCTGTGATCACTTTCCTTAGATAAAAGATAGTTTTTTGGCATGACCAATCATATTTCTAATATTACTGCCAAAATTTCACAATTTCTGCCAGGGTGTGCAAACTTTTGAGCACAACCGTATATTGGTTCAAGTTGGACCGATGTAACCATGTAAAACAATATCATGCCAATTCTTCTCTAAAGCGTGTTTTAGAAGATTGCTGACCATGACCTCTGTCTAAACTTTTGGGCGACCTTCAAACTATGGTGCCGCTGGCCAATTGTTACCCCTCCATACCCAAGGACTACATTCTAATTATTTTTATGTAGACACCTCCCTGTGACTTGCGTCTCCACTTTTAGGCCTGCTGGGGCTGCCGTCAAATTAGCTGGCCATTTTTTTTTAGCCTTCAGAATCTAAGAGCTGAAGATCTGATGTTCTACAGGAAGACGGCTACCTGTGTTTTGATTTTCTGTATTTTGGCCAGTGGTGACCCTGGGCAATTTTCACCCTCCCAAAGTTAAGGGTTATAGCTCCTTACTCAACGGGGCAATCCAAAGGAGTTTTAAATTTACAGCCTTTGTAAAAACGTGACTACAAAATGATGGAAGCTAAAAGGAAAGCCGCGTTCCTTTTATTGAGTTTTAGGTCACTCTGTCCACTAATCAATAAGTAATAGAGATGATAAGTTCATAAAAAAAACACTTTTAATTTTATTCCAATTCGGATGTTGAAGACTCAATTATAGGAAAAGGGGCTCTCAAGGTGCCATCAATTACATCTTAGGAGACCTTTAATGAGACTTTAAGCTTTGTGTTTCTACAACACAGCAGACGGTCCGACGGGAACGCCAACATCTTATATAAGAATAAATCATTAAATGATAGAAATGCCTGCATGTAAATCTGAGTATTAATGTGTGAGCACGCAGGTTTTCCTATTAGATCCTCGGATCAATAATTTTATTACCGTTCTATAGTGAGAAATTTAAACAAAGAAAACCAACATAATATGAGGAATGTGACAGAGGTTTCCTCTTTAGTTCTTGTGGGTCTATCAGACCATCCACTGACCATGAATGGACTTTTTGTGCTCTTCCTTCTCATCTATCTGATGACTCTTATCACAAACCTTCTTATTTTTCTCTTGGTCCTCACTGACCACCATCTGCACAACCCAATGTATTTTTTTCTTGCCAACTTGGCATTTCTGGACATGTCCTATTCATCAGTGACCGCACCAAGGATGCTCTTTGATTTGGTCACAAAAAGACGATCAATATCCATTCCTGCCTGTATAGCCCAAGTCTTTTTCTACCTCTCCTTTGCTTGGCCAGAAGTTTTCTTGCTCTCGGCTATGTCCTACGACCGCTACATCGCCATCTGCCACCCCCTACATTACAAACTAATTATGTCTTGGAGGGTCTGTGCTCGTATGGCCTCTCTGGTCTGGGTTGCGGGATGTTCTGTCTCTTTGGTTCATACTTTACTTTTGCTCAGGTTGTCCTTCTGTAGAACATCTTCCATCCACAGCTTCTTTTGCGACCTCCCACACTTGATCCAAATCACATGTACTGACCCCTTCATAAACACGGTGGCCATATTCTTAACAGGTGCTACTCTTTTATTGGGAGCCTTTCTTTTGACCTTTCTTCCCTATGTCTATATTTTCAGGACCATTCTTAAAATTCGTAGCAAGACTGGAAAGAGGAAAGCCTTCTCCACCTGCACATCCCACCTCACCGTGGTCTTCATGTTTTATGGCTCTTTAATCTTTATTTATTTGGTCCCCTCCTCCAGTGATATGGTCAACTTAAATAAACTGTTTTCAGTCATTTCTGCCCTCATTAACCCATTGCAGAATCCTCTGATCTACAGCCTGAGGAACAAAGATCTAATGGAGGCACTTATGAGGTTTTATTATCACTTAAGGTCGATTTAGACATCATGCTGAAAATATCATTGTGAAATTTGACATCTTTGTATTTCTTTTTTTCTTTTGTTATTTTCTTTTTATTGGAAATTTAAGAGGGAATTACAATAAGATAGGTCATCATGGTCCATAAAATGGAATACAAACATATAGAAAAATATTACTTGTTCAATGAAGACCAGACTTATAGTAAATTAACGAGCATCAGAAGTAGGTAATACATAAGTCAATAAGCAGGAGACATGAAGCAGGGGGGTTGATACCCTATGTGGGGGGGTTATTTTTGCAATCCTAATACCCAATAATCTAAAAATACAACCATAACCATCGGTAATAAGGAGGTCATTCTCTACTAAGCATTTAACCCAAGAGAGGAGCTTGAGATGAGGAGGTCCACATGAACACCTGATTTTTTGAAAGTCATCCCCTTGTTCTAAGTTGCGAGAAAAATATCAAAGGATCCTTCAGGGGCATGGAGTCATTCTTCGATATACAATGTATTATCTACTGCAGTGAACCAATTTTTCAGGCTAGGTGGTTCATTTATACGCCAATAGCGTGATATAAGACTTCCAGCAGTGTTCTGTAGACGTGAGATAAGTTACTTTTCATACCATGCAATAATCCAAAGTTTGGATAATTTTCAGGACCATACTTTTCATTGAATAGAGTGCAGATGTCTTGTGACGACCTTCAGAATATAGTGCGATAACCGCATATTTACTTGGTGGATCGGACTTTTTAACCAAGTGACGTCATCTATTATGTAACATATAGCTTCTTACTGAGGTACGGGGACTTCCTAGGAAACTATAAAAAGAGCGTTGAATCTTGTTCCCCTACTGAAAGTTTTTTAGTCCACAAGTACACCTGGAGGAGTAGAGTTCGAGGAGAGAACCCAATTTACGAATCATCTCTTACTGGAGGAATAATGGCTACCAATACCAACATAAAAATCTAATAACCCATAATCCTAACGTTTTTA
>BLSH010267010.1:69986-91084 GCA_018402905.1 Glandirana rugosa | reverse complement strand
CTACCTGCTTGCTTGTGGGGGGGAGGACTTGGCATGGTCCGATGTACGGGAGTTGTACCCCTCATACCCACGAAACCCCCTCCCCCCGAGACAGGGGGGTGGAGTTTCATGGAACAGGGGTACAACTACCCCGGTTCTCGGAGAAGGGGTATTCGGACTGGCCATGAACAGCCCCAGACGCCCGTGCCCCGAATTGCCTTAGACCTTCGGGGGAAATTATTCCCCCGGGGGTCTAGGGCCGGGGGAGATATAAATGCTCCTTACACTTGTGGTCATTGGGAAGAATGCTCCTTACACTTGTGGTCAATGGGAAGAATGCTCCTTACACTTGTGGTCATTGGGAAGAATTACCCCCTTACAGATCACTAAAAATATCAATGGTATCATTGGGAAATTGACCATTGCTCAAGGAACCCCTAGCAACATCTGGAGGAACCCTGGTTGAGAAACCCTGACCTAGAGAATAAACAGTAAAGTAACACTACACTCATTTTTTGGTGAACAAGGTAGGGGTACAATGCACCTCAAAACTATTCATATAGAGGGGGCCGGGATCTGGGGGCCCCCTTATTAAAGGGGGCTTCCAGATTCCGTTAAGCCCCGTGCCCGCAGACCCCGACAAGTACCGGTCAGGCTTATGGGGAAGAGGCTCTTGGCCCCATCAACATGGGGACAAGGTACTTTGAGGTGGGGGGACAGAGCCCCCCTCCCCCAAAGCACCCATACTCCCCATGTTGAGGGCATGTAGCCTGGTACGGTTCAGGAGGGGGGGTGTTCGTTCGTCCATCCCCCCCCCATCCTAACCGGCCACATGCTCGGATAAGGTTCTGGTTTGGATTTTAGGGGGAACCTCACGTCAATTTTTTTTTTAAATTTGGCACGGGGTTCCCCATAATATCCAAACCAGCCCCGAAGAGCCTGGTTTGGACTGGGGGGGGGGGGGAGCCACACGCACTTTTTTTCAGCGATTTTTTTGTATATTGCCGGGAGCCGGCAATACATTGCAGCCATGGTTTTAAATGACAATTTTTCCTATGGAAATGTCATTTTGCTGTGGCTATGTTCTACACCTCACAGAGATGCGCCCTTTTATACACAGACTAAGGGGACCCCCCCAGTCACAATATTTAAAGGAATTTTTCTTTTTTTTTTTCACTTTAAGAATTATTAAAATCACTGCTCCTGAAAAAATGATTGATTTAAAAATCTTTTTTTGCATTGATACATGTCCCCTAGGGCAGGACCCGGGTCCCCATACACTTTTTAGGGCAATAACATTGAATCTAAGCCTTTAAAATGAGCACTTTGATTTCTCACATTCGGGTCCTGTAAACTTTAATGGTGTTTGAATGTTCGCCCAAACTTTTTGTCTGTGCGCATGTTCTGGTGCGAACCGAACTGGAGGGTGTTCGGCTCATCCCAATAATCAAGAATCAATAATTAATAAATAAGTAATAGTCCACAATTGATATAAAAGAAATTGCCTAAAGGTGCTTAAATGTGGAATGGGGATATTCCGTGATATTCGGTGTTCCTTCACAACATAGGGAGAATTAAAGCCTCTTACCAGAAAAGGTGGATCCCAAATTATAAGGATCTTTCACGCCTGGTTATTAATGAGACCAACTGCGATATTCCACTCCTTCAACTTCAACAGGCAAAACCCCTTCTGCGATAATCCTATCCTCACCAGAATGTGGAGTTGATCCTCCTATGATTTCAGCTCCCCGATGATCCCCCTGAATGGCCTCCAGCATGTGAAGGTATTAAGAAGGGAGAAACACGTTCCCAGTCGATGCCTCATATGGGGAAACGCGTTGGCTGTAGCTACTTTTTGTGACGTCACCCTGTACTAGCCTGCAGGACGAGCTCCGAGGCTGTGGCTTGTTTGGATCTCTTTGTTTTAAGTGCAATGGTTTGTGTTCAATAAACACCTTTACACACTTATCTGAAGGTTCTCCCTTCTTAATACCTTCACATGCTGGAGGGCATTCAGGGGGATCATCGGGGAGCTGAAATCATAGGAGGATCAACTCCACATTCTGGTGAGGATATCATTATCGCAGAAGGGGTTTTGCCTGTTGGAGTTGAAGGAGTGGAATATCGCAGTTGGTCTCATTAACAACCAGGCGTGAAAGATCCTTATAATTTGGGATCCACCTTTTCTGGTAAGAGGCTTTAAATTTAATGTTGTGAAGGAACACACCGCAGAATATCACGGAATATCACCATTCCCCATTGAAGCACTGTTGGGCTATTTTTTATATCGATTGTGGACTATTACTTATTTATTAACTTTTTATCAATTTTTCAATCAATTTTTTAGCTGTTTGTATAGGATTGCGCACTTTTATGTTTATATTCGCACTAATAGAATAACCCGAGCAAAACTTTTCTCATAATACACAATTAGATACGTGCTCGGGAAGACTTCTCCAGCTGCCAGGGCAGTATGAAGTAGGCAACCTCTACAGCCTCCCCATAAAATTGTCTGAACATAGTTGCAGACCATCAGGTCCACCCTCCTCCCTTAATACAAACAGATACCCAAGAGAAAGAGGGTCTTCTTCGGGGTCCCTATTTGTGAACAGTGCAGGTAAATGGAGCTGTCGCAGGAAGCCAAATTACAGTGGTCTGGTTACCCTACCCCGGGACATGACTCTTCCCCGGGTCTAAGTCCCTTAAATATGGGGAGAGTGAGCAGACTGACCCCTGGATGATGGACATGTCTCAGCTTAAGGTGACCTGCCTGCTCTTTCACTAGCAATGCTGTGATATTAGGGTCACCTCTGGGTGCATTCTATATAGGCATTTTATCCACAGCAGCCCAGTACTGTACTGCAATGAGGGTCCCACTATCCCAAGAAAATAGTCCCTTCTGTATTGTACCAGGCACCAGCTTTGATCCCGTTCCAACGTAGCTTTAAGGTGGGGACTAACGCAGCGCCCTTCCCTCCTTCTCTCCAGGCAGCCAGTAGTGTGTGAGACAGGCAGGCCATGCCTCCCCAGTGGGCATGGATGAAGTCATCTAACTAATTGATGCTAACAAACACTACATGACAGAGCCTTTGAGATGTTGGACAGAAGAGCTGGCGCTGAGGTGAAATCTCAGAGACCCAAGTCATTCCCACCCATGAATATATAAGTATTGTTGGTGGCACTTGCTCCTGGTCTGATGGGGGCGCTAGCAGACTTTCTGATGATGCTATAGCACAATCACACACCCCAGTGGTACCATCCCTGATTAGGGGAAGACAAGTTCAGTCGAATTTTTATTTCTGTCTGTGGTCCCTGATCCAGATATCCCCTCACTACCGGTCTGGATAGCCCATTGTCATAGGGACAGGAGGTAAAGCTGGTCATAGATGTATCTACTGATCAAATAAAAAAAAATAATTATCTACACAAGAGAAGTACAGTGGGGCAAAAAAGTATTTAGCCATCCACCAATTGTCCAAGTTCTCCCACTTAAAAAGATGAGAGAGGCCGGTAATTTTCATCATAGGGACACTTCAACTATGAGAGACAGAATGAGGGAAAAAATCCAGAAAATCACATTGTCTGATTTCTAAAGAATTTATTTGCAAATTATGGTGGAAAATAAGTATTTGGTCTCCTCTAAAAAAAAGCAAGATTTCTGTCTCTCACAGACCTGTAACTTCTTTAAGAGGCTCCTCTGTCCTCCACGCTGTATTAATGGCTCCTCTTTGAACTCCTTATCAGTACAAAAGACACAGCCTGTCCACAACCTCAAACAGTCAGACCCCAAACTCCACCATGGCCAAGACCAAGGAGCTGTCAAACGGCGCCAGAAACAAAATTGTAGACCTGCATCAGGCTGGGAAGACTGAATCTGCAATAGGTAAGCAGCAATGATTAGAAAATGGAAGACATACAAGACCACTGATCATCTCCCTCGATCTGAGACTCCACGCAAGATCTTCCCCCGTGGGGTCAAAATGATCACAAGTACGGTGAGCAGAAATCCCAGAACCACACGGGGGGACCTAGTGAATGACCTGCAGAGAGCTGGGACCAAAGTAACAAAGGCCACCATCAGCAACACTACGCCGCCAGGGACTCAAATCCTGCAGTGCCAGACGTGTCCTCCTGCTTAAGCCAGTACATGTCCGGGCCCCGTCTGAAGTTTGCTAGAGAGCATTTGGATGATCCAGAAGAGGATTGGGAGAATGTCATGTGGTCAGATGAAACCAAAATAGAACTTTTTGGTAAAAACTCAACTTGCCGTGTTTGGAGGAGAAAGTATGCCGAGTTGCATTCAAAGAACACCATACCTACTGTGAAGCATGGGGGTGGAAACATCATGCTTTGGGGCTGTTTTTCTGCAAAGGGACCCAGGACGACTGATCCGTGTAAAGGAAAGAATGAATGGGGCCATGGATCGTGAGACCTCCTTCCATCAGCAAGGGCATTGAAGATGAAACGTGGCCGGGTCTTTCAGCATGACAATGATCCCAAACACACCGTCCGGGCAACGAAGGAGTGGCTTCGTAAGAAGCATTTCAAGGTCCTGGAGTGGCCCAGCCCCAGTCTCCAGATCTCAACCCCATAGAAAATCTTTGGAGGGAGCTGAAAATCCGTGTTGCCCAGCGACAGCCCCAAAACATCACTGCTCTAGAGGAGATCTGCATGGAGGAATGGGCCAAACCACCAGCAACAGGGGGTAAAGACCTTGTGGAGACTTCCAGAACACGTTTGACCTCAGTCATTGCCAACAAAGGGAATATAACAAAGTATTGAGATTAACTTTTGTTATTGGCCAAATACTTATTTTCCACCATAATTTGCAAATAAATTCTTTAAAAATCAGACAATGTGATTTTCTGGATTTTTTTTTTCTCATTCTGTCTCTCGTAGTTGAAGTGTCCCTATGATGAAAATTACCGGCCTTTTTAAGTTTGAGAACTTGGACAATTGGTGGCTGACTAAATACTTTCTTGCCCCACTGTAGATGGAGGAATCCTCCCCACTGTGTTATTGTAATCTGACAGTGGGGACTCCTTCACTGTCACAATACACCAATCAGCGCCGCAGCCGATGATCGAATGAAAATTTTTCCAACAGTCCCATTTGACATGAGTAAAAGTAGTGTATAGGAGCGCTTCTGTTAGACCAGTGGTTCTCAACTCCGGTCCTCGGGACCCACCAACAGGCCAGATTTTAAGTATTACCTTGAGGAGATGCAGACTAGAATACTGCAATCACTGAGCAGCAAATGACATCACCTGTGATGTATTTCAGTTATCCTGCAAACCTGGCCTGTTAGTGGGTCCCGAGGACCGGAGTTGAGAACCACTGTGTTAGAAGAACACAAAAGATAGAATGGCTGCACACTCAATCCTTGCAAAAGCGGCTTTGTTCCTCTAAATCCATAATAACAACCAGTGCTGATAAGGCAGGGGAGGGAAAAGGTAGGTGGCTTGTCCCTCCCCTGCCTTATCAGCACTGGTTGTTTCTATGGATTTTGTACCGGAATAAAGCTGCTTTTGCAAGGATTGAGTGTGCAGCCATCCTATCTTTTGTGTTCTATGAGTCTGCAGCAGTGGCAGGGCAAGCACCTCATCTGTGTGCAGTCCGAGCATTGCAGCCGGAGAATATCACTTGGCAGCAGCAGCTTTTCACCTCTGCTAGAAGGGTCTTCCAGATGCTTGTATCAATATCACATACCAGGGGCTGGAGGCCAATGGAGAGAGGGCTTCCCTTGCAGCTAAGTTCCAGACTCCCCTGCAGATGGAAACAAAGTAGCACAGGTCGCCTGCGGGGTTGCTTGCCAAAGGTCTCAGGAATACTGTTGGTGTGCTCAATGGTGGTTGCAGGCAGGTGGCGCCTGTGAGACATGACAGGTCTGTGGTATCACTGAGACAGGAGGATTGTCAGTTCAAAGCCAGAATCCGGAGCCAGGTGGGTAACAGAGCAGACAAGGTCAGGTGAGTAGCCAAGGTCAAAACACAGGAGAGCAAGAAGAGAAGGCAAGCCGAGGTCAAGGGGCAGGCAGGAGACAGGTCAAGGACAAGCTGGGTCGGGAGTGGAGAATCATGGGAACAAGGAATCAGTGGAACACAGGTAGGAAGCTGAAGATCAATCAACAACTTCAGCCATTGACTGGCTTCCATATAAAGGCCACTGGATGACAATCTACATAAGGGCGTGCATAATTGCACGCATACGCATTTTGGCAAGCGTCCATGCAAGCTTCTGCCCATTCCACCGCCCATGTAAAGTACTGGCGGGAGTGCCAGGTCTTTGAGCACCCTGGATGGTGTCCTATCAATAGGGTTCATCCATTGTAAAAAGCCAGTGCGGCACTTGAGCAGCCATTTTGAAGGAGAAGCAGGCTCTGGATAAATAGACATATACACAGAAATGTGTTACTAAGTGCAGTAAGCCAGCGTTTTTATTAGGACATCAAGGAGTTTTGAAGAAGGAGCTTCTGAGCATGCTCTGAAACGTGTCATTGCACGCTTTCTGATGTCACTTCCGGCCCTTGCATTCCACGGTGGTTCTGGAAATGCGGCGGCCATCTTGTTCCCATGGACCCTGCATTCCTGCAGCTGCTGGTCACAGAAACAGGGAAAACCATCCCAGGAGCACTAAATATATTGATGAGCCTGTTTACTTCTACAACCTTTAAAGTGGTTGTCTACTCAAAAAAAACCACAAAAAAAACCTGTAAGGCAAAAGGCATAATGAGCTAGTATGCACCGCACTGCAATGCGCTGTGAGAGGCCGGGGCATGCGCGGGAGCCCTTCTTTCTGGCAGACTTTCCGGCAGGGTCCGGCAATATGCACTGGGCCATTGCCAGGCCATCACTGCGCATGCGCCGTGACGTCAGCAGCTGCATTGCATGTAGAGTATCTCTGTCACGTACCTGGTGGGGGAGTCTGACTTATGCAGTGGGCATCCTCTCTTACGACCCTGATTCCTGAACCCCTGGTAGTGTAGACAGGGAGCTCGGTAGTGCAGGGAGACACGAGGGTTGGACTGGGACACAGGTGGTGGTGTGCTGGTCCGTGTGGTGCTTGTGCAAGCTAAAGCGTGGTGATGCAGGCCAGGTCGGTAACGGGCTGGCGGAGCAGTACAGATGGGTCAGGCTGAAGAGTAGTCGGGTGCAAGCAGAGTTCGTTAACAGGCGGGCAGCGAGGTACAAGGGGGTAGGCAGAAGAGTGATCGTGGAAGCCGAGGTTGGTGCAGGCGGAGATCATTAGCAGGGTCAAGGCAAGCTGGGTCACAGGAACAAACAATCAGGATCACAGGTTGCTATAAGAACACACAAACGCTGTAGAATGGACAGCACTTGCTTCCTGGTGCTGTCCTGCTTATGCTTAAATGGCCGTTATTGGCGCCATTAGCGCGCATGGGCGCACACACGCGTGAACGCGTGCGAACACGCACGAACGCACATGGAGGGCCAGAGTCCATTTTCCTAACATTGCCCCCCCCCCAAGGGGCAGCCTCCGGATGCCCAACCGGGCCCTCAGTTCGGGGTGTTTCTTCCAGAATTCTTCCATAAGTTCTTTGGCGTGGATGTTGTCCTCAGGTTCCCATGAGTTTTACTTAGGGCCATACCCCTTCCACTTGACTAAGAACTGGATAGAGCCCCCCTCTTCCTGAAAGCCAGGACGGCCTCCAACTCGAACTCCTCCTCTCTGTCCACTAGAACTTTCCCCAGTGGAGCTGTCCTCCATCCCGGGAAGGGGTCCTGAGTCACCGGTTTAAGTAGCGTGACATGGAATACCGGATGGACTCGCATGGACGGAGGAAGGACCAGCTTGTATGCCACCGGGTTGATCCTTTTCTTCACGGGAAACAGTCCCATAAACCTTGGTCCTAATTTTTTGGAGGGGCAGGAAAGTTTTATGTTTTTGGTTGCTAGCCAAACTCGGTCACCCGGTTGCAGGTCCAATTCCCCTCGCTTCCCCTTGTCAAAGGCCTTCTTGTTGAGCTCCTGGGTCCGGGAAAGTGTCTCCTGTAGCACATGACTGTTCCTTACAAGGAATTCTGTGATGCTTTGGGCCGCTGCCACTGAACTTTCTGGACTCACGCTGGGTAGGAAGGTAGGATGGGAGTCAAGATTCACCCAAAACGGAGATTGTTTCATGGCTGAATGCACCGTGTTGTTGTAGACGAACTCAGCTACCGGAAGCAGTGAGACCCAATCATCCTGGGAGAAGGAAGAGTAACAACGGAGGTACTGCTCCAGGATTTGTTTAGTTCTTTCAGTCTGGCCATTCGATGGCAAGCAGATGAGAATGATAGTTCAATCCCCAAACCCGAGCATATGGCCTTCCAGACCCAGGACGTGAATTGTACTCCATGATCAGAGACTACATTGGTGGGGACTCCATGAAGATGGGCAATCTCCTTGATGAAGGCTTTTGCCATTTCTGTAGCAGATGGGGTACCCTTCATGGGTATAAAATGGGCCATTTTCATGAGGCAGTCCACGACCACGAAGATGGAATTGAAGCCGTCCGAGGCAGGCAATAAGATTACAAAGTCCATGGATATGTGGGACATTGGGCGTCCAGGAATGGGAAGTGGGTTTAGTAAACCCCAGGCCTTGGCCCTGCTTGTCTTGTTGCGGGTGCAGACTGGACAGGCGCTGCCGTGTTTTTTACAGTCCTCGTCAGCAGAGGGCCACCAAAAGGAACGAGACACTAACTCATATGTCTTGCGACTACCAAAGTAGCCTGTCAATTGATGGTCATGGCACAGTTTGAAGATAGTCAGGCGTAGTTCCTTTGACATGAAGACCCTGTCACGGTACCACCACAGTCCATCTCTCAGTACCAGTCGAGGGTCAGGTGGCGTGGTGACATGGGTTAGGGTCCGTCTGAGTCAGGATAGCAGGTCCTCTTGGGATAATAAGAAGCTCTAGGATGAAAGGATGGTGTCTGGTGGAGCCGGTCTTTCAGAGCCATTAAACATCCTGAACAGAGCCTCTGGTTTTGTGTTCTTCGACCCAGGCTTGTAAGTGATGTGGAGTTGGAACCTTGAGAAAAAGAGTGCCCATCGTGCCTGGCTTGAGTCTCTATGCAGTCCGGAGGTACTCAAGGTTCTTGTGGTCC
The DNA here is from genome assembly GCA_018402905.1 of Glandirana rugosa. Classification (NCBI taxonomy): domain Eukaryota; kingdom Metazoa; phylum Chordata; class Amphibia; order Anura; family Ranidae; genus Glandirana; species Glandirana rugosa. Next base: position 81,994 of record BLSH010267010.1, on the reverse strand, counting down.
GTGAAAACCAGAACAGGATGTGAGGCTCCCTCCAAAAAATACCGCCATTCCTCCAAGGCGGACTTAATTGCCAACAGCTCTTGATCTCCAACATCATAGTTGGTTTCTGGTGGCGAGAGCTTCCAGGAAAAGAATGCGATGGGGTGAAGGGAAGCCTTGGGGCCTCGTCTCTCTGGGACAGAACCACCCCCACTGCAGTCTCCGAGGCATCCACCTCCAGGATATAGGGCAAGACTGGATCCGGATGCTGCAGGACAGGAGCAGACATAAACAGCTTCTTGAGCATTAAGAAGGCCTCATGGGCCTCAAGAGTCCACCGGAAAGGGGAGTCTTGCTTGGTCAGCTGAGTGATGGGGGCTATCACAGCAGAAAACCCCTTAATAAACTTGCGAAAGAAGTTTTCAAAGCCTACGAACCGCTGCACCCCTTTCTTGTCCACTGGTGCAGGCCAGTCCAGGATGGTGGTGACCTTTTGTGGATCCATAGTGACCCCAGAGACAGAGATGATGAGGCCCAAGAAAGGGATGCTGGAACGTTCAAACATGCACTTGTCGGCCTTGGTGTATAGTCCATGTTGTCGTAGGCGCCCCAGGACATACTTGATGTGCCTGCGGTGTTCTTCCAGGGATGAGGAAAAACAAGGATGTCATCCAAATAGATTATGACAAACTGGTCTAGGTAGTCCCTGAACATGTCATTTACCAGGTGCTGGAAGGTGGCCGGGGGGGTTGCAGAGCCCAAAGGGCATCACAAGGTATTCATAGTGGTCGAATCTCGTTCTGAAAGCAGTCTTCCATTCGTTACCCTCGCGGATGCGAATGAGGTTATATGCCCCACGGAGGTCTAGCCTGGAAAAAATAGTAGCAGCGCCCAGTCGCTGGAACAGCTCGGGTACCAGGGGTAAGGCTTAGCGGTTTTTGATAGTTATCTTGTTGAGGTCCCGGTAGTCAATGCATGGTCTCAGAGACCGGTCCTTTTTCTCAACAAAGAATATTCCCGCTCCAGCAGGGGACGTGGATGGCCGGATAAAACCCTTCTCCAGATTTTCATCTAGGTAGGCCTTGATGGCCTTGAGCTCCCCCTCAGAGAGTGGGTAAATCTGGCTGAAAGGTACTTCTGCACCTGGCAACAGCTCAATGGGGCAATCGTAGGTCCGGTGGGGAGGCAACTTGTCTGCCCCCTTCTTGCTGAACATGTCCAGGAAATCGTGATAAGCTGAGGGAACTGCATCTTGGGTCTCCTGGTCAGGGTCGGGATCCAGACATAAAACAGAGGGAGAAGGCTCCCGAGGTGGCTGAAGGCAGTGATGCCGGCAGTAGAAGGATGGGAACTGGACGTCCCCTGTGATGCAATTGATGTCGGGGCAGTGTGCCTGCAGCCATGGGAGGCCAAGAATGACTGGGTAGAGCGGGGATGCGATAGCATCTAGGAGCAGGTACTCGGAATGGCCAATGACAGTCTTAGCGAGGAGAGGAATGGTTTCATGGGTAACTGTAGGGGAGGTTTGAGGGGTGATCCGTCGGCCAGGCGGACGTGACCATTCGGTGTACTTTGGGTTTAAGGGGAATCTGATGCTGTGCAGCAAAGGATAGGTCTACAAAGCAGCTGCAGGAGCCTGAGTCCAGGATGGCTGAAATTTGGATGCTCCTGTTGGGGAGTTGGAAAGACAGAGGCAGCACCAGATGGGTTGCCTGGTTGGGTAGAGACAGGACCACTTCTTTGGGGGAGATGGGACCCTTCGCTGGGCATGACCTGACACAGTGCCCAGAACCTCCACAGTACAGGCATAGGTTGAGCCTGAGACATCTGTGCCTTTCTTCGGGGGTAAGGGGCTGTGCGTGGATGCACAGTAGGCATTGATTCTGACAGGTTCCCCGCCGATCGTTCGGCCCTGCGTTCCCGCAGGCGGCGGTCAACCTGGATGGCCAGGTCAATCAGAGCCTCAAGGGATTGAGGTGTCCCTACTCGAGCTAGTTCATCCTTCAGTGGCTCGGACAGGCCCAACCGGAAGTGATAGCGGAGGGCCGCATCATTCCAGGCTGTGTCAGCAGCCCAGCACCGGAACTCGGCAGTGTAATCTTCCGCCGTGCGTTGGCCCTGCTGGTAGGCGTGGAGAGCTCTCTCCGCGGTTGTGGCCAAGTGGGGGTCCTCATAGAGCAATGCCATGGCCTGGAAGAAAAGGTGCAGGTCATCTGTTTCAGGGGCTTTCTGTTCCAGGAGACGGTGGACCCATGCTTGAGGTTCCTCTCATAATAGAGAGATAACCAGCCCCACCTTAGTGACTTCCGAGGAAAAGGTGCGGGGTTGCAGCGTGAAATACAGTTCACAGGCGCTGCGAAAACCCTGAAATTTCCTATGGTCCCCTGAGAATCGCTCAGGTAAAGGTACCTCTGGCTCAGTGGGCAGAGTGACGATAAGCTGGTCGGAGCTTGATGCAGCTAACATGGAAAGTTCCTGGACTTGGCTTTCCATCCGGGTGTACCCATCTTGTAAGTCCTTTATGGCTAGGGTCAGCCCGGTCAGGTGTAGGGATAGCTCCTGCGTTGGTGAGGGCCCCTGCGCAGACTCAGACATGCCTGTCCGTTGCTGTCACTTGCCTGGTCGTGGAGTCTGACTTATGCAGTGGGCAACCTCTCTTACGACCCTGATTTCTGAACCCCTGGTAGTGTAGACAGGGAGCTCGGGAGTGCAGGGAGGCACGAGCGTCGGACTGGGTCACAGGTGGTGGTGTGCTGGTCCGTGTGGTGCTCGTGCAAGCTGAAGCGTGGTGATGCAGGCCAGGTCGGTAACGGGCTGGTGGAGCAGTACAGATGGGTCAGGCTGAAGAGTAGTCGGGTGCAAGCAGAGTTCGTTAACAGGCGAGCAGCGAGGTACAAGGGGGTAGGCAGAAGAGTGGTCATGGAAGCCGGGGTCGGTGCAGGCGGAGATCAATAGCAGGGTCAAGGCAAGCCGGGTCACAGGAACAAACAATCGGGGTCACAGGTTGCTACAAGAACACACAAACGCTGTAGAACGGACAGCACTTGCTTCCTGGTGCTGTCCTGCTTAAATGGCCGCTATTGGCTCCATCAGCGTGCAGACGTGTGCAAACGCGCACGGAGGGCCAGAAACGGCCAGAGTCCATTTTTCTAACAATCTCCTAAACTGTACAGGTTTAGGAGATACTCTACTTATAGAGTTATTATAGGCTTACCTGTAGGTAAAAATGACTTTAGGGGGTAGACAACCGCTTTAAGTGTTTTTAACCATTAGGTCCTAATAAAAATGCTGGTTTACTGCACTTTCTCTATACAATCCCATTTGACTGAAGTCAATAGTTAGATCGACTTCTGTCGAGGGAGAATGGCCATAGATAAAATGAAATTCAGCCAGTCTGGACATATTTTGACTAGAGTTGAGCGGACACCTGGATGTTCGGGTTCGGCCGAACTTCGCGAAAAAGTTTGAGTTTGGCCCAGAACTTGACCCCGAACCCCATTGAAGTCAATGGTGACCCGAACTTTTGGGCACTAAAATGGCTCTAAAAAAGTCCTGGAAAGGGCTAGAGGGCTGCAAAAGGAAGCAAAATGGGGGCAAGAGTAGGACAAGTGCCCTGCAAACAAATGTGGATAGGGAAATAACTTAAAATCACATAAAAAAAAATAAAAAATGGAGGTTCCTCACACCAGCAGCAGGAACCTCTCCCTATAGCAGTAGGAGATGATTTTAGAACAATAATCTGTCCCTCACAGCAGCAGCAGCAGCATCCTCTCCCTACACTAGTATGAGATGATGTGACATGCAGCACTACGTGACTCCAGCTTATATAGAGGCTGGGTCACATGATGCACTGGCCAATCACAGCCATGCCATTAGTAGGCATGGCTGTGATGGCTTCTAAAGGCAAATGAGTGAAACGCATGTTGATTGGCTGCCCTGCAGCCATTCAACAGGCGGGAAAAAATACCTGAACCCCGAACCCGGACCTTTTCTCAAAAGTCTGGGTTCGGGACACGGACACCCTAAAGTCCGGCACGCACCCAAACTTTACAGTTCGGGTTCGCTCAACTCTAATTTTGACCTATTTATGTTCAGCTTAACTGACAACTCTCTCTGAAGGAGGTCCATTATAATAAAAAAAAAAAAAACAGAAGAGGACTTCCCAACTTTATCCAAAACTAGAAAAACATTTTTTTACTTGATTCCATCTGTGCCAAAAATAAGTCTGGTAAGAAAAGCCATTTGTAGCAAACTTTAGAAACAAAGACTTTAGAGCAGTGGTTCTCAACTCCGGTCCTCGGGACCCCCCAACAGGCCAGGTTTGCAGGATAACTGAAATACATCACAGGTGATATCATTTGCTGCTCAGTGATTGCAGCATTCTAGTCTACATCTCCCCAAGGTAATACTTAATATCTGGCCTGTTGGTGGGTCCCGAGGACCGGAGTTGAGAACCTCTGCTTTAGAGAGTCTTAATTGCTCTATAGACAATTGTAACAACTTGTTGTTGTTTTATTATAATTAATATCTGGAGATGTGCATCTGAGTATCAGAGGTGGTTTCCCCATAGGGACTGCGAGATTTTATATATCTTTATGGCTGAAGAGCACATTTTGTACCGGACAGATCCAGGAAATGTGGACTTTGCATTTTAAAGATCATTGCTATGACTAATACACAGCTTTTGCCTTCAGTTGGTGGGGCTGGATTGGTAATACAATGAAAAACCTCACCAGGATTACCAGTTTCCTTCTTATTGGCCTATCTGACCACCCATCGACCATCGGCGTCTTCTTTGTGGTCTTTCTTCTCATCTACCTTATGACTCTCATCATTAACCTTCTAATTATCTACTTGGTCTTCACAGATCCTCAGCTTCACAACCCAATGTATTTCTTTCTTGGTAACTTGGCTTTTTTAGACGCGTCCTACTCATCAGTGACCGCACCAAAGATGCTCTACGACTTCATTGCCAAAAACCGATCAATAACCGTTCCGGCCTGCACTACGCAAATCTTTTTCTTTATCTACTTTGCTTGTGCAGAGCTCTTCTTACTCTCGGCGATGTCCTATGACCGCTTTGTAGCCATCTGTCACCCCCTACATTATGGACAAATGATGTCTAAGAGGGTCTGCGCTCACATGGCCTCCATGGTTTGGGTTCTTAGTTTTCTTTATTCCCTGGTCCATACATTGTTTTCCCTCAGGTTGACCTTCTGTGGTCCAAACACCATCCACAACTTCTTCTGTGATCTTCCACACTTGTTTCAGATTTCATGCACTGACACCTTCATCAACATATTAGTCATATTGATTGTTGGCGGCGGTCTGGGGCTAGGAGCCTTTGCCATCACCTTTCTTCCATACGTCCGTATTTTCAATACCGTCCTCAGGATTCGAACCAACGCTGGGAAGCTTAAGGCCTTCTCCACCTGCACGTCTCACCTCGCCGTGGTCTTCATCTTTTATGGATCAATTATTTTCATTTACTTCATCCCCACAACCAGTAATCTGTTAACCGTTAACAGGGGGGTGTCTGTGGTGTATTCCCTCATTAACCCCTTACTTAACCCCTTGATCTACAGCGTAAGGAACAAAGATCTTAAGAGAGCGCTACTCAAAGCTTTGCATTGCCTCAACAAACTAAATCAATGACATCTTGTCTGAAAAAAAAAAAAATCAACTCTTTAACCACTTCACCCCCGGAAGGATTTCCCACTGTAGGACCAGAGCACTTTTTGTGTTTCGGCGCTGCGTCGCTTTAACTGACAATTGCGCGGTCGTGCTGCGTTGTACCCAAACTAAATTTGCGTCCTGTTTTCCCCACAAATAGAGCTTTTGTTTGGTCACCTCTGCGTCATTGTTATACAAGCTGTACACTCACTACTTTACATTGTAGCAAAGTGTCAGCTCTTCAGTGTTGTCACATGATGGGAGGGGTGTACTTACTTTTGTTGCCAGCGGTTTAGACATTAATGGCTGTGTGTTGAGTTATTTTGAGGGGACAGTAAATTTACACTGTTATACAAGCTGTACACTCACTACTTTACATTGTAGCAAAGTGTCATTTCTTCAGTGTTGTCACATGAAAAGATAGAATAAAAGATTTACACAAATGGGAGGGGTGTACTTACTTTTGTCAGATACCATAAATGGGTAATTATGCATACTATGTATTTAATCGCTGTGTGTGTTGCTCCTCATATAAAGTCTCAGGGCTGACGAATGTTCTCATAGACATCATATGCTGACCAAATGTCACCCCTCTGACCTGCAATAACTGCATTTCTTCATTGTAATCCTTCGTGACTCTGCAGATGCTGAGTGTCAGTTAACATTTTAGCAGAGAGATCGAATTCTATGGAAATAAAGTCCCGAATGTCAAAAGAGCCCGCTGGGAGTTACAGAATGCGGGTGGAGAGGTGTGGGGGAGGGGCTGGACACCCAAAGCATTCGGATGAAGTTTTTTCGGCACTTCACTTTTTTAAAAAGAATGTTTGAAACTCTATAATTCAGTATAAATGTTTTTTTTTAATTGTATAATAATGAAGAAAACATAAAATAACCATCAAAGACAAATGTTTTTGTGAACATTAGCTAAAGCGCTTAAAGGGAAGGGGTTAAAAGTGCCCGGCATTGAAGTGATTAATGGCATCCCAGTCTTAGCCTGTAGGGGTCAGTATTGAGTTGGCCCACTCTTTGCAGCTATAACAGCTTCACCTCTTCTGGGAAGGCCGTCCACAAGGTTTAGGAGTGTCTATGGGAAGGTTTGACCGTTCTTCCAGAGGTCAGGCACTGATGTTGGACGAGAAGGCCCGGCTCGCAGTCTCCACTCTAAGTGTTCTATCGGGTTGAGGTCAGAGCTCTGTGCAGGCCAGTCAAGTTCCTCCACCCAAAACTCACTCATCCATGTCTTTATGGCCCTTGCTGTGTGCACTGGTGGGCAGTCATGTTGGAACAGGAAGGGGTCATCCCCAAACTCTTCTGGCAGGAAATTGTCCAAAATGTCCCTTCACTGGAACTCAAGCCCAACCCCTGAAAAACAACCCCACACCATAATTCCCCCTCCACCACCAAATGATTTGGACCAGTGCACAAAGCAAGGTCCATAAAGACATGGATGAGCGAGTTTGGGGTGGAGGAACTTGACTGGCCTGCACAGAGTCCTGACCTCAACCCGAAATAACACCTTTGGGATGAATTAGAGTGAAGACTGCGAGCCAGGCCTTCTCATCCAACATCAGTGCCTGACCTCTGGAAGAACGGTCAAACATTCCCATAGACACTCCTAAACCTTGTGGACGACCTTCCCAGAAGAGGTGAAGCTGTTATAGCTGCAAAGGGGGGGCCAACTCAATATTGATCCCTACGGACTAAGGCTGGGATGCCATTAACCACTTCAATACCGGGCACTTTCCCCCCTTCCTGCCCAGGCCAATTTTCAGCTTTCGGCGCTGTCGCACTGTGAATGACAATTGTGCGGTCGTGCGACACTGCACCCATATGAAATGTTTCATCTTTTTTCCCACAAATAGAGCATTCTTATGGTGGTATTTGATCACCACTGGCTTGTTTATTTTTTCTCTACAAATAAAAAGACCATAAATTTTGAAAAAAAAAAACATTTTTCTTTCTTTCTGTTATAACATTTTATAAATAAGTACGTTTTCTCCTTAACTGATGAGGCAGCACAGATGAGGTGACACTGATGGGCACTGATGAGAAGGCACTAATATGCAGCACTGATGAGCACGGATAGGAGGCATTGATAGGTGACACTGATAGGTGGTACTGATGGACACTGATAGGTGGCACTGATAGGCGGCACTAATGGGCACTGCTGGGTGGCAATGATGGGTGGCACTGATAGATGGTACTGATAGGCAGCACTGATGAGGAGGCACTGACAGGCAATACTGATGGTCACTCACTGGCATTACTAAAGGGCACTGATTGGCATCCTTTATGGGCACTGATTGGCATAAAATGCGAGTACAGGTGGGCACTGATTGGTATGACCAGTGAGTACAGGTGGGCATCACTGGTGGGGCACTGATGGACGTCACTTGTGGGCACTGGTGGGCATTGCTGATGGGTCTGCACTGATAATCAATGCGCTGATTAACAGCTCAGCCCCCCCCCCCCGTCAGGAGAGCTGTTAATTGGTGATTCATGGCACTTCCTGGTTACCACGTGATCAGCTATGATTGGACACATATGATGCCAGGATAACAGAACCACCCCACGGCCATCATTCTGCTACAGGCCGGGTGAGAAGTGATTAAAGTTCATGTAAAGGTAGGTGTCCCAATACTTTTGGCAATATAGTGTACATAGCACCATAAATTTGCACAGCACTTTACATATACAGTATATTGCACATTCACATCAGTCCCTGCCCTCAAGGAGCTTGTAACCTAATGTCCCTAACTCACATACACCCACTGGGGCCAATAAACCTCTCAGCATGTCTTGTGGGTGGACTGAGGGAGGAAACCAGAGAACCAGGGGGAAACCCACACAGGCACAGGGAGAGCATGCAATCTCCAGGCAGGTAGTGCCATGGTTGGGGTTTGAACCAACGACACTAGTGCTGCTAGGCAGAAGGGCTGACTGTGACAGTAGCAGTCCCATTTAGTCTCCATCCTCTTCGGAGAAGGTTTTAAGGGCGGCAAACAGCAGCTTCTTCTTGTTGACCCCCCGGAGACACTTGGTGGAGTGAATCTTCCCGGCTGCTGCCCCAGCTCTGCGAGTCGTAGTACGGTGGGGTTCACCAGTACTGAAGAGACTATTTCAGCCAATGGGGAGGGTCCATACAGGCTGATCGCCACTGTACCTACTTGTGGAAGCCATAGACAACCGACTCTTTTGTCCCTATGATGCTCGCCTGATCGTCCTCCATTAGCTCTGCAATGAGTGCTGCTTTAGGTTTGTTACTGCCGATTCTGCTTTGAGCTTCCTCCAGATCTTTGAGGGTCGTCCTTTTAAGTTTGTTGTAGTGATGTTCCATTCACCTCTGGGTTGCCTCTCATCTGATAATGAGGGATAGATCCTGGTGGTGGTTTGGACGTGTTCACAGCAAGTAAGCACTATCCCACTGCTGACACCAATGTCACGGATCTCTGTCCTCAACAGGATTATGTCCGCTGTAAAAGCTTCCTTTGTCCGGTACCAGCACTATCCAAGGTCCCTTAGCTCACCCATTCACTTGTCGAGACATCAGTGTAGGGTGAGAACATAGGACTGTTTATTCATACACAGGTACAGAGAGATGTACACTCAGGGGACAATCCCCCCTTCTTTGCATAATGACACAGGGCAGGGTAAACTTTACCTCCTCCAGTAACAAGAGACACACAGGTGTATTCCAACTTCTCACCAGTAGACCGTCTTATCAGCCGGTTAGGCTGTTGGAGGAATCCCCCCCCCCTTCTCCCTGTCCCCGGTCTTCATGCTGGAAACATATAATACAAACAGTAAAGAGGAGCCAGGCGTGGTAACAATGGTGGCCAATAATAGTTCCACAAGCCCGGTTGGGCGAAGTGTGACTGTCACTTAACCGCTTGCCGACGGCTGATCGGCAATTGACGGCGACAGAGTGGCTCTGTAATGCGAATCGCCGTCATACGGCGGCGGCCGCGATACGACGGCGGCCGCGATACAGAGCCACTGTGAGCGCACGCGCGCGCGCTCACTGTGTTCGGGGGGGCCAGGGAGCGGGTGCGGCGGCTTCGATTGCCACCGGCCACCCGCGATGCCCCCCCCCCCCGGAGTGAAGGAGAGGAGGTCCGTGTGACCACTTCCCTTCCCCAGCTAGGCAAGCCCCCACACAGTTAGAACACGCCCAGGGAACATAGTTAACCCTTAGTGCGCCCCCTGCAGGTTAACCCCTTCACTGCCAATGGCATTTACACAGTAATCAGTGCATTTTTATAGCACTGATCGCTGTATAAATGCCAATGGTCCCAAAAAAGTGTCAAAACGTTCCGACATGTCCGCCCCAATATCGCAGTACCGCTAAAAATCGCAGATCGCCGCCATTACTAGAAAAAATAAAAATAAAAACCCCAAAAATGAATTCTCATCATCCGTAAACGCGACCACTTTTGCGCAAACCAATCAATAAACGCTGATTGCAATTTTTATTATCACAAATATGAGGATGAATATAAATCGGGCAAAAACGGTGAAAAAAAATTTTTTTTATATATTTTTTTTGGATTTGTATTTTAGCAAAAAGTAAGAAATTTGGGTTTTTTTGCAAAATTGTCGCTCTTCTTTTGTTTATAGCGGTGATCAGAAATGACGCAGAGGCGATCAAATACCACCAAAAGAAAGCTCTATTTGTGGGAAAAAAAAGGACGCAAATTTCGTTTGGGTACAACGTCGCACGACCGCGCAATTGTCAGTTAAAGCGACACAGCGCCGAATCGCAAAAAGGGCTCCGGTCCTAAAGCTGGAAATCCTTCCGGGGCTGAAGTGGTTAAATCTGGGTAACCAAGTGCTTTATGGTCGATGAAAACAGTGTTATTTCCAATGTCAGTGTCACCGGGAATAACCGGGGCAAATCAGGCAAACATACCCAGAAATAGTCCCATACAAGCACATAACATAGATAACTTGGCTGGTTCAGGGAACAGGTAATCCATGCAAACAAGGGTAGAGACTAAATGGGACTGGTACTGTCACTCACATTAACAGCGGCGGCTCCTCCATAGAGGGCGCCAGTGCGCCCCCCCAATCCCCCCCGCTGACTTTTCAAAAAAAAAATATGGGCCACCGGGACATGGCTGTCCCGGCTTTGTTGGGAGATTTGCTGTCAGCTGACAGCAATTCCCATAGCCCATTGGTCAGTCATTAAAGTGCATAGATGTGCGCTAGCGAGGCGAAGATCTATACACTGATTGGCTGTGGCCTCAGTCACTGTCCTCCAGGCAGTGACTGATTGGTCAGGAGCGGGGGCCGGACTGGCAGACGTGCTGCGACTGCACACACGCCTGTGATTCCCACCGACCGAGAGAGAGAGAACGGCCTGTAAGGCCTGTAAGTACTGCTGTGCTGTGTACTGGGTTGTAATACCTGTGTACTGGCGGTCTGCAATATCTGTGTACTGGGCTGTAATACTTGTGTACTGGCTGTCTGCAATACCTGTGTACTGGCTGGCTGCAATACCTGTGTACTGGGCTACAATACCTGTGTACTGGGCTGCAATACCTGAATACTGGGCTGTAATACCTGTGTACTGGGCTGTAATACCTGTGTACTGGCTGTCTGCAATACCTGTCTACTGGCTGGCTGCAATACCTGTGTACTGGGCTGTAATACTTGTGTACTGGCTGTCAGCAATACCTATGTATTGGCTGGCTGCAATACCTGTGCACTGGGCTGTAATACCTGTGTACTGGGCTGTAATACTTGTGTACTGGCTGTCTGCAATACCTGTGTACTGGCTGTCTGCAATACCTGTGTACTGGCCGGCTGCAATATCTGTGTACTGGCCTGTAATACTTGTGTACTGGCTGTCTGCAATACCTGTGTACAAGCTGGCTGCAATACCTGTGTACTGGGCTGTAATACCTGTGTACTGACTGGGCTGTAATACCTGTGTACTGGCTGTCTGCAATACCTGTGTACTGGCTGGCTGCAATACCTGTGTACTGGGCTGTAATACCTGTGTACTGGCTGTAATACCTGTGTGCTGGCTGTAATACCTGTGTACTGGGCTGTAATACCTGTGTACTGGCTGTCTGCAATACCTGTCTACTGGCTGGCTGCAATACCTGTGTACTGGGCTGTAATACTTGTGTACTGGCTGTCTGCAATACCTGTGTACTGGCTGGCTGCAATTCCTGTGTACTGGGCTGTAATACCTGTGTACTGGGCTGTAAAACTTGTGTACTGGCTGTCTGCAATACCTGTGTACAAGCTGTCTGCAATACCTGTGTACTGGGCTGTAATACCTGTGTACTGACTGGGCTGTAATACCTGTGTACTGGCTGTCTGCAAAACCTGTGTACCTGTCTCTTATA
>BLSH010267010.1:43364-60182 GCA_018402905.1 Glandirana rugosa | reverse complement strand
CCCTGTCTGTCGACCGTGACCTCCTACAACAGAGTCAACCCAACTGAGACAACATCCTCCAGTGCCAGCTGTCTGTCCCTCCCCCCGCCAACTGAGGCTACGTCCTCCAGTGCCAGCCTTCTGCCCCTCCCCCTGCCTACTGAGACAACGTCCTCCAGTGCCAGCCGCCTGTCCCTTCCCCCGCCAACTAAGACTACCTCCTCCAGTGCCAGCCTTCTGCCCCTCCCCCTGCCTGCTGAGACTACATCCTCCAGTGCCAGCCTTCTGCCCTTCCCCCCTGCCAACTGAGACTAGGTCCTACAGTGCCAGCCTTCTGCCCCTCCCCCTGCCAACTGAGACAACATCCTCCAGTGCCAGCTGTCTGTCCCTTCCCCCGCCAACTGAGGCTACGTCCTCCAGTGCCAGCCTTCTGCCCTCCCCCTGCCTACTGAGACTACATCCTCCAGTGCCAGCCATCTGCCCTTCCCCCTGCCAACTGAGACTACGTCCTACAGTGCCAGCCTTCTGCCCCTCCCCTGCCAACTGAGACTACATCCTCCAGTGCCAGCCTTCTGTCCGTCCAGCTGAGGTGATTCATATGCCCATCTTTTCTCTGATGTTCCCAGCTACACTAAGTGACGCATCGAACAACAAAAGATCAGAAATTACCATCGTAATCGATCCTGCCATCATTATTTTTGTCACCGTCCCTCATCAGTTCTTCAATGTCATCCTCAGTGATGGTTTCCCCCGTGGCCTCCAACATCGTCTTCAGCTCCTCCAGGTCAATGTACCCATCAGCGTTCCTTCAATACAAATACATGAGGAACATTGATTGTAGAAGAACAGGGTCACCGTTATTTCTGCATTCAAGGAGATCAGACTGTACATTGTAACTTTGTAGGAGGAGGAGGAGGCATTTCCTCAGTCTCCCCTCCCCCAGTGATCACACTGTACATTGTAACTTTGTAGAAGGAGGAGGAGTAATTTCCTCAGTCTCCCCTCCCCCAGTGATCAGACTGTACATTGTAACTTTGTAGACGGAGGAGGAGGCATTTCCTCAGTCTCCCCTCCCCCAGTGATCAAACTGTACATTGTAACTTTGTAGAAGGAGGAGGAGGCATTTCTCAGTCTCCCCTCCCCCAGTGGTCAGACTGTACATTGTAACTTTGTAGAAGGAGGAGGAGGCATTTTCTCAGTCTCCCCTCCCCCAGTGATCAGACTGTATATTGTAACTTTGTAGAAGGGGGAGGAGACATTTCCTCAGTCTCCCCTCCCCCCAGTGATCAGACTGTACATTGTAACTTTGTAGAAGGAGGAGATCATCACAGTGGATGGGGACAAGGGCCTCATCCTCATAATCATGGCCGGTGGTTATGGGGGTCTGCAGGCAGGGGGCTAATCGGAATCTGGAAACCCCCATTTAAGAAGGAGGCCCCGAGTTCCCGCCCCCCCCCCAATATAAATGAGTATCGGGTTCATCGTACGCCTAGAAATAAAAAATTTAAAAATAGTGCCCCGCGTTGTAAATCCCCCATCAATCGCGCTGCCTGCCACCTCACGGACCTGGAAAAGGAAAAAAAACAAAGATGCCGTCTGATGAAGCCTGGCTCTGCCGCCTGACATTTCTTATATAGGTAAAGGGCAGGGCCACCTGGTGGCCCCACCCCCTTGTGACATCACAGACTGGTGTATCACAAGGGGCGGGGCCACCAGGTGACATAGCCAGGTGGCCCCGCCCCTTACCTATATAAGAAATGTCAGACTGCAGTAGGCAGTCAGTCTGTTTTCTTTTTTGGGTCGGCGGGCGGCATGATTGATGATGCATTTGCATCGGGGGGCACTCATTTTTATCCTTTTAATTACAGGATTGTCAGAAACTTGTTTCTGTGTTTTTAATACTTTTGCCACTTTTTTTGGACAATGGATTAGGGGTACAATGCACCCGATACTCATTCACATGGGGGGGGCCGGGATCTGGGGGTCTCCTTCTTAAATGGGAGCTTCCAGACTCCAATCAGCCCCCCCCCGCCCGCAGACCCCCACAGCCACCGGCCATGGTTGTGGGGATGAGGCCCTTGTCCCCCTCAACATGGGAATAAGGTGCTTTGGGGTGGGGGGAGGCAGAGCCCCGCCCCAAAGCACCCACTCCCCTATGTTGAGGGGGACAAGGGCCTCATCCCCACAACCATGGCCGGTGACTGTGGGGGTCCGCAGGAAGGGGGCTAAAGCTGTGGACAAAACGAACACCGAACTGACATTTTTGACACTTTTTTGGGAACCAGTAATATTATTACAGTGATCGGTGCTAAAAAATATGCACTGTCACTGTACTAATGACACTGGTGGGGAAGGGGTTAAAACAGGAGCGATCAAAGGGTTAAATGTGTTCTTCGTTTTTGTTTTCTCACTGTATGGGGGAGGGGCTGGCCTGGGACAACACATAGAAGGACAGGATCTGCGTCATCTCCGCTGTCCCTTGTCCCTGTCAGATCCCCGTTCTGTCACTGCGGGGGGAACGATCGCGGATGGCTGCTGGACATCGATTCCCATGAACCCGCTGGCCAATGGGAGCCGCAGTCCTGCTAAAAATCCCCGATCCCCAGCATTACTAATAAAAAAAAAAAATTACGCCATAAATCTATCCCGTAGTTTGTAGGCGTGATAACTTTTGCGCCAACCAATCAATAAACGCTTATTGCGATTTTTTTTACCATAAACGTGCAGCAGAATAAACATCGACCTAAACTGATAAATACGTTTTTTTTTTTTACTTTTTTTTTCGGATGTTTTAACCACTTGCGCCCGCCGGCGGCAAAGTGGCTGATTATTGCGAACCGCCGTCACCTGGCGGCGGCTGCGTTAACTAGTATTGTGCGCGCGCGTGCGCCCCCAGAGGCGCGCTCACTGTGTTCTGGGGGGGTCAGGGAGCGGGTAGGGCGGACTCAATCTCCGCCGGCTACCCGTGATGGCCCCTCCCCCCCCGGAGCGACAGAACAGAGGTTGGTGTAAGTCAGTGGTTCTCAACTCCGGTCCTCGGGGCCCCCCCAACAGGCCAGGTTTGCAGGATAACTGAAATACATCCCAGGTGATATCATTTGCTGCTCAGTGATTGCAGTGTTCTAGTCTGCATCTCCCCAAGGTAATACTTAAAATCTGGCCTGTTGGTGGGTCCTGAGGACCGGAGTTGAGAACCACTGGTGTATGTAAACCTGGATCTCCGTTCTGTTAGAGGGGGAAGAGCGGTGATCACAGGCTTCCTGTATATGGAAGCCGCGATCACTCCCCTCCCCCTGCCAGCCCAGCCCTCATACAGTTAGAACACACTGAGGGAACACAGTTAACCCCTTAGAGTGCCCCCTCCGGGTTAACCCCTTCCCTGCCAATGGCATTTATACAGCAATCAATGCATTTTCCTAGCACTGATTGCTGTATAAATGCCATTGGTCCCCAAAAATTGTCAAAATGGTCCGACATGTCCGCCGCAATATCGCAGTACCGCTAAAAATCGCAGATCACCGCCATTACTAGTAAAAAATAAAAAATAAATAAAAACCCCAGAAATTAATTCTCATCATCCATAAACGCGGCAACGTTTGCGCAAACCAATCAATAAACGGCGATTGCGATTTTTTTTCTTTACCAAAAATATGAGGAAGAATATAAAATCGCCCAAAACCGATGAATAAATTCGTTTTTTTATATTTTTTATATATTTTTTGGATTTGTATTTTAGCAAAAAGTAAGAAATATTGGGGGTTTTTTTGGGGGTTTTTTTTGCAAAATTGTCGCTCTTTTTTTTATAGCAGCGATCAGAAATGACGCAGAGGGGATCAAATACCACCAAAAGAAATCTCTATTTGTGGAAAAAAAAGGAGGCCAATTTAGTTTGGTTACAACCGGAACCGAAGATCCCTGCCGTGTCATTTGGCAGAACGGGGATCCGCCTTCTTTTCATTGGCAGATCCCCGTTCCTTCTCTATACAGCGCGATCGCGGGTCGCCGGCGGACATGGAGTAGCGTGCAGCGGGCACAGCTATGGCGATTCACGCAGGAGAGCCGGCCTGCCGCTGTATGATGACGGCGGCTGGTGGGCAAGGGGTTAAGTGTAACATCAGTGTCCATTGTCATCGATTTTAAGATTGTTTGTTAAAAAAAAAAACTTTAAAATAAATATTGGCTTTTAATTAAGCCGTTTTATTTGATTAATTGCCCCTTATAAGTCCCATTCTGGTCCTATTTTTGGGAGGGGTAAACTTGAGGGGAAGACGGAAGACAGCAAAATCACAAAGGTAAAGACGTTGCAGCGGCGCAAAACCTCCACTAGATGTCAGCATAGTACAGAAAAAACAATAACCCTGCTACAGCTTAATACAAGAGGGGCAACAAATGACATGGAAGGGGGGCAGAGGGGTGGAAAATGCAGCTGAGGCCAGAAAACACCCCAAAAAATGACCTTGTCAGGCTTTGGCGATGGGATCTGCGGAGCAATGGTCACACCTTTGGTAACTGAAATAATAAATACAATGAAACAAAACATTGATACTTTGTTTTCAGTCAATGAAACTTGGAGGCTTCAAATGCAACAAAATGCAATTTTTTTGTTGAAGTTTTGCATGGAGTGGGGAGGGATTAGGACATTTGTCACTTTTTATTGCTGTCTGTGCCCCCCCCCCCCTTAAGGAGACCCCCCCTCTCTATTTCTCCTGTTTACCATTGTCATTGAAAGTAAGAGAGAATCCCAAATGTTGGGGTGTCCCAGAAAAGTAACAGTGGGGACACAAGTTCTGGTGATCTGGGGGGTCCCCAAGAAATTCTCTTAATTTGCAAGGATTTCCTCTCACTTCCTGTTTGGCTATGGGGACAGGAAGTGAAGGGAAATCTCCGCAACGGGACACAGATGGCAAAAAAAATATCTGACTGGGGTTATAACCCATGGCGGCTGGTGGTTTTTTCTTTAGGGGGAGTAAACAAATAACCCCTCCTCCCCCAATGGCACCTCAAACCAGGGCCGGTGCTACCATTAGGAAAACTAGGCAGCCGCCTAGGGCGCCCAGCCTGCAGCATGTAACTAACTCAATCTCAGGCAGCTGCTCCATCTGACCAGCAGTGTAATTAGAGGCGCAGCGCGACACTGGAGCCAGCAATAGAGGGAGCAGAATCGATGCTTCCTGTATAGCACCGCCTCCTGTCTCATGGGCAAGGCAAAGGGGGTGGAGTCAGGGGTGGGGGGCAGAAAAATTAGGTTTCACCTAGGGTGTCAAAAATCCTTGCACCAGCCCTGCCTCAAACCCTCCCTCCCCCTGTGTGCCAATCGGTCCACCGCCACTTACCCCATCTAGGCGGCGGGCATCCAGCAGGGATCGGGGCACCAGGCAGTGGCGGGCATCCAGGCATTGGCCAGTGGCTCTTCTCACTTCCGCTGTGCGTCTCCTCCCCTCCCGCTAGGCACCAAATAGGATCGCCTGTCCTTTCAGCCAATCAGGGGATGGGTATCAGACCCACTTCCCGATTGGCCAGGAGCAGGATCAGTGTTGCAACAGCGAATATTAATTCGCTGTTGCAACACACCTGGGTGGGCTCCGGACGCAATGCTCTGTGCCCACCTTATTTTGAAGCCTATTAGAGCCTCTGGCCCTAATCAGTGCTTCAAAAAATACACCCCCCACCCCCGGCCATGGGAAATCATGTGCCCGGCGTCCTGATAGAATCCGGGCCCATAGATCGGGGGGGGGGCGGCGAGGCATGGATTCGGGGGAGGCGCGTGTGCGCCCACAATGGACGGGCCGCCCCTGGTTATAACCTTCCCTTACTCCTAAATGGAAAATATAGTTTTGCCTAGAGTTCTACTTTAAGGCTCCATTCACACTTTCTACTATAAAGTCATGTGACTTCGGAGTGCCACCTCTGACGCAACTTTGGATGGGCGTGTCTTGGATGGGACTCGTTGTCCTTCTGCAAAGTTGTACCCACTGTTGCATGCAGGGCTGGTGCAAGGATTTTTGCCACCCTAGGCGAAACCTCATTTTGCCATCCCCCCCTTGGCTCCACCCCTGGCCTCACCAGCGCCCATAAATTCAGCCTCACCAGCGCCCATAAATTCAGCCTCACCAGCGCCCATAAATGCAGCCTCACCAGTGCCCATAAATGCAGCGTCACCAACGCCCATAAATGCAGCATCACCAGCGCCCATAAATTCAGCCTCACCAGTGCCCATAAATGCAGCCTCACCAGCGCCCATAAATTCAGCCTCACCAGTGACCATAAATGCAGCGTCACCAGCGCCCATAAATGCAGCGTCACCAGTGCCCATAAATGCAGCCTCACCAGTGCCCATAAATGCAGCGTCACCAGTGCCCATAAATGCAGCCTCACCAGCGCCCATAAATTCAGCCTCACCAGCGCCCATAAATGCAGCCTCACCAGTGCCCATAAATGCAGTCTCTCCAGCGCCCATAAATGCAGCGTCACCAGTGCCCATAAATGCAGCCTCACCAGTGCCCATAAATGCAGTCTCTCCAGCGCCCATAAATGCAGCGTCACCAGCGCCCATAAATGCAGCGTCACCAGCGCCCATAAATGCAGCGTCACCAGTGCCCATAAATGCAGCGTCACCAGCGCCCATAAATGCAGCGTCACCAGTGCCCATAAATGCAGCATCACCAGTGCCCATAAATGCAGCCTCTGCAGTGCCCATGAATGCAGTCTCTCCAGTGCCCATAAATGCAGCTTCACCAGCGCCCATAAATGCAGCGTCACCAGTGCCCATAAATACAGCCTCACCAGTGCCCATAAATGCAGCGTCACCAGTGCCCATCAATGCAGCGTCACCAGTGCCCATAAAGGCAGCCTGACCTGGGAGGGGGGCCCTCGGTACACACATCAGTGTGATTGGCAGATCAGCCTTTATACACTATATCTGTAAATACATTTACATGCGATAATGCAATCTCAGTGACAGCGTTTTACTCCCCAGGTGAAGGTCTGGGGCTCTGCATCCAATGGCGTGACCCTGCCACTGCCTCAGTGCCCCCTCCAGGTTGGCTCCACCTGTCACCAAGCCTGAAGTGCTGCCAGTGACTCCACTGACGCTGCCATTGTTCAGTACAGGTCAGGAGGGAGAGTGGCCTCCATGACATGGGGGGGGGGGGCATGATTAGGAATCGCTCGTCGTGCGGGCACTGGGCAGAGAGGCAGAGCTGGTTGTAGGACGGTCTGACAAGAATGTTCACCGGTGGTGAGAGACAGACAGGTCGCTGATCATCAGAGGCATGCAGCGGCGCGGGGGATGTTTCCCCCATACAGCCGGGCCACAGACACAGTCCTCCGCCGCCGCTGCACCTCTGACACAATGGCTCTATGTATGGAGGACTGCCTGGTGAGAGTTAGTTGCTGGCTGCAGAGAGAGGGAGTAGGATCACCGGCAGACAGGTGCCCTAGGCGACAGTGTGCTCTAGGCAGCTGCCTAGTTTGCCTAGTGGTAGCACCGACCCTGGTTGCATGTAAAACATTCAGGTCCGACTTTCATGCAACTTTTGAGGGTTAACAATAAAGCCTACGGCCCCCCGGCTCCTTTCATACTTGTGACTTTGGAGTGCAACTTTGACGTAAGTTTGGATGGTTACGACTTTGGCTTTGACCAATGAAAATGCACAACTGTTGCATGTAAAACATTCAGGTATAACTTCCAGTTTTTTAGGGTTAACATTGAAGTCTATGGCCCTCAAGTTGCACGAAAGCCGTACCAAATTAGTGCATGAGCTACGATGAAGTCGCTGCGACTTTAAGACGCACGTATCTGATTGGTTATCATTGGAAAACATGGGGCAGGACTTGTCATGTGACCTTGTGTGTCCATTCTCATTTGTAGGACTTTTCATACGACTTCCGTCATCAAAGTCAGGTGACAAGCCGCACCCCACGTTTCCCAATCATAACTTCAATGTTAACCCTCAAAAGTTGCATTAACCCCTTCAGCCCCGGAAGGATTTCCCACTTTAGGACCGGAGCCCTTTTTGCGATTCGGCGCTGCGTCGCTTTAACTGACAATTGCGCGGTCGTGCGACGTTGTACCCAAACGAAATTTGTGTCCTTTTTTCCCCACAAACAGAGCTTTCTCTTGCTGGTATTTGATCACCGCTGCGTCATTTCTGATCGCCGCTATAAACAAAAGAAGAGCGACAATTTTGCAAAAAAAACCCCACATTTCTTACTTTTTGCTAAAATCCAAATCCAAAAAAAAACATTTTTTTCATTGGTTTTGCCCGATTTATATTCTTCCTCATATTTTTGGTAAAAAAAAAAATCGCATTCGGCGTTTATTGATTGGTTTGCGCAAAAGTTGCCGCGTTTACGGACGATGAGAATTGATTTCTGGGGTTTTTATTTTTTACTAGTAATGGCGGCGATCTGCGATTTTTAGCGGTACTGCGATATTGCGGCGGACATGTCGGACCATTTTGACACTTTTTTGGGACCATTGGCATTTATACAGCGATCAGTGCTATAAAAATGCCCTGATTACTGTGTAAATGCCATTGGCAGTGAAGGGGTTAACCTGCAAGGGGCGCTCTAAGGGTTAACTGTGTTCCCTCAGTGTGTTCTAACTGTGTGTGGACTGGCAGGGGGAGGGGAGTGATCACGGCTTCCATATAGAGGAAGGCTGTGATCACCGCCATTCCCCCTCTAACAGAACGGAGATCCATGTTTACTTACACCGACCCCCGTTCTTCCCGTGAGCGGGGGGGGGCATCGCGGGTAGCCGGCGGCAATCGAGTCCTCCCTACCCGCTCCCTGGCCACCCCAGGACACAGCGCGCGTGCTCCCAGCACAAGTTATCGCAGCTGCTGTTGTATGATGGCGGTTTGCGATAACGAGCCCCTCTGTCGCCGTCAGACTGCGGTCGGCGGTCGGCAAGTGGTTAAAGTTTCACCTGAGTGTTTTACATGCGACAATCGTCCATCAATGGTCAAAGCCAAAGTTGTGCCCCTTTGGAGTCGTTCAATTGTGAAAGGAGCCTTAGCGGTCCTGCTGTGTAATACAAAGCAATGCCAGGCTGTCATTCTGACAGCCGGTAATTGCTGGTAAAGGACGTAGGGGGAGGGGCTGGACGTAGGAGATTTGTCCTCATTATTTTGTTTGATTTTTTTAGGACGTATTTTTTACGGTCAGAATCCTCAATGGTGGAATTCCTGAACTCGGGAAACCTGGCCTCAGATTTGGGAGATGTCTCCGCCCTCTGCGCAGCGACACCGCCAGACCCGGCCATCGGTCACATTTCCCTTCCCCCGCCACTCACTTGTCAAACATCCGGAAGAGATCGGATAATTCCTCCTCTGTTTTCCCTTTGCTGTCGTCCTTCATACATCGCACCATCATCACCAGGAACTCATCGAAGTCCACCGTGCCGCTCCCTGAGCAGAGAGGAAGGAGTGCGGGAAATGTGAGAGGAAACCATCCCAGAATAACACCAATATTTACCCTCCCCCCCCCACCACCCCATCAAATGTGCTAATAAAATGGTAAATAAAAGTTTTCATTTTCATTGCACACCTTTTTCTATTCCTGGTGATGTCATCACCGGGTCTCTGTATTTCTCTATGCAATTCAGGCAGATCATGGCTGGTGGGAGGGGTCGGCACACTAGGAACGCCCACTTACCCAGTGTAAACAAATCGTAACCCCCCAACCTATAACTGGCCTCCGCAGCAAGGAGCACAAGGAAGGGAGAAGCACAGTGGCAGTTGGTGTTTTTTTGTTTGGGGGGGAAGCAAACAACCCCCGGCGGCACCCCAAACACCCTCTTACACCATCTAGGCGGCGGGCATCGGGCAGCGGCAGGCATTGGGGGACATCAGGCAGCGGCAGGCATCAGCAGATATCAGGGCACCAGGGGGACATCAGGCAGCGGCGGGCATCAGGGGGTATCAGGTAGTGGCGGGCATCAGTGGATATCAGGCAGTGGTGGGAATCAGTGGACATCAGGCAGCAGAGGGCATCGGCGGACATCAGGCAGCAGTCGGCAGTGGGGCAGCGGAGGACATCAGGCAGCAGCAGGCATTGAGGGACATCAGGCAGTGACGGGAATCGGGGCATCGGGGAACATCAGGCAGCAGCGGGCATCAACGGACAGTAGGCAGCGGTGGGCATTGGGGCATCAGCAGACATCAGGCGACGGTGCATCAGGGGATATCAGGCAGCGGCGGGCATCGGGGGACATCAGGCAGCGGCTGGCATCGGGGGATATTAGACAGCGGCGGGCATTGGGGCATAGGCGGACATCAGGCAGCAGCGGGCACCGGGTGCATTGGCAGACACCAGGCAGCGGCAGGCATCAGGGCATTGGGGGACATCAGGCAGCGGCGGGCATCGGGGAACATAAGGCTGCGGCAGGAATCAGGGAACATCAAGCAGAAGCAGGCATCAATGGACATTAGGCAGCGGCGGGCATTGGGGCATCGGCAGACATCAGGCAGCAGCGGGCAGCAGGGCATCAGGGGACATCAGGCAGCAGGGGGCATCAGGGGACATCAAGCAGTGACGGGCATTGGTGGCAATTAGGCAGCGATGGGCATTGGGGCATCGGCGGACATCAGGCAGCGGCAGGCATCGGGTGGCATTGGCAGATATCAGGCAGCGGCGGGCATTGGGGCACATCAGGCAGCGATGGGCATTGGCGGACATAAGGCAGCGGAGGGCATCAGCGGACATTAGGCAGTGGTGGGCATTGGGGAACATCAGGCAGCAGCGGGCATCAACAAACATTAGGCAGCGGCGGGCATTGGGGCATCAGCGGACATCAGGCAGCAGTGGGCAGCGGGGCTTTGGGGGACATCAGGCAGTAGCAGGCATCGGGGGACATCAGGCAGCGATGGGCATCGGCAGACATTATGCAGTGGGGGCATTGGGGCATTGGCTGGAATCTGGCAGCGGCAGGCATCAGGTGGCATTGGTGGACACCAGGCAGCGGCGGGCATCAGGGGACATGAGGCAGCGGTGGGCATCAGGGACATCAGGCAGCGGTGGGAATTGGGGAACATCAGGCAGCAGTGGGCATCGATGAACATTAGGCAGCGGCGGGCATTGGGGCATCGGCAGACATCAGACAGCGGCGGCCAGCGGGGCTTTGGGGGACATCAGGCAGCGACGGGCATTGGGGGACCCCCGCCATAGGTATTCATGCGCCCGGCATCCTTCAGGGGGCCAGATACATGGATAGGGGGGATGGGGGCATAGATGGGGGGGCGGTGCCCGTGCACCCTCAATGGACGGGCCGCCCCGGTGACGCATGCCATAATACAAACAAACTTTCCCAGCTCACTTAGAAATAAGGGGTTGCGCCCACTCCTTCAGACTGACACCCTCCAATCAAAGTATTTTGATATTTTCATAACTCCTCCCAAGAGCCAGCCCCCTGCTGGTATCAGGACTGAGGCCGGGGGCTGTGATGTGTACCGCCCCCTGCTGGCCCCTCCCACCAGCCATCATCTGCATAGAGAAGCACAGAGACCCAGTGATGATGTCACCTGGGTATAGAAAAGGCATAATAACAATGGAAAGGTTATATTTAATAATGGCATTAACATATTGATGAAGGGGGAGGGGAGGAAGCAGGGATAAGCAGATTAAACCTCAGCTTCACTTTTCTTTTCACTTAAAGTTGAAGGACGGAGAAGTGGGATGGAGAAGTGAAGAAGAAGAAGAGAGAATTAGAGATGGAGAAAGAAAGATCCGATCAGGGAAGGAAGAAGGAGGTGAAGGGAGAGGAAAAAGAACTGACCGTCCTCATCCACCTCATCGATCATCTCCTGCAGCTCCTCGGGGGTGGGGTTCTGGCCCAGCATCCTCATGACTTTCCCCAGCTCCTTTGTGCTGATGCAGCCGTCCTCCGCGTCTTGTACAAAAATGTCAAATGCCGCCCTGAATTCTGGGAGATAAAAGAAAATTATTAATTGTTATTCAGAATGGAATTCATACAACTTATATATAACGGTAGCCCCGGATGACGTCTGTTGATGATGAAACGCGTTGGTCGGGTGACGTTATAGCAAGTGACAGCTCATGTCAGTGATTTCTGAGCGTTTGGCAATGCGAGATTCTGGCTTAACCCCTCCCCGCCCTCGCCATAACCGAAACACAGCTACAGCGCGGGCTTACTTTGCCTGGAGGGCGTCCATGGACATCCTCCATTGATTGCACTGCACAGACGCCCCCTGCGGGGTGCAGGCAGCACGCTCTGTGATCACTTGGTCCTTCGGACTCAGCTGATCACAGATCGGGGCAAAGGGCCAATCACAGCGGCCCTTTACCCTGGGATCACGGAAGTAAACACAAGCTGGTTATCGGCATTCCTTTCCTCACGCTACAGCATAAGGAGAGGAGAGCCAATAACCAGCTTGTGCTAAAGAGACACCCACACTGATAATCAGTGCAGTATCAACAGTGTCCATCAGTGCTGCCAATCAGGGCCCTCTTTATTAACGCAGGGAAAAAGTGGCAGCTGCCCCGGGCCCAGTCATTGTTGTGGGTTCCAAAGCAGCTGCCCTTTGAGCCCCCACTGCCCACAAATAGTTGTTCAGTGGATTCGGGAGGGCCCAAGAAAATGTTTGCCTAGGGTTCAATTAGTATTAAAGATGGCCCTGCTGCCAATCAGTGCCCACCAGTGCTGCTAATCAGTGCCCACCAGTGCTACCCAGACTCTGATCAGCACTGGATTCGGGAGGGCCCAATAAAATGTTTGCCTAGGGTCCAATTAATATTAAAGATGGTCCTGCCAATCAGTGCCCACCAGTGCTGCCACTCAGTGCTAATCAGCGATGCCAATCAGTGCCCATCAGTGCCTCCTCATCAGTGTCACCTATCAGTGTTGACTTTCAGTGCCCATCAACGCCACCTATCAGTGTCACCTATCCGTGCTCTTTATTGCCACCTATCAGAACCCATCAATGCCACCTATCAGTGGCCATGAGTGCAACCTATCAGATCCCCTCATTGCCGCCTCTCAGTGCCCATCAATGTCACCTATTAGTGCCCATCAGTGCCACCTATCAATGCCCATCAGTGCAGCCTCATCACTGCCTCCTCATCAGTGCCGCTTATCAGTGTCTAGCAGTGCCACCTATCTGTGCCCACCAGTGCCGCCTCATCAGTGCCCATCGGTACCTATCAGTCCCGCCTCATCACTGCTGCCTCTTCAGTGCCACCTATCAGTGCCACCTATCCGTGTCCATCAGTGCCGCCTCATCAGTGCCCATCGATACCTGTCAGTGCTGCCTCATTACTGTTTCCTCATCAGTCCTCATCAGTGCCACCTATTAGTGCCCATCAGTGCCACCTCATTACTGCCCATCAGTACCCATCAACCCATTCAGTGAAGGAGAAAAATTACCTGTTTGCAAAACTTTGTAACAAACTATGAAAAATGTTTTTTTTTTTTTAAAAAGTCGGTCTTTTTTCATTTCTTTAGCAAAAGATAACCCCCCACAGTGGTGATAAAATCCCCCCAAAAGAAATCTCTATTTGTGTGAAAAAGATGTCATCTGGGTGCAGCGTCACATGACCGCCCATTGTCATTGGTCCCTGAATTCATTTTTTATTTCATTGTAGCTTTTCCCATGGGCCGACGCGCTTTGTATCAGAGAAGAGGAATCCTCCATTACCGTTCTTCTGTTCCTCTGTCAGCTGTTCAACCTGCAAAATACAAAACGACCGTGTCAGAGCGACCGTACGATCAGCCCACCCACCAAAATCCCACCGCATACAAATGTCACCTGATTGGTTAGATGGGGGGAAGGGGCGGGGGAGGCATTGGGGTCTATTACTGTCACATGGGATGTTTACATTCATTATAGACCCCAGATCTCTCCATAAAGAGGACCTGTCACTGCCTATTACTGTCACATGGGATGTTTACATTCATTATAGACCCCAGATCTCTCCATAAAGAGGACCTGTCACCTCCTATTACTGTCACATGGGAGGTTTACATTCATTATAGACCCCAGATCTCTCCATAAAGAGTACCTGTCACCTCCTATTACTGTCACATGGGATGTTTACATTCATTATAGACCCCAGATCCCTCCATAAAGAGGACCTGTCACCACCTATTACTGTCTCATGGGATGTTTACATTCATTATAGACCCCAGATCTCTCCATAAAGAGGACCTGTCACTACCTATTACTGTCACATGGGATGTTTACATTCATTATAGACCCCAGATCTCTCCATAAAGAGGACCTGTCACCGCCTATTACTGTCACATGGGATGTTTACATTCATTATAGACCCCAGATCTCTCCATAAAGAGGACCTGTCACTGCCTATTACTGTCATTGGCCTGGGTAGCAAGTGATTAACCGGTTCCGGACCGGCTCACATACATTTACTGCTGCAGAGTGGCGCAGTAGCGTGAAACGGCATCTATAATCGGCGGCTCGCGCATGTGTGGCTAGCGGGTGGGAGCATGCCGCTCTCGTGCCTGGCACACTCTGCAGCAGTGTGTCCGCACCTCGGGCAGACTCGATCTCTGCTGGCAAACCGCGATTGCTTAGGACAGAAGAAAAACGGTGGTTCCCCATGCTGTCAAGCCGCATGTAAGAGATCTACTGATCCCTGTCACTGGGTTCAGTTAGATCTCTGGTGCCCCTGGCAGCCCAGCCCCCTCACAGTTAGAACACGCCCAGGGAACACAGTTACCCCCTAGAGCGCCCCCTGCAGGTTAACCCCTTCACTGCCTATGACATTTATACAGTAATCAGTGGACATTTAAATTTACGATCACTGTATAAATGTCATTGGTCCCAAAAAAGTGTCAAAAATGTCCGACATGTCCGCCGCAATATTGCAATCCCAATAAAAATCGCAGATCGCCGCCATTACTAGTAAAAAAAAAAGAAAAAAATTGTAAAAACACCAGAAATGAATTCTCATGGTTTGTAAGGCTGCTTTCACACTGAGGCATTGTACAGGCGCTATTTCACTAAAAATAGCGTCTGTAAAGCGCCTCAAAACTCCTCCCCAATCCACCCCAATGTAAGAGCCGGAGTGCTGTCACACTGGGGCGGTGTGCTTGCGGGACGTTACAAAAAGTCCTGCAAGCAGCATCTTTGGGGCGGTGAGGGGAGCGCTCCTCTACCGCCCCTGCCATTGAAATGAATGGCAAGCGCTTCCGAAGCGGCTGCACACCGCCTTGGTAGCGCTGAGCGCCGGCACTTTTAACCCCTTTTTAACCCCTTGTGGGGGGTTAAAAGCGCGGTGCATAGCAGAGCCCTATCGCTGGTAAAACTCCGCTAAGACTAGCGGGGTTTTACCGCGTCCGCGGCTACCGCTTCAATGTGAAAGTAGCCTAAACGTGGCAACTTTTGTGCAAACCAATCAATAAATGCCGATTGCGATTTTCTTTACCAAAAATATGAGGAAGAATATAAATCGGCCAAAACCGACGAATAAATTAGTTTTTTATATTTCTTTTTGGATTTGTATTTTAGCAAAAATTAAGAAATTTTTTTTTTTTTGCAAAATTGTCGCTCTTCTTTTGTTTATAGCGGCGATCAGAAATGACGCAGTGGTGATCAAATACCACCAAAAGAAAGCTCGATTTGTGGGAAGAAAAGGACGCAAATTTCGTTTGGGTGCAAAGTCGCACGACCGCGCAATTGTCAGTTAAAGCGATGCAGCGCCGAATCGCAAAAAGTGCTCTGGTCCTAAAGTGGGAAATCCTTCCGGGGCTGAAGGGGTTAAAGTATCTTTTTTTTTTTTTTTTTATTGTTTTGCTGCACAAATATCGCGTGATTTAAACAAATCGCAATGACCGTTATTTTATTCTCTAGGGCCTCAGCTAAAGAAAACACACAAATAATATTTGAAGGTTCTGAGTCATAATACTGAATTGTTACGTAGGAGAGGAATGCGGGAAGCGGCCTGGTTGGGAACCGCTTAAAAAGTTTCAGATTCACTTTTGGTTTGCGGTGAATTGCGGGTGAATCTGCCTGCCCATCCTTTATAAATAGACCCAATAGGACTCCTATTAGACGGTGACAATACAATGTGAAACGTGAACCGCCCGTGTTGCCCGTGTCTAATCCACACAGCTGTGCCCCGTCCATTGTCATGCCACGTCCTGGATGCCGCTGGGGTGAGCGGTCCGCCATGAATTTAGGATATGTTTGTGCGCCATTAATCCGCAGAGTCCAAACACGCTAATCCCCGGCGGGCGCGTTCTATTCCTGGCGCTCTGAGAGTGGAGATAATGTAATGTGTGTTGGGCAGATAACGGCGATGGCATGTAACCTTCCTCCTTTTATCTCCGCACTGCGCTCCGGTCTCTGGCACCGATATCAGCATTGTGATAGAAGCCGCCAATCTGAGATATATATATAGACCTGCCGCTGCCTGGATTGCCTTATGTAGACATGGGGGCCCCGCTGCTGATTTACTAAGGGCCACATCAGACATGGATGCCCTGCTACTGCGAGAAATCTGTACCCTGATTTACTAAGGGCCACATCAGGCATGGGGACCCCGCTGCTGATTTACTAAGAGCCACATCAGACATGGGGGCCCCGCTACTGTGAGAAATCTGTACCCTGATTTACTAAGGGCCACATCAGACATGGGGGCCCCGCTACTGCGAGAAATCTGTACCCTGATTTACTAAGGGCCACATCAGACATGGGGGCCCCGCTACTGCGAGAAATCTGTACCCTGATTTACTAAGGGCCACATCAGACATGGGGGCCCCGCTACTGCGAGAAATCTGTAATGTCTAAAGAGCGTCATCACCCCGGGGGTACAGACTACACCGGGAATCATTTAGTTCCATGTCTAAGGAACGTC
>BLSH010266996.1:994792-1012688 GCA_018402905.1 Glandirana rugosa | reverse complement strand
ACTGATGGGTGACGGGTGACAAGTGACTGGCGGTGGCCACTGAAGGGTGACGGGTGACTGGCGGTGGTCACTGATGGGTGACGGGTGACTGGCAGTGGTCACTGAAGGGTGACGGGTGACTGGCGGTGGTCACTGATGGGTGACGGGTGAGTGGCGGTGGTCACTGATGGATGACTGGCGGTGATCACTGATTGGTGACGGGTGACTGGCGGTGATCACTGATGGGTGACGGGTGGTGGTCAGTGATGGGTGACTGGCGGTGGTCGGTGATGGGTGACTGGCGGTGGTCAGTGACGGGTGACATGCCACGGTCACTGACGGGTGATGGGTGACAGGTGCTCTTTATGATGGCAGTCTGTTGACAGGTACACTTTATGATGACAGGTACCCTTTATGGGGGCATATGTGGTGACTGTTGGGTGACAGGTGCATTGGGGGGGGGCGGGTCAGTGTCAGTGTGCTTTTACTTTGCAGATCAGTAACTCACTGATCCCAGCTCTTCTCTCCTCACACTGAACTTTGTGTGAGGAGAGAAGAGCTGGTAACAGGGAGTTACCGCTCTGTTTACACTGTTTGTGATCGGCTGTGAAGTAGATCACAGCCGATCACAAGGTATCAGCCGCCGGCCGGCGGCTGATACCTGTGTCGGTGACAGGCAGTGTTCCCCAGGAACACGCCGCCACCGACACACACGCGCAGCGTGCTCCCGATCGCGCGCATGCGCCGTGCGAACGGCTGGCGTGCCGTTTTGTGATCAGCTGTGACTTCGTCACAGCCGATCACGTGGTGAACAGCCATAACCAATGGCTGTTCACCCCTGTCGGTGAAGCGGCGTGTCCTGGGGACACGCCGACACAGACAGAGCCGGGATGCGCGCGCCCGATCGCGCGCAATCCCAGCTTAAAGGGAGGACGTCATATGACGTCCACCCGCTGGGAGAGGAGGACCGCTCCGCCGTCATTTGACGGTGGGCGGTCCTGAGGCGGTTAATTTTGGATTCATTTATGTTATGATTCAGAGATTCTGATGGATCCACCTCCATCCAACCAAAACACAATAAATAGGAATCATCTTATTTCACTTTTATACCTTACTGTATTTATTGCACTACGTTTCCATTAGACATGTGAGCTTTGTTTAGTTCCGAAATAATATTTGGACAACATTTTCGTTATTCGGAGACTCGGAAATATCCAAATACAAATTTTACCAAATGCTTCTAATAACGAAACAAACTCCATCCAAATTTCCAAGATTCGTATTGAAATTCAAATCGAGTTTTACATTCCATTCGAATTCGAACTGTAAACTTATTTCTGAAATCAAGGGGCGTGCGCGTTATTAGAGGACCATTTCGAAATTATGCTGTTTTTGTTAAGCCAAAAGGTGATTTAACCACTTGCTGACCGTCAACCGCAGGTTGAAGGCGACAAAGTGGCTCGATATCGCAAACCGCCGTCATATGATGGCGGCTGCGAGATCGCGCACTGTGAGCGCGCGCGCACCGCCGAAGGCGCTCCCGCACGCTCACTGTGTTCGGGGGGGCAGGGAGCGGGTGCGGCGGACTCGATCGCCGCCGGCTACCCACGATGCCCCCCCCCGCACTGAAAGAACGGAGGTCCGTGTAAGTAAACACGGACCTCCATTCTGTGAGAAGGGGAAGGGCTGTGATCACAGCCTTCCTGTACACGGAAGGTGTGATCACTTCCCTTCCCCAGCCAGGGCAGCCCCCACACAGTCAGAACACGCCCAGGGAACACAGTTAACCCTTAAAGCG
This sequence comes from Glandirana rugosa, assembly GCA_018402905.1. Lineage (NCBI taxonomy): Eukaryota > Metazoa > Chordata > Amphibia > Anura > Ranidae > Glandirana > Glandirana rugosa. Next base: position 1,010,911 of record BLSH010266996.1, on the reverse strand, counting down.
CCCCCTGCAGGTTAACCCCTTCACTGCCAATGACATTTACACAGTAATCAGTGCATTTTCATAGCACTGATCGCTGTATAAATGCTAATGGTCCCAAAAAAGTGTCAAAATGGTCCGACATGTCCGCTGCAATATCGCAGTACCACTAAAAATCGCAGATCGCCGCCATTACTAGTTTAAAAAAAATAAATAAAAACCCCAGAAATGAATTCTCATCATCCGTAAACGCGGCCACTTTTGCGCAAACCAATCAATAAACGCAGATTGTGATTTTTTTAATCACAAATATGAGGAAGAATATAAATCGGCCAAAACTGATGAAAAAAAATGTTTTTTTGTATTTTTTTTTTTGGATTTGTATTTTAGCAAAAAGTAAGAAATTTGTTTTTTTTTTTTTGCAAAATTGTCGCTATTCTTTTGTTTATAGCGGCGATCAGAAATGACGCAGCGATGATCAAATACCACCAAAAGAAAGCTCTATTTGTGGGGAAAAAACGACGCAAATTTAGTTTGGGTACAACGTCGCACGACCGCGCAATTGTCAGTTAAAGCAACGCAGCGCCAAATCGTAAAAAGTGCGAAATCCTTCCGGGGCTGAAGTGGTTAAAGAGTCATTGTAATCTTTAGATGAAGATTTTTCTTTTGTTTGTTCACTTTGCCGCATTCGAATTGAAAAAAAAATATATAACATTTTCGATTCAACCGGTTCAAAATGTATCGAAAAAAATGGTTAAATTTTGAAGAAAATTGGAAAAAAAGACAAATCGAATTCCGAATGAGAATTGAACCAATCAACCGAATTTAACGAAACCAAATCAACTAGGTATTTTTCGTCACGCACATATCTAGTTTCCATTTCATATACAGTTGTGCCCATAAGTTTGCATACCCTGGCAGAATTTATGATTCCTTGGCCATTTTTCAGAGAATATGAATGAGAACACAAAAACATTTCTTTCACTCATGGTTGGTGTTTGGCTGATGCCATTTGTTATCAATCAACTGTGTTTATCATATCATAATAACAACAGAAACTACCCAAATGACCCTGATCAAAAGTTTACATACCCTGGTGATTTTGGCCTATTAACACGCACACAATTTGACACAAAGGGGTTTGGATGACTATTAAAGGTAACCATCCTCACCTGTGATCTGTTTGCTTGTAATTAGTGTGTGTGTATAAAAGGCCAATGAGTTTCTGGACTCCTGACAGACCCTTGCATCTTTCATCCCGTGCTGCACTGACGTTTCTGGATTCTGAGTCATGGGGAAAGCAAAAGAATTGTCAAAGGATCTGCGGGAAAAGGTAGTTAAACTTTATAAAACAGGAAAGGGATATAAAAGGATATTCAGGGAATTGAGAATGCCAATCAGCAGTGTTCAAACTACGGGGAGTCCGTTGCACTATATGGCCATAGAGTGCTTAGCCCACTCCTACTTCACAGGCTCCCATGGTTATGAGACAGAAACTCCCATTCTATGGTAGTGTAGGACCCACTAAGACGGGGGGCTGTGAAGTAGGAGTGGGATAAGCACTCTATGGCCATATAGTGCGACGGACTCCCCATATTTTGGTTGAAGATGTCCAGGTACTTTTAAATAGCCTTTAAATAGCCTTGCAGGTTTTACTGTCATTATTGCATGTGTGCGCTGTAATATGTCATTCTGTTCTGAGTGGAACCTGTCCTGTTATACTGCTGCATGGTCTTGGCCACCGTGCTGCAGCTCAGTTTCAGGGTCTTGGCAGTCTTCTTATAGCCTAGGCCAGTGGTTCTCAACTCCAGTCCTCGGGACCCACTAACAGGCCAGGTTTGCAGGATAACTGAAATGCATCACAGGTGATATAATTTGCTGCTCAGTGATTGCAGCATTCTAGTCTGCATCTCCCCAAGGTAATACTTAAAATCTGGCCTGTTAGTGGGTCCCGAGGACCGGAGTTGAGAACCACTGGCCTGGGCCATCTTTATGTAGAGCAACAGTTCTTTTTTTCAGGGGTTTGGCTTGGCCCCTTAGTTCCAGTGAAGGGAACTCTTATGACGTCAGCATACCAAGACATTTTGGACAATTTCATGCTCCCATCTTTGTGGGAAGAGTTTGGGGATGGCCCCTTCCTGTTCCAACATGACTGCGCACCACTGCACAAAGCAAGGTCCATAAAGACATGGATGAGCGAGTTTGGGGTGGAGGAACTTGAGTGGCCTGCACAGAGTCCTGACCTCAACCCGATAGAACACCTATGGGATGAATTTGAGACTGCGAGCCAGGCCTTCTCGTCCAACATCTGTGCCTGACCTCACAAATGGAAGAATAGTCAGACATTCCCATAGACACTCCTAAACCTTGTGGACAGCCTTACCAGAAGAGTTGAAGCTGTTAGAGCTGCAAAGGGTGGGCCAACTCAATATTGAACCCTACGGACTAAGACTGGGATGCCATTAAAGTTCATGTGCGTGTAAAGGCAGGCGTCCCAATACTTTTGGTGATATAGTATATGGATAATAAACTTTATGACTTCATGAAATAATAATCATGTTTATAACATAGGCAGGATTCCTGACTCCATGACATTCTTTATTTATTATGTATTTAGGAAATGAAATAACACAGGTCCTTTCTGTATATATTTAGTACTGGTTGTAGAGATTTTTAATTGTATTTTTTTTTTTTTTTGTCTTTACAAGGACACTTTGCATGACGTTTGGTACTGAAAATTCCACGGCCAGATGTCTTCTCTTCTGTAAGGAAAAAGATCACAGAAGTTAAAAATCAAATTAAATTTGTGGGTTGCAAACACCGTAAAAGAATTACTCTGACCACCCACCAACTTTTTTCTTTCATATTTTTTATATTATATGTTTTTTGTTTTTTTTTATGCCATGATCTAACCATACAGTTTACCAACAGTCACAAAAGTAACTGCCATACTAACCATGTTAACTGCCAAAAAATTTGTTAGTTTTTTGTTTCATCCCTTTTTTTTTTTTTCGTTTTTCTGTTCATTTCTTATGATCGAAATTCGTTATTTCAAATAAGTTTGTAACTTCAGAATAATTAGAAAATTCAGAAATTTTGAAATCTGAAAATCTGGCAATTCGAAAATAAGAACAAAAATCTGAAAATTTGAAAATCCGAAATAATAGCTAACTATGAAATTATAGGCATTGGAATTTCCTTTTAAATTTAGCTGTTATTGAACGTAATAAATACAAATTATCTGAAGTGGCGAATTATCCGAAATAATGAATGCTGCATCTAAACAGATAGAACATAAGGAATTAATATCAATAAATAATAATAATGCACTTTCTGTTCGGCCGGGAGGAGAAGCAACGCCCCCAGTGAGGAGTAGCTGAAGTGAGGAGCAGCAGCCCTACCATGCATTCTCGTCATCTTCCTCGTAGGGCAAGGAGGCCTCTGATCGCCGCCTTCCTGTCCACCCCCCCCGGGGGGAATCACCGCCTTCCCACCTGTCTCCTGGGGGGGGTCGCCGCCTACCCATCCATCTCCTGAGGCAGATGACAGGTCCGTGTCCGCTATGCAAATGATCTCCGCTGAGCAGGTGGATGACAGGTCAGTGTCCTCTCTGCAAATGATCCCCGCTGAGCAGGCAGATGACAGGTCCGTGTCTGCTCTGCAAGTGATCCCCACTGAGCAGGCAGATGACAAGTCTGTATCCGCTCTGCAAATGATCTCCGCTGAGCAGGCGGTTGACAGGTCCGTGTCCTCTCTGCAAATGATCCCCGCTGAGCAGGCGGATGACAGGTCCGTGTCTGCTCTGTAAATGATCCATGCTGAGCAGGTGGATAACAGGTCCATGTCCGCTCTGCAAATGATCTCTGCTGAGCAGGCGGATGACAGGTCCGTGTCTTCCTGATTCTCCTCCCGACCAATCAGGAAGAGAGACCTGAGACCCACTTTCTGTTCGGCTGGGAGGAGAAGCAACTCCCCCAGTGAGGGGTAGCTGGAGTGTGGAGTAGCAGCCCTACCATGTATCCTCATCATCTTCCTCCTAGGGCAGGGGTAGGGAACATGCGGCTCTCCAGCTGTTGTAGAACTACATTTCCCATCATGCTTCTGGGAGTAATTGTATCCATCAGCTTTGCAATACCTCATGGGAAATGTAGTACTACAACAGCTGGAGAGCCACAGGTTCCCTACCCCTGTCCTAGGGCAAAGAGGCCTCTGATCACCGCCTTCCCGTCCGTCCCCCCGGGGGGGAAATCACCGCCTTCCTACCTGTCTCCTGGGGGGGGGGGGGGTCGCCGCCTACCCATCCATCTCCTGTGGCGGGTGATTGCTGATTTCCCATCCATCTCCTGCACGGGGAGGGGAGAGTTGTGGTGGTTTGCTGTCCCCCCAAATATTGAGCACCAGCCGCCACTGACACAGACCACGCTATTGCCTGCTCCTCTGCACCTGATCTGACCTGCCAGTATATGGCCCGGCTCACCTGACTCTGCTTCTTCCTGTTGTGCCTACTGTTCTGCAGTTTGCTACCAGCGCATGCCTCACCTGCCCGCTGTCCCCAGTACCAGCCTGCTTCAGACTGTTGTCCTCCAGCTGTCTATTAGCCCGCTGTCTCCAAGACGTCTACTGATGACCTATAATGCCTTGTGTGGATACCAGTGACGGCTGGTGCTCAATTTTTGGGGGGGGGGGGCGGCAAACAAACCGCTTCACTCGTCCATCGCCCGCCAGCCCCATACCTCCCCTATCCAGGTCGAGGCTTCCCTCTGCTTCTCCTCTGGGCCAATTGGAGTCTCAGGACTCCCAGCCAATCAGGTCATAGGATTGCCAGAGGAGAAACAGGAAGACATTAGTGAATATTACTTTGCTAATGTCACACAAGTGGATGAGCTCGGGGTACAGTGCTCTGCGCCCAAAGCCCACCCTTTTTAAAGCTAATTAAAGGCTCATGCTCCAATCATGTGCTTCAAAATCAATCATTGACATCAATGCGTCCGGTGCCCTGCATGGAGTTTAGGGACGGGGGCATGGATCAGGGGGGCAGCACCCCTCTGCCCCTTATGAGCGTCCGCCGATGGTGGATACCTCTTCTACTGGCAAGTTCTACAGGCACTCATGCCACCCTGCACCTCCCTGCACCTCCTGTTCACATGGTCATACATTTTTGTTTTCGTTGCATTCGTTTTTTGTTTTTTCATAAATTTGAAAATTCGTAAATTCTAAATTTCTGAAATCCGAAAATTCGAAAATTTGAAAATCTGAAAATTTGAAAATCCGAAAGTAAGAATGAAAATTTGAAAGAATGAAAATCCGAAAATTCAAAAAAATAACTAATAATAACAATGAACTATTAAATTAAAGGTATTGGAATTTCCTTTCAAATATGGCTGTTAGTGAACATAACGAATATGAATTTATCTGAAGTTACGAATTATCTGAGATAACGAATGCTGCATCTAAACAAATGGAACGGAACAAATTAATAATAATAAATAATAATAATAAAACGTAACAAATTATTAATTATTCATTCGTTACATTCCATTCGTTTAGATAGGCCATTCGTTATTTTGTTCATGTGCGGATAAATTCGTATTTGTTACGTTTACTAACAGCCAAATTTTAAAGGAAATTTCACTACCTATAATTTAATAGTTAGTAATGGTTAAGTTATTATTTGTTAGTTATTATTTCAGATTTTGGAATTTTGGAATTTTCGTTCCTATTTTCAGATTTTCATTCTTATTTTCGGATTCCTGAATTTCTGAATTTTCGATTTCCGGATTTTCGAATTTCCGAAATTTTGGAGTTTCGAATCTCTGAGTTGTTGAATTTCCGAAATATCACATTTTAGAATATTCGGAAAAATTCTGAATTTAGGAAATTCTGATTTGTCCAAATTAGCGAATTTGTTGAAAATTCGTCAGAAAAAATTGTCTATTCCTCGTCATTTCAGGTTCTAAAATACATTGTAATTAGACTTGTGCATGGCTGAAAAATTATTTTTTTTTTTTCGTTTTTTATTTTTTAAATTTTTTTGGAAATTCAGAAATTGAAAAAATCTGGAATTCGGAAATGAACCACCTCCCATCCGCGCCATAGCCGAATGACAGCTACAGCGCGGCTCTAAAATGCCGGGAGGATGTCTATAGACGTCCTCCCATTTGGCTCGTGCTGGGCGTACTCCCTGCGCGTGCACGTGCCGCCACACGCTGCGGGAGCGTGCCCACAGGTCGGGCGGACCCGATGTCCGTCGGAGACCCGCGATCTCCTTACAGAGAGGAGGAACGGGGAACCGCCAAAGTACACACGGTGGTTCCCCGTTCTGTGAGGGGGGGCATGCCAGATCTACTGATCCCTGTCACTGGGATCAGTTAGATCTGTCATGTCCCTGTCAACCCCGCCCCCCCCCACAGTTAGAACACGCCCAGGGAACATATTTAACCCCTTCACTGCCCCCTGCAGGTTAACCCCTTCACTGCCAATTACATTTATACAGTAATCAGTGGATATTTACATTTCTGATCGCTGTACAAATGTCATTGGTCCCAAAAAAGTGTCAAAAACGTCCGACATGTCCGCCCCGATATCGCAGTACCGATAAAGATCACCACCATTACCAGTAAAAAAAAAAAAATAATAATAAAAACGCCATAATTCAATGTCCATAGTTTGTAGGCGCTATAACTTTTGCGCAACTCAATCAATAAACACCGATTGCGATATTTTTAACCAAAAATATGTACAAGAATATATATCGGCCAAAACTGATGAATAAATTTGTTTTTTTATTTTTTATTTTTGGATATTTATTATAGCAAAAAGTAAAAAATATTGTTTTTTTTTTCAAAATTGTCGCTCTTTTTTCGTTTATAACGGCGATCAGAAATGACGCAGAGGTGATCAAATACCACCAAAAGAAAGCTCTATTTGTGGGAAAAAAAGGACGCCACTTTTGTTTGGGTACAACGTCGCACGACCACGCAATTGTCATTCAAAGAGCGACAGCGCTGAAAATTGGTCCGGGCAGGAGGGGGGTTTAAGTGCCCAGTAAAGAAGTGGTTAAAAAAATTCGGAAATCTGAAATTCGGAAATGCACGGTAGTTCGGCAATTGCGATAATTCGAAAATTTGTGATAATTCGGCAATTCCGAATTACTGCAATTACCGCAGTTGCCGAATTACCGTGATTTGGAAAAACTAAAATTCTGAAAACTTTGGAAATTGAAAATTCGGAATTCGCCCAAAATGCGGAATTTTGCAATATTCGGTAAAAGCGAAATTCAGAACGAAACGGATTGCACAAGCCTAGTTGTAGTATTACTTTACTATTCAATGACAGTTGGTAGGATTTATTTGTGCTGGAACCGCTGTCAGCACTCCTGATGCACAGAGGGGGAGCCGGCTGCCAAATTGACAGCTATGCCCTGCAGATTGCACTGAGAGTGGGTGTGGGGTGCCCTGCAGAGCTCTAGGGGGCGCTTCTTTTGCCCTTGTATCATTCCAGTCCTGGTGATGAGATTACTCATTCGTTAATATGGCTACTTACCCTCTAGCATTTCGATGCTGGAACACAGCGATCGTCTTTTATAAGATATCCACTCTCCGTGCATTTACAGCCATCTTCACACACCATAGGGCACTGCACATTGGGGGGGTGACAATAAGCTGAACATCCTGAGCAACTTGACTCCTCCGCTCCCTTGGGGCAAGTTTTACCTGTAATGCAAATGTATTCCTCATATTAACCACTTAAGGACCGGAAGGATTTCCCACTGTAGGACTAGAGCACTTTTTGCGATTCGGCACTGCGTCGCTTTAACTGACATTTGCCGCGACCATGCGGCGTTGTACCCAAATAAAATTCACACCCTGTTTTTCCCACAAATAGAGCTTTCTTTTGGTGGTATTTGATCTCCTCTGCGTCACTTCTGATCGCCGCTATTAACCACTTCAGCCCCGAATGGATTTCCCACTGTAGGACCAGAGCACTTTTTGCGATTCGGCTCTGCGACGCCTTAACTGACAATTGCGCGGTCGTGTGACGTTGCACCCAAACAAAATTCACACCCTGTTTTTCCCACCAATAGAGCTTTCTTTTGGTGGTATTTGATTTCCTCTGCGTCATTTCTAATCGCCGCTATTAACCACTTCAGCCCCGGAAGGATCTCCCATGTTAGGACCAGAGCACTTTTTGCGATTCGGCACTACGTCGCTTTAACTGACATTTGCGCGGTCGCGCGGCGTTGAACCCTAACAAAATTGACGCCCTTTTTTTCCCACAAACAGAGCTTTCTTTTGGTGGTATTTGATCCCCTCTGTGTCATTTCTGATCGCCGCTATAAACAAAAAAAGAGCGACAATTTTGATTAAAAAAAACAATACTTTTTATTTTTTGCTATAATAAATATCCAAATATATATATATATATAAAAGCAAATTTATTCAACAATTTTGGTCGATATAAATTTTTACTCATGTTATTGGTAAAAAAAAAAAAATCGCCATCTGCGTTTATTGATTGGTTTGCGCAAAAGTTGCCACTTTTACAAACCATGAGAATTAATTTATGGCGTTTTTACAATTTTTTTTTTCACTAGTAATGGCGGCTATCTGCAGTTTTTATCAGGACTGCGATATTGCGGTGGACATGTCGGACCATTTTTGACACTTTTTTGGGACCAATGACATTTATACAGCGATCATAAATTTAAATATCCACTGATTACTGTATAAATGTCATTGGCAGGGAAGGGGTTAACCTGCAGGGGGTGATCTAGGGGGTAACTGTGTTCCCTAGGCGTGTTCCAACTGTGAGGGTGCTGGGCTGCCAGGGGCACCAGAGATCTAACTGATCCCAGTAACAGGGATCGGTAGATCTCTTAGATGCCGTCTGTCAGAACCGGGGAATCTCAGCGTTTACATCGGCGGTTCCCCTGTTTTTCTTCTCTGCCAGGCAATCACGGGTAGCTGGCGGGCATCCGGTCCACCGGACCCGCGGCCACACTGCTGCAGAGATGCGGTGGGCACGAGAGCGCACACGAGCGAGCCGCCGTTTATAGATGGCGAAAGGCTAAGGAGAGAAAGATAATTAAAGTAAGTTAGTCCTTCCTTCCCCCTAAGTAACAAAATAAAATTCAACTCCAAAGGTGAAAAGCTCCCTATTAGGCATGTGCGCTGCCTTAAAATGTGTTCATTTTAGTTTCATTCATTTTTTTTTGTTTTGTTTTTCGGGTTATTCATTATGATTAGAGTTGAGCGAACCCGGACTGTAAAGTTCGGGTCCGTACCGAACTTTGGGGTGTCCGGGACCCGGACCCGGACTTTTCAAAAAAAGTCTGGGTTCGGGTCCGGGGTTCTGGTAATTTTAATGAAAAATCTTAAAAATGCTGTAAAAAAGCCCAGGAAGGTCCTAGAGGTCTGCAAAAGGAAGGACAACGTGGGTAAGGGTGGGACAAGTGCCCTACAAAGAAATGGGGACAGGGAAATAACTTTAAATATTTAAAAAAAAATAAAAACATAAAAAATGCAAAAATGGAGATCATCTGGCCATAGAACTGTTCTAAAATCATCTTCAAATTGTGTCAAAAAAGTATAAATAAGCCGGGAGTACCCATATCACTGTTCTGCAAAATGTGTGTATCACTTTAAATGAAACCAGAAATCATTGCACATCTCTTCAGCACAATTATTTCAAGTGTGTGTGTCACTATCAAACCGTCAATCATTGCACATCTTTTATTCACACTTCTTTTTAAAATGTGTGTATCACTTTAAATGAAACCGTCAATCATTGCACATCTGCTATTCACTCACATGTGTTCTGCACCATAACAGATGTTCTTCACACATTACATCTTTTCTTCATACATCTGGAAATAGAATAGAACACTACCTAAAACCTGGGAGAAACCATACACATGCACTTGAAACATCTGGATAGTGTGTTTGAAAATACAGCATAGAGAAGAGCATGCATATGGTTTCGCTCTTCACACACAGTTTCCAGATGTGTGCAGAACAGTGATATGGGTACTCCCGGCTTATTTATACTTTTTTGACACAGTTTGAAGATGATTTTAGAACAGTTCTATGGCCTCTAATGTTAATTAATACTTTTCAGACCCATTTTGAAGATGATCTCCATTTTTGCATTTTTTATGTTTTTATTTTTTTAAAAATATTTAAAGTTATTTTCCTGTCCCCATTTCTTTGTAGGTCACTTGTCCCACCCTTGCCCACATTTCCTTCCTTTTGCAGACCTCTAGAACTTTCCAGGACTATTTTACAACATGTTTTGTACCTAAAAGTCCGGGTCTCCATTGGTTTCAATGGGGTTCGGGGTCCGGGACAAAGTTCGGGTTCTGTCCGGACCCGAACCCGGACTTTGTCCCGAAGTTCGGCCGAACCAGCAGAACTCCGGGACTTCTTCTAGAAGTTCGCTCAACTCTAATTATGATCAAAATTTGTAACCTCTCAAAAATTCTAAATCGTTATGTTTCACTTGTTTAGATGCGGCATTCGTTATTTCTATAATTCGAAAAATATGAAAATTTAGAAAATCCGTAATTCCAAAATTCGGAAATCCGAAAATAAGAAAGAAAATACGAAATTCGAAAAAACGAAAATCCGAGAATTGGAAAATCACAAAATTCAGAAGTTCGGAAATTCGAAAATCCAAAAATAAGAGAGAGAATTCGAAAGGACGAAAATCCAAAATAATAACTAACTAATAATAATGAGCTATTAAATTATAGTTATTGGAATTCCCTTTCAAATTTGGCCGTTGAACGTATACGAACTTATCCGAGGTTACAAATTATCCGAAATGCCGCAATTAAACGAATGGAATGTAACGAATTAATAATAAATAATAATACTAATAAAAAACGTTTTTATTATGAATATTAACTTGTTACGTTAAATTCATTTGGATGCGGCATTCGTTTTTTCGGTTAATTCGTAACTTCAGATAAATTCGTATTCAGTTTAATTTAGGGCCGGTTCACACTGCCGCAATGCGGGAACCCTGCGAATCCACTGTGGGTTCCCGCATCGCAAGTCTCCCAGCGGCAGTTCACACTGCCCTTTGTGAACTGCGGGGAGCGTCACTACAAACCTAACGACACCCCCAATTCGGTTCGCATATCAAACTACAATCTCACACAGGAATCGGATCGCATGATGTGAACACCATCCCGCTGCACTCAAAAAAAGGGTGCTGTGCAAGTTTTCTCAGATCGCGATGCAAATTTAGCCATACAATCTCTACGGCTGAATTTGCATCGCACAGACATCGAATGTGATTCACGCTGCAGTGCGGTGCGAATCACATCCGATCTCTGGGATCGCAGCAGTGTGAACCCTAACAGCCAAGTTTGAAAGGAAATTCCAATACCTATAATTTAATAGTTCGTAATTATTAGTTATTATTTCGGATTTTCAAAATTTTCCAGGTTTTTGAATCTTCGCTCTTATTTTTGGGTTTTCGTTCTTTTGAATGTTCAGATTGATCATTCTTATTTTCGGATTTTCAAATTTTCGGATTCTCGGCTTTCCAATTCTTGAATTTCCGAATTTTCTCATTTCCGAATTTTCGTTTTCGGAAATATTCGTTAAACGGGTTTTCATTAATTCAAATATTTCCTAAATAATGAATTTGGGGAAATTCGTCCAAAACTAATTCGGAACGAAACAAATTGCACATGTCTATTCCCCATAACAGAGATATGCAATTAGCGGACCTCCAGCTGCTGCAAAACTACAAGTCCCATCATGCCTATGCCTCTGGGTGTCATGCTTGTGGCTGTCAGAGTCTTGCTATGCCTCATGGGACTTGTAGTTCTGCAACATCTGGAGGTCCGCTAATTGCATATCCCTGCCCTATAAGGACAGCTCAGACACACCCCCCCCTCTGCCTACATGGCATACAAGTGTCTCTCCGAATGATATGGATAGAACCCATACTGTGAAATGCTTAAAGAAATGAATTCCATCAAACCTTTATTTCCGTTTTCTCCATCATTAACACATGGTTTGCAAATTATCATCGGAAGAACTGTGGAAAAAAAAGAAATTTGTGTTAATGTAAGTAAATGTAAAAATAAAAACACAGGTCCTGGAGCCAGGGCCATCTTTAACCATTTCAATAGCAGGCGCTTACCCCACTTCCCACCCAGATCAATTTTCAGTAGACATGTGCAATTCGTTTCGTTCCAAACTCGTTTTTTAAGGAATTTTTCGAGATTCGGACGAATCCGAATCTCCGAATTTTGAATTTCAGAATTTTTTTCGAATTCGAAAAGTCAGTCATCCGAAAATCGGAAAATCCGAAAGTCGGATTTCGAAATTTCGAAAATCCGATAATTTGAAAATCGGAAATAATAACTAACTAATAATAACGTAACTATTTTAATAACTATTAAATTATAGTTATTGGAATTTCCGCAAAAAATTTTCTCTTCGTTTTGTTGGTTCTTGTACATTTGCACGGGATGTGGTGTCACGTCTAGCAATATTCGCCTCGCATGTTATATTTGTTGAAAATTTGGCTGTTAGTGATAAATTTCGTATTTAAGTTCACGAAACAACCAAATTTGAAAGGAAATTCCAATACCTATAATTTAATTCCCATCAGTGCTGCCTATCAGTGCTATATATTAGTGCCACATCATCAGTGCCGCCTCATCAGTGTCCGTCAGTGAAGGAGAAAACATTTTCCGTTGTTTAGCAAAGAATAAAAACCCCAGTGGTGATCGAATACCACCAAAAGAAAGCTCTATGTGTGGGGAAAAAAATGATAAATACGTCATATGGGTACAGTGTCACCTGACCGCGCAATTGTCATTCAAAGTGCGACAGCGCTGAAAGCTGAAAATCGGCCTGGGCAGGAAGGGGGTGAAAATGCCCGGTAATAACTGACAATTGCGCGGTCGTGCGACATTGTACCCCAAAAAATTGACTCCTTTTTTTCCCCCACAAATAGAGCTTTCTCTTGGTGGTACTTGATGACCTCTGCGCCTTTTATTTTTTGTGCTATAAACAAAAAAGAGCGAGAATTTTTGAAAAAATTTTTTTTTTCTTTCTGCTATAAAACAAAAATCTTAAAATCAAATTTCTTCATCAATTTAGGCCAATCTGTATCCTGCTACATATTTTTGGTAAGAAAAAAATCACAATAAGCGAATATTGATTGGTTTGCGCACAAGTTGTAGTGCCTACAAACTACGGGACATACAGTATATATTTATTTTTTACTTTTTTAAATTGTGGTGATCAGCGACTTATAGCGAGACTGCGATATTGCGGCGAACAATCTGACACTGACACTTTGCGGGAACCAGTGACACTAATACAGTGATCAGTGCTAAAAATATGCACTGTCACTGTACTGATGACATTGGCTGGGACGGGGATAAACATCAGGGGTGATCGAAGGGTTAACTGTGCCCTAAACTGTGTTAGGTGCTTTTACTAGGGGAAGAGATGGAATTTATTCCCTGCTTTGCAGAGACGCAAACTCAATCCCTTCCCCCCCTGTCAGAACGGCGATCTGCCTCGTTTACATAGGAAGATTGCAGTTCTGTCTCTCTGCCTGACGATTGGCGGGTGGCGGCAGTCATCAAGTACCCGGCACCTGCCGATCGGCTTCCGCTTTATATAATAATACTGGGAGCGACCCGGCGGCAGCACTGAAACCTATCGTCGAATGGTGTTTTCAGGATTTTGGCGATAAATAAAAAGGCACTGGTAATGGCGGCCAAATACGCACGCAATTTTGCCACGATTTGTGCGCAATTTTGTCACGATTTACTGTGCTTATGGTGTGTTTTTCATAGGTCATGTGACTCAAAAACCGCATCATCGATGCGCAATTGCTGCATTTTTCAATGCCTTTCAACAGGGAGGTGCGTTTTTGGTGTGAACTCGGAAATTTGAAAGTCAAAAAATTAGAAAATCCAAAAATAAGACAGAAAACCCAAAAATAAGAAAGAACGAAAATCCGGAAATTCGGAAATTTGAAAATCAAAAATCTGAAAATTAGAAAATCCAAAAATAAGAAAGAAAACCCAAAGATAAGAAAGAACGAAAATCCGGAAATTCGGAAATTTGAAAATCAAAAATCTGAAAATTCTAAAATTAGAAAACCCAAAAATAAGAAAGAAAATCCAAAAATAAGAAAGAACGAAAATTCGAAAATTTGAAAAACAGAAAATCCAAAAATTACAAAAATCCGAAAATAAGATAGAAAATCTGAAAATTCAAAAGAATGAAAATCTGAAAATTCGAAAATCCAAAATGATAACTAACTAATAAAAACAAACTATTAAATTACAGGCATTGGAATTTCCTTTCAAATTTGGCTGTTGAATGTAGCGTATACAAATTTATCCAAAGTTACGAATTATTCAAAATAACAAATCTAAACGAATGGAACGTAACAAATTATTAATAATAATAATAATAATAATAATAATAAAAGTTTTTATTACTATTATCAATATTTATTATTAATTCAGATAAATGTGTATTTGTTACATTCACTAACAACCAAATTTGAAAAGAAATTCCAATACCTATAATTTCATAGTTTGTTATTATTAGTTAGTTATTATTTAATATTTTAAAATCTTTTCAGGTCTTCAAATCTTCATTCTTATTTTCAGATTTTCATTAAATACATAGAATTTAAAGGGATGCATTTTTCTTGAGCTAAAGGTGCCAATAATGGACGGCAATAAATTCATATTCATTTAAATTCATGATATTCATAAATAGTTGATTATAATACATTTATATATAAAAAAAGATATATATATTTTTTTGTAAAGCGCTGCGCAAACTGCTGGCGCTATATAAATCCTGTATAATAATAATAATAATAATTTTTAAAAACTGTCCTTTTTGACCAAATGCACCCTGCATTTTCATTTTCGGCACCAAAATTACCATCCTCTAGTAAAAGTTTAAAACCACTTTAAATGTATAAATATTCTTGTTTTGGGGTTTATATTATTTTTGTAATAAAATGATTAAAAAAAAAAAAATACAATACCTAATAGATGCATAAGAATAACTCTAAGAACCGTCATGGTCACTGGTTTATTTCTAAAAAAAAATAACACATGAAAAGTTATTTTTTACATAAATCAATAAACAACTAAATGAATAAATACATTTTTTTCAAAGAATCATAAAAAGTATACACCTACTAAGAACGAGAGAGACTAGCGATACATATATTATGGTATAGTGGGAACCTACTAAACTCCAACAACATTTTGCCAAAGCGAAATTCTGAATTTTGCTTATTGAGCTGCTTAGGTGGAATTTGTTAAAAAAAAAAAAAAAAACCTTTTTCGATTTTCTCTAACTTTAGCTATTTATTAATGTATTTATTTATTCCTTTTTGGGGAGTGCATTTAGGGAATTTCTTAATGTCATATTCTCCATATGTACGTTTAGTTTGCTGTAAGTTTTGTTATTATACTAATTTTGCTGCCTGTGTTCTTTTTCCCGATTAAAAAATAATAAAACAATAAAAAAAAAAATACCTAGTGCTCCTAATGAGGGGGTATTATTATTATTATTTATGTATTTTGAGGGGCTATTATTATTAATCTTTATTTATTTTTTATTGTACAAGAACAGGTCCAGGACATGTGAAAGTATCTTCTGTACCCCCCAGGAGCCATTTAACCACTTCAGCCCCGGAAGGTTTTGCAGCTTTAGGACCAGAGCACTTTTTGCGATTCGGCGCTGCGTCGCTTTAACGGACAATTGCGCGGTCGTGCGACGTTGTCTTCACCAATTTACCGAGGACCCCCCATGTCTTCTATGAAAGTGTACAGGACCTGGACAAGAACATGTTATTTTTTATTTATTTCTAATTATTATTATCGGGGAGTTTTATGTATTTATTATTATTATTATGGGGGAGTAATCCTCGTGATCCATAAAAAAAAAAATAACAAAATAATAAAAAATTAGCCCTTTTTCTTGTGTCCGTCGTTTTAATCATATTATTGTTTTGAATGTCGTTTGATTTGCATGTATACCTCTTATACTGTAATTCTTTAAGGGATTTACGTGAGGGGTTTTTCCTTATTTATTTATGTAATTATTTATCGATTTCAATCTCTTTTAGCTT
>BLSH010266996.1:980988-994272 GCA_018402905.1 Glandirana rugosa | reverse complement strand
ACTTTTTTGGGACCAATGACATTTATTCAGCGATCAGAAATTTAAATGTCCACTGATTACTGTATAAATGTCATTGGCAGTGAAGGGGTTAACCTGCAGGGGGATAGCTAGGGGTTAATAGTGTTCCCTGGGTGTGTTCTTACTGTGGGGGGGTTGGGCTAACATGGGCATGAGAGATCTAACTGATCCCAGTGACAGGGATCAGTAGATCTCCCATGCCCCACTGACAGGGCGGGGAACCGCCGTGTTTACATCGGCGGTTCCCCTTCTTTTCCCTGTAGCCGCTCATCGCGGCTCGCCGGCGGACATCGGGTCCGCCCGAGCCGCGGGCACACTCCTCGGGAGTGCGGCGGGTGCGCGCGCGCGCCCCCTGGTGGCCAAAATGCGAATCGCCGTTTATTTACGGCGATTCGCGCCGAGCTCCCCGACTGCCGCCGTGAAAAGACGGCGCGCGGTCGGGAAGCGGTTAAAGCTCATTGCACCACCAAAACCCACTTTCTCAAGGGCGTAGCAATGGGGGGTCTCAGGGGGGTCACGATTCCATGCTCCAGGAGGGCCCATGCTACCTTACATTTTTACCAATTGATTATACATGTGCACAAGGAAATTTTTAGGAATATATTTTCTGATTAGTGTGTATGAGGCTCTCAATCTGCAAATAAGGCACTGAAATAACTCTTTAGCCACTTGGGATATTTTTGCGTGCGGTGGAAGCGGCGGATTGTAGCAGGGGGGCCCCAGGTTAACTTTTGCATTGGGGGCCCACAAGCTTCAAGCTACGCCTCTGCACCTTCGTTTTAATGATGAATCAGCAAGAAATAAGGAAGAAATTGAGAGTGCTCTCAAGTCAGCTCAACCCTCGTCCCCCAGTTTTGTCTCAGTGAAAAGAGCGATTAGTGAAGAAAAGTTGGCCACTTGCTAGAGCTCAGTGTCATAGGAAATTCCTGTGATACTTGGTGCCATCTAGTGGACAAATATGATATTTGTCATTTTGAATCAATTAAAATAATTTTACCAGCGCATGAAATACACTATATTTCCAAAAGGATTGGTATGACAGCCAGGAAATTAAAATTTTACAGCAGCCAATATATTCACTACAGGTATCCTCTATATTGTATGTAAGGATAAGCATATCTTATTTGCTTCCCTTTGTTCTGATACATATCCCATTGAAAGCATTGTTTTCTTAGAAATATATATACACTATATTGTCAAAAGTATTGGGACACCTGCCGTTACACGCACATGAACTTTAATGGAATCCCAGTCTTAGTCCGTAGGGTTCAATATTGAGTTGGCCCGCCCTTTGCAGCTATAACAGCTTCAACTCTTCTGGGAAGGCTATCCACAAGGTTTAGGAGTGTCTATGGGAATGATTGACCATTCTTCCAGAAGAGCATTTGTGAGGTCAGGCACTGATGTTGGATGAGAAGGCCTGCACTCTAATTCATCCCAAAGGTGTTCTATCGGGTTGCGGTCAGGACTCAAGTTCAAGTTCCTCCACCCCAAGCTCACTCATCCATGTCTTTATGGACCTTGCTTTGTGCACTGGTGAGCAGTCATGCTGGAACAGGAAGGGGCTATCCCCAAACTCTTCCCACAAAGTTGGGAGCATGAAATTGTCCAAAATGTCTTGGTATGCTGACGCCTTAAGGGTTCCCTCCATTGGAACTAAGGGGCCAAGTCCAACCCCTGAAAGACATCCCCACACCATAATCCCCCCTCCACCAAATGAGTTGGACCACTGCACAAAGCAAGGTCCATAAAGACATGGATGAGTGAGTTTGGGGTGGAGGAACTTGACTGGCCTGCACAGAGTCCTGACCTCAACCTGATAGAACATCTTTGGGATGAATTAGAGCGGAGACTGCGAGCCAGGCCTTCTCATCCAACATCAGTGCCTGACCTCACAAATGCGCTTCTGGAAGAATGGTCAAACATTCCCATAGACACTCCTAAACCTTGTGGACAGCCTTCCCAGAAGAGGTGAAGCTGTTATAGCTGCAAAGGGTGGGCCAACTCAATATTGAACGCTACAGACTAAGACTGGGATGCCATTAAAGTTCAAGTGCATGTAAAGGCAGATGCCCCAATACTTTTGGTAATATAGTGTAGCTTAAAGTGATATCAAAGCTTTGTGTTCTTTGTTTCTTTTAAAATAACAAACATCTTATACTTACCTGCTTTGTGCAGTGGTTTTGCACAGAGCAGCCCCGATCCTTTTCTTTTCAGGTCCCCCGTAGGGGGTCATGGCTCCTCCCCCTTGAACAGTGCTCCCATAGAAAGCTGCTTGCCCTGGGGGCACCGATCTGTGCTCGCTCCTGAGCCACTGCTCTATGTGTTCATAAGACACATAGAGCCGTGTCTCCCCTCCCCCCTGATTTCTCCTCATTGGCTCACTGGCTGTGATTAACAGCAGTGGGAGACAATAAGCTCCCACTGCGGTCTCACTAAATGAGGAGGGAGAGTCCCCATACAGCCGAGGCTATCGTGATCCATCGCTGGAGTGGATGGGGTCCGGGAAAGAATTGAGGGGATGGTGGGGGGGGGGGGCGCTGCTCTCAGAATGTTTTTTTTACCTTCATGCATAGAATGAAGCCTAAAAAAAGAAAGCGAATGCAGCGACCCAATCTAAGGTAAGCTGCAATCTAATACATATTGTTTTAATATTCTACATTTATTTTCTTGGGTATTTAACACCTCTTAGGCTGCTTTCACACTGCTACATATGCATCTGTATTTTTTTGTGCACCTCTGGTGCGTTTCCAGTGCATTTTCTGGGCACCTGACTTCCAGCACTCACCTGCAAAACATGGACTTGTGACTCAAAAAGCAAGCCAAAAACACAACTGCAGTGCGATTTTGATGCATTTTTTTTATGTGTTTTACATTCATTTCAATGGGGAGCTGGAAAAGCGCACCAAGGATGTAGCATGCAAGAATACGCCAGTGTGAAAACTCCCATAGGATTTAACCACTTCAGCACTTTTGGCGATTCGGCACTGCGTCGCTTTAACTGACAATTGCGCGGTCGCGCAACGTTGTACCCTAACAAAATTTGCGTCCTTTTTTCCCCACAAATAGAGCTTTCTGATGCCCCATATAAACAAAAGAAGAGCGACAATTTTGCAATATTTCTTACTTTTTGCTAAAATACAAATCCCCAAAAAAATATAAAACATTTTCATCCGTTTTGTCCGATTCATATTCTTCCTCATATTTTGGGTAAAAAAAAAACTGCAATCGGCGTTTATTGACTGGTTTGCGCAAAAGTTGCCGCCTTTACGAATGATGAGAATTAATTTCTGGGGTTTTTATTTTTTAAAATTTTTTTCTAGTAATGGCGGCGATTTTTAGCAGTACTGCGATATTGCGGCGGACATGTCGGACCATTTTGACACTTGTTTGGGACCATTGCCATTTATACAGTGATCAGTGCTATGAAAATGCACTGATTACTGTGTAAATGTCATTGGCAGTGAAGGAGTTAACCTGGAGGGGGCACTCTAAGGGATAACTGTGTTCCCTCAGTGTGTTCTAACTGTATGGGGGGCTGGGCTGGGCTGGCTGGGGGAGGGGAGTGATCACGGCTTCCATATACAGGAAGCCTGTGATCACAGCCCTCCCCCCTCTGTCAGAACGGAGATCCGTGTTTACTTACACCGACCTCCGTTCTCTCACTGCGGGGGGAGCCATCGCAGGTAGCCGGTGGAGATGGAGTCCGCCCTACCCGCTCCCCCGGCCCCCTGGAAAACAGTGAGCGTGCGAGCGCGCCTCCGGTGACGTGCACACGCTCACAATACTTGTTATCGCGGCCACTGTCAGGTGATGGAGAATTGCGATAACGAGTCACTTTGGCGCCGTCAAGCCACAGCGGGCGGTCGGCAACTGGTTAAAGGAAAATATTTGGAATGCATTTTTTCTTGCACTTTTAGCAAGGTAAATGGAAAAAAAAAAACGCTGCAAAAACGCATCAGCGTGAAGGGGGCCCCAAAGGATCGCTGTATATTGCTGACTATGCGAATCCATACCATTTAGGTTGCTCTTGCCGCTCTCTGGTTATATAGTTTTTATCATTAGGAAAAGAAAGCGAGTGACCTTACCTATCCGGGCGGAGACAGAAGAGCTGACAGAGAAGGTGACAGTCCCAGACAATGGCAATAAATGTTTTGTACGGCTCTTATATATATTACACAGTTACGTCACGCACTGGCCAGCTATAAAAATTGCAACGCACATGAAAACCCCCCGATGCCCAGTCACAGCCCCACTTTTATAAATGAATGACCAATTAGAAACTGCACCCTGTTGGGAATACGTGGCAATCCATCCGAGCCGTAATATTTCCTGCAGCAACTGGAGCGAGACTGGCACATCCTGGATCTTAGGGAACAGAGCTTAACGCCAAATTCCAGTTTAACCACTGGTGTACCAACCTGCAATACCCCTTGGTTACCAATCATTTTTTCAGTTTTTACTGTTGTAATAGTTTGACTGACAATTACTCAATAATGCAACATTGTACACAAATTAAAGCAGCATTATCGCTTTAGGACAGCCCACTGTACTTTTATTGTGCGTGGGATGGCCAGGTTCAGCAAAGTAAAAATATTGCTTTGCGCATGCAAACCCCACCCCTCCCCCGGGCATGCAGCGCACAACTCCTGCGATGCCTCCCAGTACCCGGCTGCGTTGAGCAGCTGAGGTATCATGCGATCGCCATGCGATCACATGATCAAAATGTATACACAGTTTCATTCATAACAGCTGTGCTTACTGTAGTGATGCTGTGATTGTCCCACAGCTATCACAAAGTACCTGGCACCCTGTACCATGTGATTAGCTGTGGGCAGGGATGGGCCCACGGTTCGAGCTGAATGTAAGTCAAATTTAGAACATTATGGGGCGTTCGCAGCGCGGAGCGCCCCATAATGCACTGTGCACAGACGGCACACACAGCTCCTCCTCCATGGGAGGGCTCCCGACATCTGCCCGCTATTTGTTATGACAGTTTATTTATATGGCAGGGCGGGGCCACCCGGCGACATAAGCAAGTGACCCCGCCCCTTCTGACGTCATGTGACGTCAGAAGGGGTGGGTCATGCGCGTATGTCACAGAGTGGCCCCACCCTGCCATATAAATAAACTGTCATAACAAACAGAGCTCAGACGGCGGGAGCTGTTGCGTTTTTTTTTTCAGGTCCATCGCTCGCCGTGATTGATGATGGATTACAACGGAGGACACTTATTTTTATTTTTGTAATAAAGGACTTGTCCCTAATTGTCTCCTGTGTTTTTTTTTTTTTTTACACTTTTGGTGAATTAGTGGGGGTACGATGTAACCGATACTAATTCACATGGGGGGGTGGGATCTGGGGGCCCCCTTGTTAAAGGGGGCTTCCAGATTCTGATAAGGCCACCACCCGCACACCCTCACAACCACAGCCCAGGTTTGGGGGGGGAAGAGGCTCTTGTCCCCATCAACATGGGGGCAAGGTGCTTTGGGATGGGGAGGGCAGAGGCGCCTGGTGAAATATCAAGGGTCTAAACAGAGAGAAAGAGACTGAGAACAGAGCTTCCCCAGTCCATTTCTCTGCAGTCTCAACTGCACTGTGACAGTGAACGATCGGGAAGTGCTCTTTGCTGAGCTGCTTCCTGTTCATTCACAAACTGAAGCATAATAAACATAGTTTACGATGCTTCTGTTAAGAATGAACACAGGAGCGATCAGTACAGACCACGTATTGTGTTCATTCATTCATCTATCCTGAAACATCCCCCACAGCAGCCGGGGAGAGATGAGAGGAGGAAAGTTGGCAGCACTGCAGAGGAGAGACAGGGGATGCCAGGAAGCAAGGGGAATTGCCACCGCACAGGGTGATTAGGGTGTGCCCAGGCACACCCTGTGCGCACGCCCATGGCTATTACAGGGCTCTCATGACAGTGTTAAAAAAGAAAAAAAATCCCTGATCACCCCCTCGTCCAGGGTAGTACAGTGTAACTATGGTGAGGATCATATGGATTTGTATTTTAGCAAAAAGTAAAAAATTTGTTGTTTTTTTTTGCAAAATTGTCGCTCTTCTTTTGTTTATAGCGGCGATCAGAAATGACGCAGCAATGATCAAATACCACCAAAAGAAAGCTCTGTTTGTGGGAAAAAAGGACGCAAATTTTGTTTGCGTACAACGTCGCACGACCGCGCAATTATCAGTTAACCACTTCAGCCCCGGAAGGATTTCACACTTTAGGACCAGATCACTTTTTGCGATTCGGCACTGCGACGCTTTAACTGACAATTGCGCGGTCGTGCGGCGTTGCACCCAAACAAAATTTGCGTCCTTTTTTCCCACAAATAGAGCTTTCTTTTGGTGGTATTTGATCATCGCTGCGTCATTTCTGATCGCGGCTATAAACAAAAGAAGAGTGACAATTTTTGCAAAAAAACCCAAATTTCTTACTTTTTGCTAAAATACAAATCCAAAAAAAAAATACAAAAAAACATTTTTTTTCACCATTTTTGGCCGATTTATATTCTTCCTCATATTTGTGATAAAAAAAATTGCAATCGACATTTATTGATTGGTTTGCGCAAAAGTGGCTGCGTTTACGGATGATGAGAATTCATTTCTGGGGTTTTTTTTTTATTTATTTTTTACTAGTAATGGCGGCAATCTGCGATTTTTAGCGGTACTGCGATATTTCGGCGGACAAGTCGGACCATTTTTACACTTTTTTGGGACCATTGGCATTTATACAGCGATCAGTACTATAAAAATGCACTGATTACTGTGTAAATGCCATTGGCAGTGAAGGGGTTAACCTGCAGGGGACGCTCTAAGGGTTAACTGTGTTCCCTGGGCGTGTTCTAACTGTGTGTGGGCTGCCCTAGCTGGGGAAGGGAAGTGATCACAGCTTTCGTGTAGAGGAAGGCTGTGATCACAGCCCTTCCCCCTCTCACAGAATGGAGGTCCGTGTTTACTTACACGGACCTCCGTTCTTTCAGTGAGGGGGGGCATCGCAGGTAGCCGGCGGCGATTGAGTCTGCCGCACCCGCTCCATGGCCCCCCCCGAACACAGTAAGCATGTGGGCACGCCTCTGGCGGCGCGCACACGTTCACAGTGCGCGATCTCGCAGCCGCCGTCGTATGACGGCGGTTTGCGATATCAAGCCACTTTGTCGCCGTCAACCTGCGGTTGATGGTCGGCAAGTGGTTAAAGTAACGTAGTGCCGTGTTGCAAAAAATTGCCTGGTCATGAAGGGGGGAGGGGGGGTAAACCTTTTGTGGCCGAAGTGATTAAACTAAACTAATTCCAAAATGAATCAATGAAACAAAATTAGTAACAACAAATCTATGCAAAACGAAACAAATGTTTCCATTCTGCAAGTCTATTATTAAGATGATTCAAACTGAAAGTTTAGTTGGGATTTAAGAATATATAGCACATTACTTTGTAACTTTTTCTTACACTGCTTCTCATACCCTGCTATAGAACTTCTGGCAGATTCCGGCAGACAGCAAGTGAGGGGAAATCAGAAGTTGTATTTTTCACATTAAATATTACAGCCATTTTTCCCTTCTAGCTTGAGAATAGCCCGCCATTGTCCAAACCAGGAGTCTCATTTATAATTATACAATTACTGAACCGAAAGCCAGTTTGACAATCAAACTAAACAATGTTTTGGCTTTAACCGCTTGCCGACCGCCAATCGGCAATTGACGGCGACAAGCTGGCTCTCCTGCGCAAATCGCCGTCATATGACGGCGGCCGAGGGATCGAGCCTAGTGAGCGCGCGGGCGCCGCCGGAGGAGGGAGGAGGGAGTAGGGAGTAGGTGCGGCGGAGTCGATCTCCGCCGGCCACCCGTGATGCCCCCCCCTGGAGCGAAAGAACGGAGGTCCGTGTAAGTAAACACGGACCTCCGTTCTGTGAGAGGGGGAAGTGCTGTGATCACAGCCTTCCTGTACATGGAGGCTGTGACCACTTCCCTTCCCCAGCTAGGGCAGCCCAAACACAGTTAGAACGCCCAGGGAACACAGTTAACCCTTAGAGCGCCCCCTGCAGGTTAACCCCTTCACTGCCAATGGTATTTACACAGTAATCAGTGCATTTTTATAGCACTGAGCGCTGTATAAATGCCAATGGTCCCCAAAAAAGTGTCAAAATGGTCCGACATGTCCGCTGAAATATCGCAGTACCGATAAAAATCGCAGATCGCCGCCATTACTAGTAAAAAATAAAAAATAAATAAAAACCCCAAAAATTTATTCTCATCATCCGTAAACGCGACCACTTTTACGCAAACCAATCAATAAACGCCGATTGCGATTTTTTTATCACAAATATGAGGAAGAATATAAATCGGCCAAAACCGATGAAAAAAAATGTTTTTTTGTATTTTTTTTTGGATTTGGATTTTAGCAAAAAGTAAGAAATTTGGGTTTTTTTGCAAAATTGTCGCTCTTCTTTTGCTTATAGCGGCGATCAGAAATGATGCAGCGGTGATGAAATACCACCAAAAGAAAGCTCTATTTGTGGAAAAAAAGGATGCAAATTTTGTTTGGGTACAACGTCGCACGACCGCGCAATTGTCAGTTAAAGCGACGCAGTGCCGAATCGCAAAAAGGGCTCCGGTCCTAAAGCAGGAAATCCTTCCGGGGCTGAAGTGGTTAAAGTATCACTAAACGCCAGTGGTGGCTGGCGCTCCATCGGTCGGGGGGGTTGGGCAGCAAACAAGCCTGAGACATCTACCCCCCGGTCACTCCAGCCCGTCACCCCACCCCGCCCCAACCCCCCCGGTCGCCGGCACATACCACATCCAGGTTGTGGCTGCGGCTTCCCCTTCCTCACCTCCATTCAGGTCCCCTCCGTCTCCTCCAACCAGGTCGCGGCTGCGGCTTCCCCCTTTCATCTCCTACATCCGTGTCTTGGCTGCGGATTCTGCCCTCCATCTCCTCCATCCAGGTTGCAGCTGCGGCTTCCCTCTTTTATCTCCTCAATCCAGGTCATGACTACAGCTTTCCCCCTCCATCTAGGTTGCGGCTGTGGCTTCCTCCGTCCATCTGCTCTATCCAGGTCCCCTCTGACTTCTCCCTCCAGGTCGCAGCAGTGGCTTCCTCCCTCCATCTCCTTCATCCAGGTCAAGGCTGCAGCTTCCCCCCCTGTCTCTTCCATTCATGTCGTGGCTGCGGATTCTGGCCTCCGTCCCCTCCATCCAGGTCATGGCGGTGGCTTCCCCCCTCTGTCTCCTCCATCCAGGTTGTGGCTGCGGCTTCCCCCCCTCTGTCTCCTCCTTTCAGGTCATGACTGCGGCTTCCCCCTTCTGTCTCTTCCATCCAGGTCTTGGCTGCGGCTTCCTGCTTCCGTCTCCTGCATCCAGGTCGTGACTGGGGCTTCCCCCCTCCATCTCCTCCATCCAGGTTGTGGCTGCAGCTCCCCCCCTCTGTCTCCTCCATCCAGGTCGCAGCTGCGGCTTCCCCCCTCTGTCTCCTCCATCCAGGTCATGGCTGCGGCTTCCCCCCTACGTTTCCTTCATCCAGGTCTCGACTGCGGCTCCCCCCTCTGTCTCCTCCATCCAGGTTGCTGCTGTGGCTTCCCTCCTCCGTCTCCACCATCTATATTACAGCTGCAGTTTCCCCCCTCCATCTCCTCCATCCAGGTCACGGCTGCAGCTTCCCCCCTCTGTCTCCTCTGAGTCCTAGCGGTCACTCATTCTCCTCCCGGCCAATCCAGTCTTCAGGCTCCCGGCCAATGGGGTCTTAAGACTCCTGGCCAATCAGATCTCAGGACCTGCATCCTGATTAGCTGGGATGAGAAACGGGAAGACATCAGCTAATGCTCTGCACCACAAGCCCCTCTTTCTTGAAGCCAATTAGAGCCTCGAGCTCTAATCACGTGCTTCAAGAAAAAAAAACCCATGGAAATCCATGTGTCCAGCGCCCTGCATGGAGATTAGGGGCCGGGCGCATGGATTAGGGGGGCAGCGCCACTGCGCCACATATGGACAGGCTGCCACTGCTAAACCCTCAACAGTAAAATCAATCGGTATATGCAGTTAGCATGCTTGTTATACTCACTATGGAACCTAAGGGGTTAATCGTCTGCATTGTGTAAAAAGGCTGTTTTGATCCTGTCTTCTCTGATCCTCCCCTTCTTTTACTGTCTCTAATCCATCTGCTGATAGAACAGAGCCCTCAAAACACTCTGCACATGCTCAGTTTGGTGTGTTTTGCAAGTTTTTTTTTGGGGGGAGGGTGCATGTGATCAGCACAGGGTGAATCAGAACTGTCCAGACAGAGGGACAGGGGTCATGCAGCCTCATAGGACAGTCAGGAAAACTCCCCCTACAAGCTTTAACCATTGCTCAGCCAGATACTGATAGAAGTCACAAGACTGCTATATACTGCTGATGAGAAAAGGTATTTAGCAGTTTATATTTACTAAAATAATTGCATGTCCGTGTACTGTGGGAGACCAGATATAGTGAATGCAGGGTCCTGGGGAAACCAGATATAGTGACTGCAGGCTCTTGGGGAGAGCAGATATAGTGAGGGCAGGGTCCTGGGGAGACCAGATATAGTGATTGCAGGCTCTTGGGGAAAGCAGATATAGTGACCGCAGGTTCCTGGGGAGGCCAGATATAGTGAATGCAGGCTCCTGGGGAGAGGAGATATAGTGACTGCAGGCTCTTGGGGAGAGCAGATATAGTGACCGCAGGTTCCTGGGGAGACCAGATATAGTGACTGCAGACTCCTGGGGAGACCAGATATAGTGAATGCAGGGTCCTGGAGACACCAGATATAGTGAACGCAGGGTCCTGGGGAGAGCAGATATAGTAACTGCAGAGACCTGGGGAGACCAGCTATAGTAACTGCAGGCTCCTGGGGAGACCAGATATAGTGACTGCAGGCTCCTGGGAACACCAGATACAGTGAATGCAGGCTCCTGGGGAGACCAGATATAGTGACTGCAGGCTCCTGGGGAGCAGTGACATTGGTAGCAGGGTGTGGGGGGGTGGGCTGCACCCAGGTGACACCCACCAGAGTGGTGACACCCATGGGCAGTTGCACCACTACATCGCATGGTCCACACCCGCCCTCTCCACCGCTCTGTTTCTCTTTCGCCGGCTCCGGCTGTATCTCTCAAGCACAGCGGAGCGAAGCCGCGTCCCCCTCCTCTCTGTGTGCATCTACACAGAAGGAGGAGGTCTGCACTCTGAGGGGGGCTGCACTAAGGGGGATCTGCACCAAAGGGGGTGTCTGCATTGAGAGGGGGTGTCTGCACTGAGGTGGTCTGCACTGAGGGTGATATACACTGGGAGGTCTGCACTGAAGGGTGGTCTGCACTGGGGGGTCTGCACTGAGGGTGGTCTGCACTGGGGTGGGTCTGCACTGAGGGTGGTCTGCACTGGGGGGTCTGCACTATGGGTGCGTCTGCACTGAGGGGGGTCTGCACTAAGGGTGGTCTGCACTGATGGGGGGGTCTGCACTGAGGGTGGTCTGCATGGGGTTGTCTGCACTAAGGGGGGTCTGTACTGATGGAGGGTCTGCACTGAGGGGTGTCTGCACTAAGGGGGGATGTCTGCACTGATGGGGGATCTGCACTGATGGGGTGTCTGCACTGAGGGGGTCTGTATTGATGGGTGTATGTACTGAGGGAGAGGGGTCTGTACTGTGGGAGGGCAGTCTATACTGAGGAGGGGAGTTTGTACTTAGAGGGGTCTATACCTAGTGGGTGGGTCTATACTAAGGAGGGGGGTCTATACTTATTGGGGGTGTCTATATTGAGGAAAGGGGGTTTGTACTGTGGTGGTCTATGCTGCAAGATGGGGGTCTGTAGTTAGTGGAGGAGGGTCTGTACTGAGGGAGGGGGGACTATAATTGGTGGAGGGAGGGTGACACCAATTTTTTCCGCACCGGGTGACAACAACCCTAGTGAAGCCACTGCTGGGGATACCAGATATAGTGAATACAGGCTCCTGGGGAGACCAGATATAGTGACTGCAGGCTTTTGGCGAGACCAGATATAGTGACTGCAGGGTCTTGAGGAGACCAGATATAGTGACTGCAGGGTCTTGAGGAGACCAAATATAGTGGCTGCAGGCTTTTGAGGAGACCAGATATAGTGACTGCAGGGTCTTGAGGAGAGCAGATATAGTGACTGCAGGCTCCTGGGGAGAGCAGATATAGTGACCACAGGCTCCTGGGGAGACCATATATAGTGAATACAGGCTCCTGGGGAGACCAAATACAGTGCATGCAGGCTCGAGGGGAGACCAGATAAAGTGACTGCAGGCTCCTGGGGAGACCAGATATAGTGAATGCGGGCTCCTGGGGAGACCAGATACAGTGCATGCAGGCTCCTGGAGAGACCAGATATAGTGAATGAAGGCTCCTGGGGAAACCAAATATAGTGACAGCAGGCTCCTGGGGAGAGCAGATATAGTGAATGTCGGCTCCTGGGGAGACCAGATTTAGTGACTGCAGAGTCCTGGGGAGACCAGATATAGTGACTGCAGGGTCCTGGGGAGACCAGATATAGTGCCTGCAGGGTTCTGGGGAGACCAGATATAGTGAATGCAGGGTCCTGGGGAGACCAGACATAGTGAATGCAGGGTCCTGGAGAGACCAGATATAGTGAACGCAGGGTCCTGGGGAGAGCAGATATAGTGACTGCAGAGACCTGGGAGACCAGCTATAGTAACTGCAGGCTCCTGGGGAGACCAGATATAGTGACTGCAAGCTCCTGGGAAGACCAGATATAGTGAATGCAGGCTCCTGGGAAGACCAGATATAGTGAATGCAGGCTCCTGGGGAGACCAGATATAGTGAATGCAAGATCCTGGGGAGACCAGATATAGTGAATGCAGGATGTTGGGGAGACCAGATATAGTGACTACAAGCTCCTGGGGAGACCAGATATAGTGACTGCAGGCTCATGGGGGCAATTCTGGCCAGGTGCAGTAGGGTGGGTGGGCTGAACCAAGGTGACAACCGCCAGCATGGTGACACCCATGGGCAGCGGCACTGCTACATCGCATGGTCCGCACCTGCCCCCTCCACCGCTCTGTCTGTCTTTCGCTGGCTCTGGCTATATCTCTAAAGCACAGTGGAGTGAAGCCGCTTCCCCCTCCTCTCTGTGTGCATCTACACAGGAGGAGGACGGACTCAGGAGGACACACCGTGGCCACGCTGTTCTGAGGTCTGTGTACTCAGTGTATGAGTGTATGTATTTGACATGTGCGGGGGGTCTGCATTGAGGTGGGGTCTGCACACTGAGGGGGG
>BLSH010266996.1:959607-976731 GCA_018402905.1 Glandirana rugosa | reverse complement strand
CCCACCTGTGCCACCTAAAAGTGCCCACCTGTGCCACCTAAAAGTGCCCACCTGTGCCACCAAAAAGTGCCCACCTGTGCCACCTAAAAGTGCCACCTGTCAGTGCCCAGTGCCACTTATCAGTGCCGCCTATGAGTGTCCATCAGTGCCGCATATTAGTGCCATGTATCAGTGCCCGTAAGTGTTGCTTGTCAGTGCCGCCCATCAGTGCTGTATATGTGCCCCATCATCAGTGCAACCTTATTAGTGCCACCTCATCAGTGCCAATCTGTACTGCCTCATCAGTGCCCGTCAGTGTAGCCTCATCAGTGCCCATCAGTGTAGCCACATCAGTGCCCGTCAGTGAAGGAGAAAATGTACTTTATACAAACTTTTGTGACAGAAACAAAGAAAAATGTTGTTGTTTTTTCAAAATTTTCTGTCTTTTTTTTTCTATAGCGCAAAAAATAAAAACCGCAGGGGTGATCAAATACCACCAAAAGAAAGCTCTATTTGTGGGAACAAAATGACAAAAAGTTTGTTTGGGTGCAGCGTCGCTCGACCGCACAATTCTCATTCAAATCGCAACAGCACTGAAAGCTGAAAATTGGTCTGGTAGGGAAGTGTCCTAAGTGCCTGGTATTGAATTGGTTAATTATTAGGACACTGCCCTGGAAGATAGTGATGTTGGCACCCCAGTCCATGTTTCCATTGTCTCTCAGGTGCTGTTGCCTCCATTGCCGATTCCCTACTGCGCATGAACAAAGGGCACTGCGCTTTCTGAATGGCCTGGCAGCAGGGAAGGAGGAGGGGTGACAAATTTCTAGCATACCTCGCTGCAGTGAGGTCTGTTGGAAGTGGGGACAGGTAAATGTCCAAAACAGGTACCCCCCCACCCCCGGTGGGTGGGGCCAAACGTGGCATCAGAAGGGGGGAGAGAGATAAGCAGAGCTTCCACTTTTGGATGGATATGTAAGGCCCCTTTCACACTTGTGCAACGTGTTCTGCAACTTGGGACTGCAGAGTCGCCTGTCAAGATGGACCCCACAATTTCCAATGAGTAGGATTCATAGCTGTCTGACTTCAAGTGGTATCAACTACAAACTAGTCCCTGAACTACTTTGGTCTGAGTTTGATAGGACTTGTGGTTCGTAGACCTCAAGATAACATAGGCATTGCTTCAAGTCACACCAAAGTTGCATGACTTTCAAGTCACACAAGTGTGAATGGGGCCTAAATCAAAAGGTGTTATCCTGAAAGTAATGCAGTTTGCCCACAACATTGTCCCAACTTCAGGGAATGCCTGAGTAATATTGAGAGCTAGGAACCTCAAGTCACATCAAAGTAGTACAGGGACTACTTTTAAGTTTGTGCCACTTGAAGTAGCACAGATATGAAGAGTTTCAGGAAAAGTCGGCCAAGTGTAAAAGGAGTGTATAGAGGTAAACCTCTAGGAGATATATATATATACACATACATACACACACTCCTTACTGATTTACATCAGCAGAATACATGCAGGAAGTGTAATGTGCCTGTAACCAGGAAGTGATGTGTGCACATGGGCATTAAGCAGGGCCAGCATCAGGGGGGTTAAGGCAATACTATTGTAAGGGACCTCAGTGTCTCAAGGGGCCCTTACAACAAAGTGTTTAGCAGTCTTTAACATTGGAGTCTATGGGAGGGGGACACCGTTCTCCTGAACCATAGGCGATAAAAATACTAAACTTGGGTCACATGGAGAGGGCCCCCTGGACCACGTTTGGGACCTCCAGCACCTGTGGTTTGGCTTGAGGTCTTATTGCAAGCATCGGGTGAGGCTGTGCACTGTTTGTTTTTTTTAACCCCATGGATCCCACACTAGCATGCATTGCACACTTCACTTGAATGAGTCATGCTTAGCAGGCTACACCCGGTAAGTGTGGCAGGGTGTAGAATTCCTACTGGGGCTGCGATACGCATACACCCCTGGATGTAGGCAGATGTGTTGGAATGGGCCAGTGAGAAGGCCCTGGGGAATGTTGGTGGTCAGAGGTGGGGGGGCAGGTCTAAAGCAGTTTGAAAAGGCCCAAAATTTCTGATGACTGCCCTGGCAGGAAGAGAATGTTTGGTGATCCCACATGGACAAATAACTTAACCCCATCCCCACCAAATCTAGCTACCGCATCCTCCCCCACATGGTGTAAGCACAAGTTTATTTCCTACACTTACCCATCAAATTAGTAGCACCTCTTTTTTGAAATGGAACCTCACTATATCCACCTATATAGAGATCCTGACCAGCAAAGGTACTTCGGGGTGAACACAATGACATTCCTGGGGCAGAGGTCAAAACCACACTTTTTTTTTTTTTAGTAATTGGCAGGTGAATGACAAAGGCTCAGTTTGAGACGTACAACACTGCCTATCCACCAGCTAAATTCATTAGGAGTGCCGGTTCACACTTGTGCAATGCGGGAACCCTGCAAATCCACTGCCATGTGTGACCTGCTGGGAGCATCAATACATTGTTAATGACACCCCCATTTCAACTCACATATCACAGTGCAAACTAATAGTTCAGACATTAATCTGATCGCATGGGCGTGAACACCCATGCAATCCAATTCTGGTGTGGACCAAAAGAGAGAAAAAAAAAAAAAGGGGTCCTGTGCGAGTTCAGTCTGACTGCAATGCAAATTTAGCCATCCTATCTGTATGGCTGAAATCACATGGACAGCGCATGTAACTTGTACTGCGGTGTGAATCAGACGCAATCTTGCACAGCGCAGTGTGAACCGGCACTTACCTGCAATTCTCCAGACCTGTTGAAAGAAAAGACTCCACTTAAACATCCTTTATCATTTACTTGCAGGTGTACTGAAGAGGTTAGTTTTTTTTTAAATCCACGATTACACCTTCTCATAATTTGTCATTAGCAAGACGGTTCACTTCCCCAAACCCAGCTCCCCCCAAAACAAATTAAAATAAAATAGCTCCAGAATTTACATTTATTTGCACAGCAACACAATTAAGTACATGCATTTAGTGGCATTAGTATATTAGGTTTTACATTTAGATAAACATTTAGCAATTGGGATCTAATGGCCCTGCTCATAGGAGCTTACAATCTAAAATTTTTCCAAGCCTTATAGTGGACATAGCTTTCATTTCACAGTGTTTAGCAGGCTACACATTTCATAGTACAACTACTCTCAACAGACACCAGCCACCAACAAATGTTTAGCTGCCAGATTATACCAAATTACAAAAAAACAGTCATTCTTAAAAAAAAAAAAAAAATACAAAATATTAAAAAGACGCATATTCCAAAACATGACCACCCACCACTCCACATTCCACACACATACATTGGTGACAGTTCTGCTGGAAGATACATTTCTGTGTACATGATTAAGCAATGAGATCAAAGAGTAGAAGGTCAGCAGATGCTCCCAAACCATGAATGCATGGTCAGACAGCAACAATACACAGCACTGACAGCAAAGCCACACTTTTGATGGATAAAATGCACAAGAATTTCAACGAACAGTCAAAGTGGGTCATTTGTCATTATGCACAGTATCAGCCCTCCTCCCCCAAAAACCACAGCAAATAACACGGCCTCTTCGCAGGACAAACCAACCTCCTCTAATGAAGTCAATTATATAACATAGGTTGTATTGCACACCGACACGCCCAATGGAAGTACACTCCCACCATTGTCATTCAATCTGTCTCTTCATGTCTGCCTAACTCAAAGTGATTGCACCTGATAAACAAGAACACTTATATTTTGCAAATGTGTTAGCCCACACGATATTGTCAAAACGCCTGCCTTTACATGCACATGAACTTTAATGGCATCCCAGTCCTAGTCTGTAGGGTTCAATATTGAGTTGGCCCGTCCTTTGCAGCTATAACAGCTTCAACTGGGAAGGCTGTCCACAAGGTTTAGGAGTGTCTATGGGAATGTTTGACCATTCTTCCCAAAGCACTTTTGTGAGGTCAGGCACTGATGTTGGATGAGAAGGCCTGGCTCGTAGTCTCCGCTCTAATTCATCCCAAAGGTGTTCTATCAGGTTGAGGTCAGGA
The DNA here is from genome assembly GCA_018402905.1 of Glandirana rugosa. Lineage (NCBI taxonomy): Eukaryota > Metazoa > Chordata > Amphibia > Anura > Ranidae > Glandirana > Glandirana rugosa. The sequence goes on along the minus strand of BLSH010266996.1, from coordinate 972,678 downwards.
CTCTGTACAGGCCAGTCAAGTTCCTCCACCCCAAACTCACTCATCCATGTCTTTATGGACCTTGCTTTGTGCACTGGTCCAAATCAGGAGGGGGGGATTATGTTGTGGGGTTGTTTTACAGGGGTTGTTCTTTCACACTTGTGCCACTTGAAATTTGTGTGTTTTTACAACGATTTGCCGCAATGTTTTGCAGTGATTTTGATGTGACTTGAAGCAATAGCTCTGTAATCTTGAGGTCTATGGACCTCAAGTTGCATCAAAGTCAGACCAAAGTAGTGCATGGACTACTTTGAATTCACTGCAACTTGAAGTCGCACAGATATGAATGGTACTTATTGAAAATCATGGGGAACAGTTTGTCATATGACTTTGCAGTCCCAAGCCGCAGGAAAAGTCACACAAGTGTGAAAGGGGCCTAAAGATAATTTCCAATGAGCACCATTCATATCTGTGTGACTTCAAAGTAGTCTGACTTTGAAGCAACTCGAGGTCGATAGACCTCAGAATTACACAGCTATTGCTTCAAGTCACATCAAAATCACGTAAAAAAATTGTAACAAATCGCGGCAAAGTCATGCGACTTTCAGGTCACACAAGTGTTCAAGTTCACATTAGTACGATGCAGGATCCAGCATGATTTCAGCATCGATTCCTGCATTGCACCTCTCCCACAGGCAGTTCACACTGCCTTCTGTGAACCGCTGCGGGTGTCAGTACAATATTAATGACACCCTCAGATTGGTTCATAGATCGCAGTGCTAACTGTGGATTCTGATAGGAATCAGATTGCAGGAGTGAGAACACCCATGCAACCTGATTCTGGTGTGGGAAAAAAAGGTCCCTGCACTGCTATAGCTGTAAAGGCTTGACTAAATCAAATTTGAACCCTACAGACTAAGACTGGGATGCTATTAAAGTTCATGTGTGTATAAAGGCAGGTGTCCCAATACTTTTGGCAATATCGCAGATTGTGCAAGATTTGCAATGGTGGTGGAACCCTCATCCACATAAATGCTACATTTATATAAAACTTGGGGAAGGACATGAGTTATGTTTAACAACACAGGAAGAGCTGGCAGCCTTTCTACTGGACATAGCATCTTCGGGATTTGAACCTATGAACCCCAGCTTTGCTCAGCAGAAGTGCTAAGCCCTTAGCCACATTCATGGAGCATCCATTACTGTGATGTCAAACAGTCCTAAGTCTCAGGGGTGCAATAAATGAACCAATGCAGATGTGCTGTGGAAGGTTGGATAACCATTGAACAACCTGTTTCTGGCATATGCCATATGTTTTGAAGGTTTGTTATGGCTCAGTACTGTGAGCATTCTGCTATAGAACATCTCTCATTTTGGGGTATTTGCCTTGGTAAGAAACTGCAATTATTGCTGAATGGGAATGTTAAGGCTGATTATAGTCCTTGCCCATAGAAAACATGTGACATAATTTTCAATAGTGGTGGAACCCTCCTACACATAAATACTACATGTAGACATAATTTTGGTAAGAACATGAATTATGAGAACAGAAAACCTCTCTACATGAAGAGATATTCCTAGGATGTAAATCCAGAACCTCTATGGTCCTAGGTAGAAGCGTTAAGCTGTTAGCCACCAGTCTGCTGCGTGTGTGACCCTCCTACACATAAATACACATAGACTGCATTTATTTGTACATATAGGTGGTGGAATTACATCAGTCTGGAGTTTATTCTGTGCTATTTGGTGATTCTTGGAGTGTAACACAGTGATATTATTGCAACAGCTTTTTATTATTATTTATTATTATTATTATTTGTATTATTATTTATTATATGTAGTATTATTATTTATTATATTATTTATTATTATTATTATTATTATTATTTATTATTATTTAATGTTTGTGCTTTGTGACGATACCTGTGTGAGTTTAGGAAAAGATTTTTATGAGATGGACAGCAACAAGCAAAAGACAGGGAAAAACATGAGAAGATTGCACATTGTAACATTTTTAAAAACAAATTAGATGATGAAATAGCAACATTGTTGCAGGGACAATTTGTTTGAGAGAAAGATACATTTCATCTCAACATGAAAAGGATTTCTTTAGGGAAGTTACAATTGTACCATTAGAATCAATGGCTGAAACTTGCATTGGGCTTCTTAAGAAGGCATATTAGCCAACGCGAATTCGCCTTCTCAAAAAGGCAATATAGGCAAGTGCGAATTTGCGAATTTACTATACCGCCCTCTAAAAAAGGCATGGGGGTTAAAATGAGGGAATTTTCTTGTCTGAGCTCAGTTGTGCTGATGAATAGTCAGGAAAAAAGGGGGAATTTGGCTCTTTTCAGACTTTCAATGATATTTCAGGTTATATATCACATTTTTAAACAATTTAAAAGCAGATCATCATTAAACAAAATACTACATTTTTAGAAACAATTTAGGTGATGCTATCATGCTCTAAACATTATTTCCATGTGCAATTCCCTTGCTTCTACCACGACTAATTTTTTAGTCACTCACTGCTGTTTGGGCGTTATAGTGAATTCGATTCTGGGACTATTTTCTCCCTCAGGGCTTTAGTGAATTCCATTTTGGCGCTAATTAGCGCGAATTTGCGATTCTGCACGTTAAAATTTATGCGAAGGCATAATCGCGATATAGTAAATGACCCCCTATGTATCTCTGTCCTCCATTCACAAAGAGATAGAAACACAGTGACTGATTACTGTGGTAGCCAATGAGAAGCTACCACAGTGATCAGGTGACCTGGAATTGGGAGTTCTGGGTCCCAATCATTAGTACAGGTACCAGGGCTTTCTGAGCTGGGAGATATGCATATATGCAGCCGCATGTACAGTATGCGTTACGTCAGTGGTTCCTAAGTAGAGCTGCACATGATTTATTGAGCTTGAAATGGGGGGGTATATATGTTTTTTGTACCCCTATAGCTTTAAAGGATATGCTTCCCATATAGATGAAATCATAGGTGTGCGCAGCCTATTGCATTAGGGTGTGTGCCACAAAGCGCAAACAAACACAAGTATGTGTGTATATAGGTCAGAAGGGCAGATATCGGTGTCAGTACTTTATGTTTATTTTATTTCTTTCTTTTTTTTTTTTTTACGATTTTGTCTTTTTATTATTTTTTACAATGTTATATATATATATATTTTTTTACAATTTTATTTAGGAGCCCTGCTGGGGGGCTTTGGTGAAATATCAGGGGTCTAAACAGATCCCTGATGTCTCACTTTTGAGACAGAGAAAGAGACCGAGGACAGAGATCCCCCCGTCCCTTTATCTGCAGCCAGGCAGCAGGGGTAATCTGCACAGTACAGGGTGATTAGGGTGTGCCCAGGCACACCTGCCACCCTATGTACGCACACCTATGGATGGGACTTTTTTTAGCAAGAACATCATGTTGGCCATTGAGCTTGCTGGTAACCCGATGATTAATCTCAGGAGATATACAGTTAATGTCATCCCAACAGGAATTGCCCCAGGTGTCTCTGTACACAGAGGGCTCATATGGATGCTGCTGGTGTGGATTTGTTTTTCCCAGACTTACACATGATTGCTTAAAATTTAAATTCATTAAATCATCAGGTTGTGATTTTGTTTTGTATTCTATAGTAGGACATCTCCAGGTGAGAGCAGACCCTTCGCTGTGTGTGAGTATTCATCCTCTGATATCGTCTATTGCACAATCGAACAATTTACTTCTCATTATTACTTATATTTGTGTTGGAATTGTAGAGAATTTAATTTTAAAAACTTTGAATATTACAACTTAAATTTTTATTTCTTTTCATAGTTTAATATAAGTCCAGTAGCACTACTATCATCCATAATGAGAAAATGTGTATTTACACACAATATTATTATAAATAGATATATAGATAACAATTTAATACAACTCAGTTTCTATCTTATTAGTTTTATGGAGGAGAGAAGAGGAGAGAGGAGAGAAATGAAAAAGAGAGAAAAGAAGAAGAGGGGAAGAGGAAAGGAGAGTGGAGAGGGTAGAGGGGATTAAAGTAGAACATGGGGAGAAGAGAGTAAAAAGAAGAGAGGCGAGGAGAGGAGGAAAGAGAAAGGAGATAAGAGGAGAGGAAAAAGGAGAGTGAAGAGACTAAAGGCAAATCCATTCTGCACTACAAGTGCACTTGGAAGTGCAGTGATGTAGATCTGAGGGGAAGATATGAAATGAGGGGAAGCTCTGTTGATTTCTATCATCCAATCAAACATGCTGTTTTTTATTTTCCATGCTTGTCCGCCTCGGATCTACAGCGACTGCACTTCCAAGTGCATTTTCAGTGCACTTGCAGGGCACTTGTAGTGCAGAGCGGATTTGCCTTTAGTAAATAACGCCCAATGTGAGAAGAGAGGAAAAAAAAAGACAGGGGGGAGACGGGAGAGGAAAGAAAAGATGAAAAAGGAGATGAAAGAGGAGAGAGGAGAGGAGATGAAATAAGAGAGGAAGGAGGAAAGGAGACGGGAGAGGAAAAAGTAGAGGAAGCATATTAAGAAGGAGAGGAAAGGAGAAATGGGAAAGAGTTGAGGAGAGAGGAAAAGAAAGAGAGGGACAAGGAGAGGAGAAAGTTGAGAGGAATAAAGAGGAGTGGAGATGGATGAGGAGAGGGATGAGGAGAGGAGAAAGGAGAGGAGAGGAGAGGAGAGGAAAAAAGAGGGGAGAGGAGAGGAGAGGAGAGGAGAGGAGAGGAGAGGAGAAAGGAGAAGAGAGGAGAAAGGAGAGGAGAGGGATGAGGAGAGGAGAGGAGAAGAGAGGAGAGGAGAGGAAAAAGGAGGGGAGAGGAACAGGGCCATCTTAATAGCATCATGGTCCCCTGAGCAAAGAAATGCACTGGGGCCCCTATCAGCCTGCCCCAAATTGCGCACCTACTCTCAAGAATTAAAGTATAAATAATTGATATAATTAAAATATATATGTATTAGTAGTTTCAATAAAATGTATTTTAAACAATAATAAAATATGCTATTAATCAAAGACTAAATCAACACAAATAGAGCAAATGGGAGGCAGAAGGGAAAAGTACAGGGGGTGGGGGGAGGATCAGGAGGGCAAAGTAAAAGTTCCAGGATGCTGCTCGGGACATGGCCATCCTGGGAAAACTTAGTAAAATGCATGACTATTCTAGCAGATATGGGACAGTTGGCAAGTATGATGTAATGCAAGATTTATCATGGGGCCCCCATGCACCTGGGGCCCCTGGGCAGTGCCCAAGTGTGCGCAAGCATTAAGACAGCCCTGGAGAGGAAAGAGGACAGGAGAAGAGAGTAAAGATTACAGTGGAGTGGAGATGAAAGAGGAGAGGGACTAGGAGAAAGGAGAGGAGAGGAAAAAAGAGGGGAGAGGAGAGGTGAGGGATGAGGAGGGGAGAGGAGAAGAGGAGAGGATAAGAGAGAGGCGAGGAAAGGGCAGATGGTAGCTAAAGTGGAACCATTGTGTAATATAATCATTGACTTGGTCAATATTAATGTCTATTTTAATGTTGTGTTGCACAATTGCCATTTTGTCCCAGATAACAGAGTTGTCACAGATCTTAGAGAATCGCTTAGCCACCCATTGATATAATATGATTCGAACATGTATGATTGGACTACAGAGGCTCCTTTCGTGTGCGTTGCTAGAACTCAGTCATGCGGTTGCTATTTCGGCTTTCATTGATGCAAATAATAATTTCAATGGCAAACAGTACAATAGCTTAGTACATTAAGCCTTATGTCTTAGTAAATGCCATCATTTATTTGTTATGTGTATTTATTATGTCACAGATCAGAAAGGAAAATGCTGAAATCCTTCGCTGTACTTCTCTTCTCATTGGGTGAGTACCCTGCCTGAAATTTAGCTTGTTTACAGAATTACTATTATGCAGACTTTTCACAATCCAAATTCCTGTGCATTGGACAGCAACTAACAAAGGTCTATGTTGCCAGTCCTCCGGGATATCCAAATATCAGTAAGTTTGGCCAGAACACTTATATCCCTGAAAATGTCCAAGGTCAAAAAGCTGAATGAGTGATGTAAAAAAAAATGTGTTGATCCTGTCAGGAACCTTAAAGATTTGAGAACTTCTTTTGCTCTAAAACTACAGTAAAACCTTGGATTGCGACCATAATTCATCCCGGAAATATGCTTGTAATCCAAAGGACTTGTATATCAAAGCAAAATTCCCCATGCGAAATAATGGAAACTTAGATGATTCGTTCCACAACCATTTATTCATAAGTCCTTCAGTTTATAGTTCCATATAAAAAGATTATAGCGATGTGATAGGTTGCGTAACCATAAAATGTCCATCCAAAAATGGCCGCCTCTACAAGGGGATTAGAAGCAAAATCCAGCAGTAGCTACAGCAGGGGTAGGCAACCTTAAAGAGGTGGATATCTACCTGAACAACATGGGAAAAGTCAAAGATCACCGGGCACAGTGTCGCCTCTTCAAACTTAGTTTAAACCTGTAATTGCTGTATTACTGTGTCACAAATGTGTGCATTGCATGGTAATCATGGATTTAAATCGGGTGGTGAGGAGGCAACATATTGCCTCCTCACCACCCGTCAAACACACTCAGATCATTTTCAGGAGGACTGCAATTGTGAATGAGCCCTTAGTTGTATTCGGCAGTGGCACCCTTAGGGCTCGTTCACACGTAAAGTTAGGGGGGTGTTAAACCATGTGGTTGAGTTATGGTTTTATAGCCCCCACTCCCTACCTCCTTTGATGTACACATTGTAGCAGGAATTAAGCCCCCTGTTGCTTTTGGTGGGTACTACCTCCTGGTAATTGTGACCCATTCAAGTAAATAGGGCCACTCTACAAACACCCTGCAATTGCATGCTTCTATGGGGTCCAAGGGATTAAAGCAGGTGGTGAGAAAGCAACACAACACTGCTGTTATGCCCAGTGTATTGCTTCACACTGACCTGAAGATCTCCACTTTGCTGCTGCTGGCACCACTCTGGAGACCGCCAGCCAGGATAAGAGATGGAGTGCAGTTGGTATCACTCCTCATGGGACAGGAGCGGCACTACATGGTGCTCTGGGATGGCAGGTCAGCAAACCCAGACTGCGATCTACCAGTCACCTGTCCATGATCTACTGGTAGATCGCAATCTACAGGTTGCTGACCCCCGAGCTACAGAGTATAAAAGAGGAGAGAGGCGCCTCTAAGTGTAGCAATATGGTGACATTTAATGAAGGTCCAACATTTAGCAACTCACATGGTTAATGATTAAAACAAGGACATCTAAACAGCGTGCACTACAGCACTTAAGGGCACCTTAAACGTTACAACCCAAGAGCATAACTTCAAAGTCATAACACAATGGTACAGAACTCCCTACCAACTCAACAAATTCTATCCCACAGTCACAGACCGTTGCTGGAGGTGTGACTCCCACCAGGGAACCATGCGTCATATCTGGTGGGACTGCCCAAATATCATCCTATATTGGGGAGAAGTTCACAGAATCATATGCAAAGTAACCACTTTCCCTCTAGAATTCACAGTTGATCAGTACCTATTGCACCACTCAAAGGTCATGAATCATCCATTCAAAAAATCGTTAGCAATGCACATGATAAATACAGCACGACTATGCATCCCTTTCTTATGGAGACAAAAGACCCTCAGTGGCAGACTGGTTCACTAGACTAAACAAAACGCAAGAAATGGAAGAATTAATAGCCTTGTCAACTGAATCCATATCTGCATACCACAGGACATGACTGTGTTGGACGGAGTACAAGACCACCGCTCAATACAAAAACCTCTTAGGACTGCCATGTAACTGAATTGGCTGGCGGTGAAGGGAGATCAGACTGGTTCCCCCTCCCTCATTACCCCTGTACCCCCTTCCCTCCACACTCTTCCTTAGCCTCTTCCTTTTCTCTTTCTGTCTTCTCTTTTTTTTTATTTTTCAGCCAACATATTTTTCCCGCAAAACAGTACTAAATACAGCACAATTAAAGAGACACCTTGAGGACAGGAGGGAGGTCAAGGGAAAGATGGCGCTACCCTTAGGACCATCCGGGGGTGTCTTTAGCCTGCTGCTGAGGTGTTGGATAAGGACAGAGGAGACTCTTCTCCTGGTTTTGGGCCTGCAGCCCTTCCATCCAGCTTTAGCTATTCAGTCTCCAGTAAGAGCCAGTTCACACTGAGGCGATCCTAGGCGATTTACGATCCGACTTGTGTCGCCCCAATTCGCCTCAAATCGCCTGACATCAGAAATCCCATTAGAATGAATGGAGCCGTCTTAATATGCACTACTCAAGTCCAAAGCAATTCCAAAAAAGGTTCCTGTACTATTTTCAAGCGGCTTCTAGGCGAATTGAGCCCATAGAAGTCAATGGAAGTTCGCTTCCAAGTCGGATCCCCGTCTATGAAGAAGCGACTTTCCAGGAAGAAAAACATAATTTTGCCAGAAGACACACCTCTCATGTCCCAGGTACTCGTGTTGAAATCGCCTGAAATTGCCTAAAATCGCCTGATATCGCTTCGCAATTGCTTCGCAATCGCGTTGCTTCGCTTCGCAATCGCGCCGCTTCGCCTTTTCAAATCGCCTAGCAAAGTCGCCCCGAAGTCGGATCGCCTCAGTGTGAACCGGCCCTAACAAGTCCCATTGAGGCAGAGGAGGACAAATCTGACAATGCTCCCAGTTTTCTGGATAGCATCCTTTGGATGGCTGCACCTCCAGGAGAACCATTGAAGTAAATCGCTGTTGAAGAAGAAATCCTAATAAACTAACAAAAGAAAAGAACAACATTGACCAGTGTCTTGAATGTGGTCATTTGAAACTGAAACATGTGCTATGTGGATTTTGCTATGACAAGGTTCGACATGAAACACATCTTATTAGGCAAGAAATAAAACCTAAAGAAGATGGACCGTTCAATTCTCCTACCGTGGAGTCAGTTGTCCTTTATGATGGTGAAAAGCCACATTCAGGAGATGAAGAAAAGAGGATTATTGAGAGAAAATGGAAACGGCCATCATGGTTTACCAATGGATTTTATACATAAATTGCACTTGAGTATCTCAGATGGCTTCGAGATAACCTTGGTAGGCTGGTCTGTGAAAATGTAAAGGCTCTGTGTTCAATAAGACTTTTTTTTTCCCTCTTGTCATTGCAGTTAGAAAGGAACTGGCAAAAAAACGGTTTTCTGGCCTGTTTTGTGAATGGATGAAAGTTGAGGATATTAAAAATTCAAAGTTTTGCATAAAAGAAAAAAAAGAGACACCTTGTGCCCCCATAAAAAGTAGGTCTCTTTCCATAACCATCACTCCAGATACTCTATATAACGGATACCTAAACACAGAATTAAGATGTGATAGCCTAAGTGCATGTATCAACGGCCAGTTTGGTCTACATAAAGTAAAAGCTTAAACAGAAAGTGATTTAATGCAATTTTCTGCATTATACTATTTGAGATTTAAACTTCACTGTACTTGCTTGGTCTCGAAAGTCATTTTTGGTTTAACCAATAAAGTTTTATGGAACTAAAACAGGGACATCTAAGTATGCAGGCATCCGGGGTAAAGCTGTCCACATAGACCGCCCTCCACAACGCCGGCTCTCACCGCTGTCAGTCTGCAATCGGGACCAGGAAGACGACCCTGCAGTACAGCGATCTGAAAGCGAGGCTTGAAGCGCTCATGGAAGGGATGACGTCGATGGCGGTGCGGAGGGCGGTCTATGTGGACAGCTTTACCTCGGATGTCTGCATACTTAGATGTGCCTGTTTTAATCATCAACCATGTGAGTTGCTAAATGTTGTACCTTCATTAAATGTAACCATATTGCTATACTTAGAGGCGCCTCTCTTCTCATTTATACTCAGTTGTGATGTGACAATATCAAGACATCGCTTGTATATCAAGTCTTGCAAAATGCTCTCAAACCAAAGGTTTTACTGCTATGTGTTGTAGTGTTATCAGATACATTGTTTCTAGCTATCTCTGTAGGCTGAAGAGCCCCCACCTTCTCCATGGCATAGCAAATAGGAGAGTGGGATGCTGGGTACCCCTGTGCTAGTCTAACAAAGCTACTTCTCTGTGGATCCAGTAATGTGAACGAGAGTTGTCACCCTAGGCCAGATGTGTCAGTCGTGGATTTATAACAGAAATATGCCCAAGAAATCTGCATATATTCAGGAAAGTAAAAAAAAAAAAAAAAGTCCTGGTTTTCAACCTGTTTAGTTCATTGGTGTTTACCTGGAATATTTTTCTCTGCTCCAACTTTGGTGCACTAATTTTGGTAATTATTTTTGCTATGCTACACATTTTTCACTTTATAAATGTAATGCATTTCGTTGTTCACTAAAAATCTATTAAGTTTTTCTAAAAAAAAAGAAAAAAACATTTATACACAGAACAAAAATATTATGCAAAAACACAAAATGCATTGCAGCTTACCCTTGGTGTGATGGTTGCATTTGGTTTCTTTTGTCAAGTGCTTTTGTTCCTTATTTTCATCCTTGATCCTTCCAGTCAGTGGCACAGAGGTGCCCCCCCCCCAAATCCATGTGCCCGGCCCCTAATCTAAATGAAAGTCACCGGACGCATGGATTTCAATTTTTTCTTTTTTTTTTAAGGCTGGGTTCACACCATTGCGCATCCAATTCGCAATAGCAGGAGATATTGACCGCCTCTCTATGGAGCCGGTTCACATATCTCCACTGCGGCTCCGGTGCAAATTTTCAAAGGAGCCCTGTGCATCAGGCATGCGCAATTCATTTTGTTCCGAATTCATTTTTTGAGGAATTTTTCGAAATTCGGCATTCGGACAAATCCGAATTTCCAAATTTTTCCCAATTATCGTTTTTTCGAATTTGAACATTCGGTAATCCAAAAACTGGCAAATCCGAAAATCAGAAATTCGAAAATTTTGAAATTCGGAAATCCCAAAATTTGAAAATAAGAAAGAACATTTGAAATAATAACTAACTAATAAATAACTATTCAGTTACAGGTATTAGAATTAAATTAAGAAAAACCCGGCGCAGTGGTATTAGAATTTCCTTGAAAATTTCAATTTGGCTGTTAGTGATACATTTCGTATTTAAGTTCACTAACAGCCAAATTTGAAAGGAAATTCCAATATCTATAATTTAATAGTTATTTATTAGTTAGTTATTATTTCAAATGTTCTTTCTTATTTGTGAATTTCCAAATTTCAGAAATTCGAAATTTGGAAATTCTAAAATAAGGAAGAACATTTGAAATAATAACTAACCAATATATAACTATTAAATTATAGGTATTGGAATTTCCTTGAAAATATGGCTGTTAGTGATAAATTTCGTATTTAAGATTACTAACAGCCAAATTTGAAAGGAAATTCCAATATCTATAATTTAATAGTTATTTATTAGTTAGTTATTATTTCAAATGTTCTTTGTTATTTTCAAGTTTCTGAATTTCCGATTTTTCAATTTTTTTTTTTTTACTTTCAAACTTCTGAAGTTCCGAATATCAAATTTTGATGTTTTTGGATTGCCAAATTCGCAAATTTCCGAATTTCGAACCTCGTAATTTAGAATTTTTCAAATTCCTGAATTTCTGAAAAAAATAAAGAAACAAATTGAACAAAAACGGATACATTTTTCTGCCGTGCACAAGCCTACTGTGCATCTTTTGGTCCGTTTCAGGTCCAAATTCAGCCCAAAAATCTGTCTGAAATGGGACCTGAAAGGAGAACCAAGACGCACAGGAGCCCTGCCGGGAGCCGCATGTGGCTATAGTGTGAACCCAGCTAGAAGCACGTGATTAGACCCCGAGGCTCTAAATGGCTTCAAAAAAGGGTGGGTGCAGAGAACTGTGCCCTGAGCCCACCCAGTTGTGTGACAATAGCAACTTAATATTCACTATTGTCTTCCTGATTGGTCTTCTGGCCAATCAGGAAGTGGGTCCTGAGACCCGATTGGCTGAGAGGAGAAGCAATCATATTGAGGGAAGGAGGAGGTAAGTCGCAGAGGAGGAAGCCGCAGCCCGAGATGCAGGGTGAAGCTGCTGAGGAGGGAGCTGCCGCTGAGGAGACACAGGAAGGAGCCGACCTAGATGGGGTAAGTGCGGGGCCAACCATCCACCACTGCTTCCAGTAACATTCTTCCTGCCTTAGGGTAAAAATGCTCACTCACTTTACTGTATCTATGGAAAACCAATATAGTCACCCTAAGACAGGACTACAGAGTGCCTCCCCCAATAAAGGAGGGGGTGTTTTAGTCCTTAGAGAGAGCTGGGAACAATGTAACTGATGCAGAGAACACAGGAAGGTATCAGATAACAAGATTTCTGGTAGGATCAAGGGGTAATTTGGTTGATAATATGCTTTCAATGGGATATTTATCAGATCAAAAGGGAGCAAATAAGAGAAGTTTATACAATTTAGAGGATAACTGTAGTGATAATGTATATTGACATAAATAACGTCTCCTTGAAAATGCTAATATCCTGGCTTTCTGAGTTACTAACCTACAATAATTGTGCAGATCAGGAGAAGTGAAGCCAGGCACAGCCAGGGAACAAGCATTTTCAGAAGGGGTTCATCAGCGGCCGCCTCCCTATTTTTCTCCCAGATCGGGTTTATTTTATGGTGGAGCTCCAATGAATGGAAATGTTTTTGCACCGCACATTCCTCTGTTCCTGGGTAGAGTTGAGCGAACACCTGGAAGTTCGGGTTCTGCTGGTCCGTCCGAACTTCGGGACAAAGTCCGGGTCCGGGTCCGGACGGAACCCGAACGATCGCACGGACACGCCACGTTTTTGTAAAGGTAAGTAACCTCGAGGTGGTATTTTATTTGGGCTAGACCCTCTTTTTATCCCTCCGCCGGCGACTACTTGGGGAAGACTTTTACGAACAAGGGACCGACACGGACCGAAGTGAAGAGGACTAGACGTGTTAATAACATCCAATCATTGAGTCTTTCGGTCCTATAATCGTAAAAGTTCCTCTGCAATAAATACAGTTATATGTAATAGTGATGTCAATAGGAGATTTAACATATTTGAAGAGAATAAACGAGGGAAAACTAGACTATTTATAGGGTAACTTTCGTATA
>BLSH010266996.1:945918-958484 GCA_018402905.1 Glandirana rugosa | reverse complement strand
AACAGCACAGACAGCAGTAGTAAAGTAATCTATCTCAGGATGCAGGATCAGGTCTTAAAATGGCTAAAATCTGTCCCTCACGCCGTCAGCTACCTTTCCCTACACTAACCCAAGGAGCATGTGACTGCAGCACTGTGACTCCAGCTTATAAAGAGGCTGGGTCACATGATGCACCGGCCAATCACAGCCATGCCATTAGTAGGCATGGCTGTGATGGCTTCTAAGGGCAAACCAGTGAAACGCTTGTTGATTGGCTGCCCTGCAGCTTCTCAACACGTGGAGTAAAATAGCAGAACCCCGGACCGAACCCGAACGATTTTTGAAATGTCCGGGTCCGGGTCCGTGCCACGGACACCCTAAAGTTCGGTACGGACCCGAACGTTACAGTCCGGGTTCGCTCAACACTATTCCTGGGAATCATTACATTGCACACATAGCAAGCAATTGAGCTGCAAGTTTGAAAATGACTTGCTAAGCTATTGCTAGACTTTCCCGGCTTCAAAAGTTTGTTGCACAATTGCAGCAATTCCGCATCACATGACTCCAGGTCAACTTTCTTTGCAAACATTCTGCAAGTCTGCTGCAAGTTCTGGTCCAGTTATGATGTGCAATAGTCCTCCCGCCACAGGGGGTCACTGTGGCTGAATTCTCATGCTGTAGACTCACAGAGCTCTTGCTGTAGACTCAACATTGCAACTTTGCTCTTGTTGGAGACTTGTCACACAAATTTGCTACAAACTGGAAAAGTGTCAACTGGAACAGGGGAACTAGTGATTCAAGTGCTCTGCGAGTGTACAAACTGCCATTTGTGGCATGTTATCCTTGCTAACTGGGCAGTGATCTCATCTCGTTATTATGTTAGTAATTCTTCCACTATATATTGTCATCTTCCTTTCTCTTTCTGCAGCCCTGCAAACATTCGGTGTCAATGCATTTGGTAAGTATCTTTCCTCCTTGCTGGTAAGTCAGCCACACACGTTACAGCCTGGTTGTAGAATCTCTCTACACCTTGTAGTAGAAGGGTCTACCTAAGCAGTCAGTCAGCTAAATCCAAAAATGGATAGGGATTGCCTAATCCCAACTCTAAAGAAGACCTCACACACTACGTAGTTGATTGCATAGGCATGCCCAAGGGGGTGCCAGGTGGGCCTGGGCACAGGCTAATCACTATGTGCAGTGCCGATTCCCCCTACTGCCCGGGCTTCCCCTCGCTTTGTTGGCCCCACAGTGCTGCTGTCTTCCCTCCTCTCCCCCCGGGGGGATGTTTCAGGATGGAGAACAGGGGAAGGGGCTAGTAAATATGCCATTTACCAACACCCTCCTTTTCTAAATGAACACAGTGAACACAGTCACTCACTGTGTCCATTCATAACCGAAGTGTAGTAAACTGTTTATTATGATTCAATTTGCAAATGAACAGGAAGCCGCTCAGCACAGAGTGCTTCACATTCATTCACTGCCCAGAGATTGTCATGTGTGCTTCAGCTTTAGATGCACACCCTAATGCAATAGGCGTATACTGGAGGCAATGTGAACTGACTCTGTTGTGTGTAACACAGAAAGGTCAGCCCATCAAGGGCTTCTCTTAAATTACGTTAATGCAACTTTCAGAAATTCGGAAATAAAAAAGAACATTTTAAATAATAACTAACTAATAATGTATTAGTTAGTTATTATTTCAAATGTTCTTTCTTATTTCCGAATTTCAGAAATTCAGAAATAAGAAAGAACATTTGAAATAATAATAAATAACTATTGAATTATAGGTATTGGAATTTCCTTGCAAATTTGGCTGTTAGTGAACTTAAATATGAAATTTATCAATGACAGCCATGTTTTCAAGGAAATTACAATACCTTTAATTTAATAGTAATTTATTAGTTAGTTATTATTTCAAATGTTCTTTGTTATTTTCAAATTTCTGAATTTTCGAATTTCGGATTTTTGGCTGTTGCGATTGCCAAATTTCCCAATTACCGAAATTGCTTAATTACCGCAAATTTCCGATTTTTTTGAATTTCCGAAAAAAGAAAACGAAAAACACCAAAATTAACACATTTTTTTTTAGCCATGCACAAGTCTAATATTCATTTTCAAATTTTTTCAATCATAATTGCTGGAAGGTGTTTTACTTTATCACTGACCTTGCTCTGTCTATTTTTCTTCTAGTATACCTTCCCAATAAATGTGGAGAAAATCAATACTATGCTACCTGTGATGCCTACTGTCAGCCGAACTGTAAACAGCTTAAAGGACCCGTTCTGTGCCCTAGGATGTGCATTTCTGCATGCTCCTGCAAACCACCATACGTCACCCGCACAGTCAATGATAGGACATGCGTTCTGCCAGAGAATTGCCAGAAGGGTTAAAATGTGGAACACATTTCAGGGACAGAAGATGTGAAATGGAGTTTGGATACATTGTATCGTGCCACATGTTTGCTTCCTCCTAATAAAAAACACTTAAAAATGCTCTCCTTATTTTTATTTTATATATTGTAATATGGGGTGATTAGACTCAGTGTGGCAGCTGCGTTTTTAGTACGCTTTGCATTAGTTCAATCTGTTTTTTTTTTTTTTTTAAGCCCTGGTACACACCAGTGCGGCTTTACGCTATTTCGCTATTTCAAAGCCGCAGATCCTTGTGACTTGGATCTCTGATTGATTCATTGTGGCTTGTATCTTCATTTAACAGAAGTCAATGGAAGTAGCAATGAAATCACAGAAAAGTAGTGCATGAACCTTTTTTCAAAGTCGCTGCGACTTGATTTAAACGGTTCCATTGCTAAAAGATGGGGTGCGACTTGTCATGCGATTTTGAACTGTCACGTTGCATTACAAATCGCACTGGTATGAACTAGGGATAAGGGCTTGGCAGCACAAGATCAAGAATGAAAAAATGCTAGCCCACTGAGCTATACGCTGGCAGCTCCCTGACCATGGGTTCTCTCAGTCAGCCTTAGCGCAATTAAAACATAACACCTCCTGCACATGAGTGTGGTGTTCTGATGCCAGTACTTATTGCACATCTGATTTATTACTGAAGATATGAATGCAGGGCCGTGGATAAGGGAGTACCACTAGTTCTCCTGCAGGGGGCCCGGGTCATCAGGGCAGCCTAGGCAGCAGGGTGAATTAGATGTGGGCAAGGGAGGGTGATAGGTGTGACAGGGGGCAATTAGTGTAACCAATCCCCGGTATGGCTCTGTCTGCAGCAGCTAAAAGCTGGCTTCTCCTCCTGCTCCGTTGGCTTTCAGCTGCTGCAGAGAGCCATACAAGTGATTAGTTACAGTAATTGCCCCCCCCATGACATCAATCACCCACCCTGTGTACCGTACATTTCCCACTGCTGCCCAGGCCACCCCTACCCCACCCTCGCAGTGCTGCTGGCTTCTCTCCTTTCCTTCCTACAGGAAGCTGCAAGCACACAATAGGATCCTTCAAGATTGATAGTGGAGGAAGGGTCTGGTAAATATATTTACCATCCTCTTCCTTTCCAGACAAAAAAGGGAAGAAAGAGGATCTTTTGTCTCGGATCAGGCGATCTGTTGCTGCGTCCCCCACCTCACCGGATCCCTGGCCTTCATATAGGGCCTTTCCAATACCCTGGATTCTCACCCTTCCCCTGATAAGGTTCTGCATTCAAATGGCAGCAACGGCTCTGAGCACTCATCAGGCCTGGCTTATAATGAATGTGTGCATCCAGATACACACAACCTGTAGGCTTCTAGTAAGGACTTGACACAGGACTGAAGGTCCTGTCCCACCCAAGATACTTTGGAACCTTCAAACTCTGGACCCCAATGTATGTCTACAAAAGCTGTAGAAAGCTTAAAGGCTAAGTTCACCTTTTTTTCCTCAGCTCCCGTATGTACCAATATAGCAATAATGTACTAAAGGATATTCTTCTCATATGAATGAGAATTCGATTTTATTTTATGCAGAACATCATGTTGCCCATTAAGATTTGTAGGGCAAAGCTCACTTCCTCAGGAAGATAGGTTGATTATTTACAACTCTCTAAAAGTTTTATTTTATTTTTTACAGAACAGTTTATTGCCTATTAATATTGATGGTAACTTAATGATTAATGACTGGAGATAAACAGTGAGTTAATGTCATCCCAACAGGAATTGCCCCAAGAGTCTCTGTACACAGAGAGGTCACATGGAAGCTGCTGATCTGGATTTATTTTTCCCAGACTAGAACAGATTTACTTACATTTAAAACTCATTAACCACTTTAAGACCGAGCCTGGTTTTCAGTTAAAAACAGGTTTTCTTGCTATAAAATTACTTAGAACCCCCAAAAATTATATATTTTTTTCTAAGACCCTAGAGAATAAAATGGCAGCCATTGCAAAACTTTATGTCACACCGTATTTGCGCAGCGGTCTTAAAAGCGCGATTTTTAAAAAAAAAAAAACAGTTTTTTAGTTAAAAAATAAGACAACAGTAAAGTTAGGTCAATTTTTTTACATATTGGGAAAGATAATGTTACGCCGAGTAAAATGATACCCAACATGTCATGCTTCAAAATTGCGTCCGCTCGCGGAATGGCGACAAACTTAAAAATCTCCATTGGCGACGTTTAAAAAATTCTACAGGTTAGCATTTTTGTGTTACAGAGGAGGTCTAGGGCTAGAATTATTGCTCTCGCTCTAACGATCGCGACGATACCTCACATGTGTGGTTTGAACACCGTTTTCATATGTGGGCGGGACTTACGTATGCATTCGCTTCTGCGTGCGAGCTCACAAGGACGGTGCGCTTTAAATTTTTTTTTTTTTTAATTATTTATTTTACTTTTTAATTTTTATTTTTACAACTTTCTTTTTTTAAAAAAAAATTTTGATCACTTCCGCCCAGCCATGTTATGGAGCCGGGTGAGCGGCTCTGGGGGGGAAGGACCCGATCTTCTCCGCCGCTGCCGGCGGGTCCGGTAAGCGGCGGAGATGACCGGAAAGCGGCGGGAGGGGGGGGCACCACTCCCGCCGCTGATAAAAGTGATCTTGCGGTGAATCCGCCGCTAAGACCACTTTTATCTTGGAGGGAATCGCCTGCAGAAAAAATAGATACCGGGGTTATGGTAGCTATCTGCTATCATAACAACGGTATTCCACTTCAAAGTACCACCGTCAAACGACGTACAGCGGTCCGGAAGTGGTTGATCAGGTTGTGATTTTGTTTTCAATAGCAGTACATCTCCAACTGAGAGCGGACCCTTCGCTGTGTTTGATTATTCATCCTGTGATATCATCTACTGAACAATCCTCCAATTTATTTATCATCATCATTAGGCCTTATGTCTTAGTAAATGCTAATAATATTTATTATTTCACAGATCAGAAAGGAAAATGATGAGACTCATCACTGTACTTCTCCTCTTCTCGCTGGATGAGTACCCTGCTTAAAAGTTTGTTTGTTTGCAGAATTACTATTATGCAGACTTGGCACAATCCAAATCCCTGAGGGCTGGACAGCAACTAACAAAGGTCTCTCTTGCCAGTCCTTCTGGATTTCCAAAGATCAGTCAATTTGCCCAGAACACTGGAAATGTTGCAGGTTTAAAAACTGAGCATGTGCTGTGAACAAAGACATTTTTTCATGTTGGCAGAAACCTAAAGAGTTACATTGTTTCTAGCTATCTCTGTAGGCTGCAGAATTACCCCCACATTGTAACAATGAGGAGCCAACAACACCAATCAATCAAAAAAAAAAAAAAATCTAGGGATTGGTTGTACAGAAGTCAATTGGTAGATTGACTTCTGTACAACCAGCCTGTCCATACATGGATCAAAATTCATCTTGTCCTGGCTGAACCGGATGAGTTTTGACCCATGTATGGCTGCCAAAGACAAAAATATCCTTTTTGTGTGTATAAAAAACATATGTAATGGAATCATTTAATTAAAAAGGTTAGCTATGTCTTTCAGAATCCTAGTTTTAATCACATTTTGTCATGCTGTTTTTACGTTTTAATTGTAAAGTCAGGCAGATTACTTTAGGAACATATTATATGTCTTCCCTACTGGCGACTAGTGTTGAGCGATCCCGGACTGTAAAGTTCGGGTCTGTACCAAACTTTTGGGTGTCCGGGACCCGGACCCGAACCCGGACTTTTCAAAAAAAGTCCGGTTTCGAGTCCGGGGTTCTGGTAATTTTACTAAAAGTTCTGAAAATTGCTGTAAAAAAGTCCTTGAAAGTCCTAGAGGTCTGCAAAAGGAAGGAAAATGGGGGTAAGGGTGGGACAAGTGCCCTACAAAGAAATGGGGACAGGGAAATAACTTTAAATATTTAAAAAAAAAAATAAAAACATAAAAAAATAAAAAATGGAGGTGGATGTGGACCATCTTCAAACTGTGTGTGAAAAGTATTAATTAACGGTAGAAGCCATATCATTGTTCTAAAATCATCTTCAAACTGTGTGAAAAAAGCTCTGCTATAGTTTCACACACAGTTTTTAGATGATTTTAGAACAGGGATATGGCTTTTATCCCTGTTCTAAAATCATCTAAAAACTGTGTGTGAAAATATAGCAGAGAGAAGAACAGGGATATGGCTTCGCTCTGCTATAGTTTCACACAGTTTCCAGATGATTGTAGAACAGTGATATGGGTTCTCCCGGTTTTAGATTAAGTTTAACACACAGTTTCCAGATTTTGAAGATGGTCCACATCCACCTCCATTTTGATTTTTTTATGTTTTTATTTTTTTTAAAATATTTAAAGTTATTTCCCTGTCACCATTTCTTTGTAGGGCACTTGTCCCACCCTTACCCCCATTTTCCTTCCTTTGCAGACCTCTAGGACTTTCCAGGACTTATTTACAGCCATTTTTGTGCCTAAAAGTTCGGGTCCCCATTGATTTCAATGGGGTTCGGGGCCCGGGGCAAAGTTCGGGTTCTGTCCGGACCCAAACCTGGATGAACCAGCAGAACCCGAACTTCTAGAAGTTTGCTCAACTCTACTGGCGACCTGTACACTCTCCTGGTGAATGCTCATCCTCTGCCCTGCTGACCCCTGTTCTCTGCCCTGCTGACCGCCTACACAATGCCCTGCTGTCCCCTGTCCTCTGCTCAGCTGACCTCTGTCATCTGCACTACTGACCCCTGTCCTCTACCCTACTGACCCTTGTCCTCTGCCCTAATAACCCCTGTCCGTCCTCTGCCCCACTGACCTCTGTCCTCCGCTCAACTGACCCCCTGTACACACCCCTGTTGACCGCCCATCCTCTAACCTACTAAAAAGAAGAAGGATAAAACCGCAGTGGACGCGGGAGATCTGCCTTTTTTTTCCCCACCCCCCCCCCCCCCCAGAAGGGATGCACCTGCAGTAACTACAATGTAAGTTTACTATGTTCCTTATATCGTATTAATAAACAATTGCACTCAGAGGCGCTTTTCTCCTACTTCTTTTTATGGCTATTGGAGTGGACTTCACGCTATAGAGGAGCAAGGACCTAGTGCATATTTCAACTCATACACTGATGACAGACTACTGTTCCCAGACAAGATTTCCATACCTATGGACTGTTGGCCCCAGCCCTTCTCCCTTTATCCTCTAACCTACTGACCCCTGTACTCTGTCCTACTGACCCTTGTCCTCTGCTCTGCTGACCCTTATCATCTCTCTGCTAAACCCTGTCCTCTGCCCTCCTAACCACCCACCCTCTCCCTTGCTGACCCACTACACACTGGCTTGTTGCCCCCTGTCCTCTTCCTTTTACTGCACCCCCACTTCAGAATGACTAGACCTCACCCTGTTTAGCACTATAGCTCTGTCTACTGGTGGGGAGATTGGAAATATCTCTCTCTGACCAGCTCTGCCGTAAGAGAAGTGCTTCTGCACTTCTCTTTCATTGTGTCAGTGGGGAGGCTTTGGGGGGTGCACACCCCCAAAGCCCCATACACATGGGCCGAATGTCGGGAGACATTGGCCAGTTCAATAAAAAATGCCCGACATTTGGCCTGTGTGTATGTCAGTTTATCCGTCAGAAGCCAATGGCAGAGAACGCTGATCGGAGTGTTCTGGGGGTGGGGGGGGCGTCCCCCTGTCAGAACACAACAGCTCAGCAGGGGAGATACTAACTTCAGATGGTTAGCACAGTGGCAGGAGCTGTAGTGTGTACAAGGCATAATTCATTGTGCGGCTCACACCTGTGACTCAGTTACACATTTTTCAATTATATATTAGCATGTTTGTGCACTAATTTGATCTCCTTTCTCTTTCTACAGCTCTACAATCTTGTGGTGCCATGAGGCATAAGAATATTTCTGCCATGCTGTTAAGCCTGCCACACATGTTACAACCTTGTTGTAGAGTCTCTCTACACCTTGTAGTAGAAGGGTCTACCTAAGCAGTCAGTCAGCTTATATCCAAAAAAAGGTTGAGTGTAGTCTAAACCCAACCCTAAAGAAGACCTCACACTCTACATAGTTTATTATATTCTAGATTGTACCACATGTGGCCAGTATATCACAAAACTTGTGGATTTTTATATTGGAGGCAAAGTTAACCGACTCTGCATTCCCTGTAGTATGTAACACAGAAAGATCAGCCCATCAAGGGCTTCTCTTCAATAAATGTGTTGTGGGCTCAAATATATCCACTTAATAAGCTAAGCTTCCATCTACTTACAGTTAATGAACTGAGAACTCAAACTCATAAACTGACTCCATATTCACTCTTGTATCTTACACGGAAAGATCTACCCATTAAAAGAAAATTAATGTGGGCTCAATATCTTTAAGTTAATAAGCTGAGGGCTTCTTAACCTACAGTTGATGTACTGAAAGCTCATTAACTTTATTCATTTTTAAGTCATTATCTGACGACAGTGCTACTGAAGCATTAGAGCTACGACTGGCATGGATATCTGTTCCATTTTGTTATTTTCTACTACAGCACCTACTGTGGCAACCAGCACAGCTTATTTCAGATAAATACATTTAAACTCTGATGAAGCGGAGGTGGGGCTCAGAACCTAAACATGCATAATATATAAAACCATCTGACTTAACAACCACTTGACAATAAAACCTGGATGCTAATTGGTTACTATGCAGAGCTGCACCAGATTCTGTGTGCATCAGTTTTAGTAAATCTCCCCCATTGCCTCATTTCATATATTTTCTTCCTCTTAATAAAAAAAAAAAAAATAAAAATGTTAAATATATATATAATACTTTATTTATTGGTGCGTTAAAACACAGCAAAACATTAGTTTTATGTCACTGTCCTCCATCTAGCAGCACACAGTCCACTAAATAATTAAAATCAAAACAGTACATTCCAAAACCAACTACTAGTACACCTCTTTCACTATTCTTACATTAAAAGCCCCCCTTAAAACTAGCCTTGCTTTACCATTTATGTACAGATCTAAGGCCCCATTCATATGAATGAGAGGAAAGCTGCAATGGTGTCTGTTGCTTAGATCCTAATAAGGCGGTTTACCATCTCAAGCATATCAAGTTGCTTCCATTTGGGCCTTACTGGGATCTAAGTGACAGACACCATTGTAGCTCTCCTCCCATGAGGTTCTTCTAATTTTCATCATCCTGTCACCCTACAGAATATCTATGAGCCTTTCCTGTGGCTGGCATATACCACCTGAAAGTCATCGGGTGCCATGTATGGACCAATCACTTTCTCCATTTGCTTTTTCGTACATTTGCATATAATCAACGTGATTTATGATGCAGCCTGTATGTTGTAGCATATTCCCTTGAGGAAGCGGTATCTAAGGCGAAACATGTTGAGATAATTACTTCTAGTAATGTATTTGTGGCACCTATCAAAAATATCTTATGCATTATTGAAACTATGAGACATGCTGTCCAACTTTTTTTAGATGATTTAAGATGTTGTTTGATTTTATGGAAATATCAAATAAAATTGTTACAATTTTTTTTTTAATTTATGCATTGTTGTTGGTTGGCACCTTAAAAACCCCATTATATATTTTTTCCTTTTCTTTATCAATTGGGAATGTGGTGCCTCTCCTCCCTCTTGCCCATAACATTTCCCTAGTCATATCTGTTAATATGTAGTCCAACATAATCTATTCTTTCTAAAAACAATTGCAATTTCTTATGATTTATTTGTATCAAGATGCAATTCATTAACTGAACACCTTTAAGTTTAAAGTAGGTAAATTGAAATTAGGTTAAAGTCTAAGGTTAATAAAAAAAAGGCACAGGGAACATTACTTACTAAGAATGTGATGTGTCCCTTGTGCTGCCGGCCCCTGCTTTAGTTGAAATATTCCCCTCCAATCCCTGGCTGCAATCCTAATGATCTTCTGTGGCTATGAGGGTTAATAGAGCCGACTTTTCTGCTTATGCAATCTAAGCACTGAAAATGTGATCTCTATAGCTGATTCAGTTGTGGAGAGATAGCTTTCACTTACAGTCTCTGTAACTTGGAAGACAAATGTGTAGATGTGTTTGCTGTACTCCTTAACCGCTTGCCGGCCATCCATCCATGGCTCATCCATCCCCATTTACAGCTTTTCCCTCCTCATTCACAGCTCATCCATCCCCATCCACGGCCCATCCATCTCCATTCACGGCTTTTCCATCCCTATTCCCAGCTCATCCATCCCAATCCACGGCTCATCCATCCCCACAGACAGCTCATCCATTCCCACCCGCAGCTCATCCATCCACGGCTCATCCTTCCACAGCTCATCCATCCCAATTCATGGCTCATCCATCCCCATCCATGGCTCATCCATCCACATCCATGGCTCATTCATGCCACATTAGTGATCATCCATGCTACATCCATGCCACATCAGTACTCATCCAGGCCACATCAGTTCTCCTAGGTGCCACATCTGTGCCACATCAGTGCTCATCCATGCCACATCACTTCTCATCCATGCCACATCCATGCTACCTCAGTGCTCAACCATGCCAAATCAGTTCTCATCCGTGCCACATCCTTGTCACATCAGTGCTCATCCATGCCACTACAGTGCCTCACAAAAGTGTAAGCAGTTAAATTAGATTTGAAATGTATGCCCCTAGAACACCTGATGGTGCTCCCTGCATGTTGGACCTCTCTGTGTGGCCAGGCTGTGGAAAAGTCTCACACATGTGGTTTTGCCATACTCAGGAGGAGTAGCAGAATATTTTTTGGGGTGTAATTTTTGCTATGTACATGGTATGTGTTATATTGTATGAATGGACAACTTTGTGTAAAAAAATGTGTTTTCGTTTTCTTTCCACATTTTCCAAAAACTTGTGGAAAAAATTACATGTTCAAAAGACCCATTATTCCTCCTAGAATATATGTTGGGGTGTTTACTTTAAAAAATGTGGTCATTTTTTGGGCATTTCCATTGTTCTGGTGCTCCAGGGCCTTCAACAGTGCAAGAGGTAGTCAAGAAATGAAATGTGTAATTTATGTCTTTAGAATGCCTGACGGTGCTCCCTGCATGTTGGGCCTCTGTATGTGGCCAGGCTATGTAAAAGTCTCACACATGTGGTATTGCCATACTCAGGAGGAGTAGCAGAATGTGTTTTGGGGTGTAATTTGTAGTATGCATATGCTGTGTGTGAAAATTAACCTGTTAATATGACAATTTTGTGAAAAGAAAAAAAAACTTCATTTTGCAAGAATTGTGGGAAAAAAATACAGCTTCAAAAATCTCCCCATGCCGCTTACTAAATACTGTTTACTGTACATTTCTGGCTTGTTAGGGTCTCAAGAAATGAGATAGGCCTTCAGTACATCAGGTGTGATCAATTTTCAGTGATTGGCACCATAGCTTGTGGACTCTATAACTTTCACTAAGACGAAATAATATCCACCGATTCTGGTTATTTTTATCAATGATATGTAGCAGTATAACTTTTGGCCAAAATGTATGAAGAAAAATTACTAATTTGCAAAATT
Organism: Glandirana rugosa; assembly: GCA_018402905.1. Lineage (NCBI taxonomy): Eukaryota > Metazoa > Chordata > Amphibia > Anura > Ranidae > Glandirana > Glandirana rugosa. Next base: position 946,580 of record BLSH010266996.1, on the reverse strand, counting down.
GTATAACAGCAACAAAGAAAAAATAATTTTTCATTTTTTTACATAATGTTCGGTCAGTTTTAATTTATAGCACAAAAAAATAAAAAACCCAGCGGTGAAAAAATACCACCAAAAGAAAGTTCTATTTGTGTGAAAAAAGGACAAAATGTAATATGGGTACAATGTTGCATGACCGAGTTATTGCCATTCAAAATGTGAGAGCACTGAAAGCGGAAAATTGGTCTGGTTAGGAAGAGGGTAGAAGGACCCATGACCAATGGGCAAGTGGTTAATTATAACTTAACATAAATTCACTATATATAAATAAATAATAAACTACAATGAACATTGTACAATCAATCACATACATAAACGTGTGCTAATGAACAAGTTGGTGAACGGGTAACCAGTACCCAGGAAGATGGGAGAAGGATTGGTCTGGTTAAAAGGCGAAAGTCACGAGAGTGTAAAACTTACCGTTATTGAGCCAGTACGTTGTAACATGGGTATAATGTAAAACAGGAAAAAAGTGTGTTTATCTTGAAAGAAAACCACCATAAAAAAGTGGCGACCCAAAAAATAAAAAAACACGATATTTAATTTTGACTGGCTTGTAATACATTTTTTTACTTTTTAATAAAAAAGAAACAACGACAATATGTTAAAACGTTTAATCATTAAAA
>BLSH010266996.1:891530-902428 GCA_018402905.1 Glandirana rugosa | reverse complement strand
GGAGACCAGATAAAGTGACTTCCAGTCTCCTGGGGAGAGCAGATATAGTGACTGTAAGCTCCTGGGGAGAGCAAATATAGTGACTGCAGGCTCCTGGGGAGACCAGATATAGTGACTGCAGGCCCTGGGGGTGACCAGATATAGTGACTGCAGGCTCCAGAGGAAACCAGATATAGTGACTGCAGGTTCCTGGGGTGACCAGATATAGTGACTGCAGGCTCCTGGGGAGACCAGATATAGTGACTGCAGGCTCCTGGGGAGACCAGATATAGTGACTGCAGGGTCCTGGGGAGATCAAATATAGTGACTGCAGGCTCCTGGGGAGACCAGATATAGTGACTGCAGGCTCCTGGGGAGACCAGATATGGTGACTGCAGGGTCCTGGGGAGACCCAATATAGTGACTGCAGGCTCCTTGGGATACCAGATACAGTGACTGCAGGCCCTGGGGTGACCACATATAGTGACTGCAGGCTCCTGGGAAGACCAGATATAGTGACTGCAGGGTCCTGGGGGTGACCAGATATAGTGAGTGCAGGGTCCTGGGGAGAGTAGATATAGTGACTGCAGGGTCCTGGGGGTGACCAGATATAGTGAGTGCAGGGTCCTGGGGAGAGCAGATGTAGTGACTGCAGGTCCTGGGGGTGACCAGATATAGTGACTGCAGACTCCTGGGGAGACCAGATATAGTGAGTGCAGGCTCCTGGGGAGAGCAGATATAGTGACTGCAGGGTCCTGGGGAGAGCAGATATAGTGACTGCAGGCTCCTGGGGAGAGCAGATATAGTGACTTCCAGTCTCCTGAGGAGACCAGATATAGTAACCTCCAGTCTCCTGAGGAGCCCAGATATAGTGACTTCCAGTCTCCTGAGGAGACCAGATAAAGTGACTTCCAGTCTCCTGGGGAGAGCAGATATAGTGACTGTAAGCTCCTGGGGAGAGCAAATATAGTGACTGCAGGCTCCTGGGGAGACCAGATATAGTGACTGCAGGCCCTGGGGGTGACCAGATATAGTGACTGCAGGCTCCTGGGGAGACCAGATATAGTGACTGCAGGGTCCTGGGGAGACCAGATATAGTGACTGCAGGCTCCTAGGAAGACCAGATATAGTGACTGCAGGCTCCTGGGGAGACCAGATATGGTGACTGCAGGCTCCTGGGGAGACCACATATAGTGACTGCAGGCTCCTGGGGAGACCAGATACAGTGACTGCAGGCCCTGGGGGTGACCAGATATAGTGACTGCAGGCTCCTGGGAAGACCAGATATAGTGACTGCAGGGTCCTGGGGGTGACCAGATATAGTGAGTGCAGGGTCCTGGGGAGAGTAGATATAGTGACTGCAGGTCCTGGGGGTGACTAGATATAGTGTCTGCAGGCTCCTGTGGAGACCAGATATAGTGAATGCAGGCTCCTGGGGAGAGCAGATATAGTGACTGCAGGGTCCTGGGGAGAAAAGATATAGTGACTGCAGGCTCATGGGGAGAGCAGATATAGCGACTATGGGCTCCTGGGTTTAGTAACACTTCAACAAAACTATTTTTTTTTGTTCTTTTCAGAAATATTTTTCTTTGCTTCTTATGGGATCATTTCATAATGTTGATTGCAAAATATTTTTTTACATTGCAAGTATGTGAGTCTCCAAAAAATGTTGATTGCAATTTAAAGCGGAGTTCCACCCACAAATACATCTTTATATACTGTATTTCAAATCCTCTATGCATGATAAATCACCTTTGGAAAAAAAAAATATATAAACTCACCCTAAGTGCCCTGTTGCTATGTGGTCCCTGTAATCTTCCACTTCCTGATCTTTGGCACTCCGCATCACTTCCTGCCTCACTTGGGCTCATGGGAGATGTGAGTCATTATTTCCCATGAGTCAGTGGGCATCCCTGAGCTGTCATTTCCAGACAGGAAATTACGTGATTTTGTGGGGGAAAGACGTGTTATCTATGTTGTCATAACAACGGGGCGGGACCTTCCTCCGTCGCTGCCTGTTGTTATGGCAACGAGACATACACTCGAGATTGAGAGGTGCATGCTGGTTACCCAGCATGCACCTTATCCAGACTCGAGGAGGGTGCGAGTGGGCTTCACATGCCCACAGCTAAGATGGGAACTCACAGTAAAGAAAAAATCATGTAAGTACAAATTAAATAGGAAGGCTACCTGGATTTAAAGCTATTAATTACTTTATTTATGTAATGAATACTAACTAGGTGGATGCCAGCAAAAAAAATAAAAATTATGTGGATGGAACTCCGCTTTAACCACTTCAGCCCTGGAAGGTTTTACCCCCCCCCTTATGACCAGGCCATTCTTTTGTGATACGGCACTGCGTTACTTTAACTGACAATTGCCCAGTCGTGTGGCGTTGTACCCAAATAAAATTTGTGTTCTTGCGTTCCCACATATAGAGCTTTCTTTGGGTGGTATTTGATCCCCTGTGTGGTTTTTATTTTTTGCGCTATATACAAAAAAAATTTGAAAAAAAAAAAACAATATTTTATACTTTCTGTTATAAAACACACCCAATAAAAAAATGTACAAAAAAAAATCAAATTTCTTAATCAGTTTAGACCGATATGTATTCTGCTATATCTTTTTGGTCGAAAAAAATCCCAATAAGCGTATATTGATTGGTTTGCCCAAAAGTTATAGCGTTTACAACTATGGTATATTTTTATATATTTATTTTTTATTTTTATTTGCTAGAAATAGTGGTGATCAGCAACTTATAAGGGGACTGCGGTATTGTGGCGGACGAATCGGACACTTAACTGACACTTTTGACACTAATACAGCCATCAGTGCTAAAAATATGCACTGTCACTGTACTAATGACACTGGCTGTGAATGGGGTTAACATCAGCGGCAATCAAAGGGTTAACTGTGTTCCCTAGGAGTGATTACTAATAGGGGGAATAAATGGCTAGAAAATCGGCCGATCAATCGACCGCCGACCAACAAAAAAGCGTTTGTTGGTCGAAATTGTCACCAACAATAACCCATCGAACAGGATCTACAAAAGAGCAATCGATTTCACACGTAGTGTTCAGGTCTCACGTACAAGTGGAAGTTCTCCTTGCGATGGGAACTGACGCATGAGTTCTGCTCATGCGTGATAATGTTCAAGAGATTTTTTATTGACAACTTTCACGCCAACTAACAGAATTTTGTTTCTTCGCAAACAATACGACCCAATTTTTCCATTTTTTCAATCGATAACGGGTATTTTTAATATTGATATCGGGTATTACTTGCTGGGCATCGACGAGTAGAAAATCGGCCGATCGTTCACTGTACGGAAATTTTCTGCTGATTTTCTTATCGTGTATTCCGGCCATTACTGTGAGGGAGGTGCTTTGGCTGGGGGAATGTAAAGATCTGTGTTCCTGCTTAGCAGGAACACAGGATCAGCACATTCCCCTCACAGGCCCGTTCTGCCTTTCTGATGAATGATCGGCGGGTCTCGGAGGACACCACTGATTGGCTTCCACCAAGAGCGTAACTACAGGGGCTGCAGGGGTTGCAAATGCAAATGGACCCCATGCTCCAGGGGACCCGTGTACCTCCCTTGCACACCTGATGGCGGGGGCAGCACTTAGAGGATCCAATATCCTCCATTTTCCTTCTACTGGAGGAGATTGGTTCCTCTATATGCAGCCCCCGCCGCCCCTCCTATCCAGTTTACTTGACTTCTGCCCCTCCCAGGGTCCCTGTGTGCTTCCCTGGTCCCCCCCACAGAGCTGCTGTCTTCCCCCCTCCTCTCTCCTGCCAGCTGCTGTAGAAGATGCGTAATGATGGAGAGATGGGAACGGGTCGGTAAATTTGTCATTTGCTCAGTGCACAGCTATTCCTGTCCATTCATTCTGTGCAGCTGAGGCTACACAGATGGAGATTGAGAGCTGAATTTTTAGACCCCTGATATCTCATCAAAGCCCCCCCAACAGAGCTCCTAAAAAAATGTAAAAAATAATAAAAATAAAATTGTAAAAGAAATAAAATGAAATGGTAAAAAAATAATAAAATTAAAATAAAAATTAAAAACTACTGACACCAGTGAGGGAACTATCAGGATTGCAAAGGTTGCAATTGTGACCGGGCCCTGGCATTTCACCACCATGGGGAGACCTGAAGATGGCAGAAAGGGGGCCACTGCAGAACTTGTGAAAGGGTCCCGCTGCTGTACCATAATAAAGGGACCCGCGATGAGGGTAAAGGGCCCCAGGATCAGAGGGAAGTGCCCTGGCCTTCATAATTTCTTGCACCGGGGCCCTAAAGGTTCTAGTTATGCTTCTGGCTCCCTCTGTGTCCAATCGCAGTGGAAGCAGGTCGCTGGTGCCTGCCCCAGATACAGAAGGTGCCTGGTATGTGATCCGGCACAGAGCGGCCACCCTGCCGCAGTAAATCTATGGTGGGCGGTCCGCAACTGGTTAAAACGGAGGTCCATCAAATAACAGCGTGAGTTGCGGGAAAAGCTTTTGGCCGAATCATTTTCCTGGCGTCTTTGAGCAGAAGGCCAGTGATGGAATCCAACTTTATCAAAACTAAACAATGTATCAGCTTTAACATAACATTTTTTTTTCTTTGCTCAAATATTTTTATTTGCTTCCTATGAGATAATTTCATAATGCCAACTGCAAAATATTTTTTTTTTTACAATGTAAGAGTGTGAATCTCAACAAAGTTTTGATTACAAAAAAAAGATAAAGCCGGGTAAATGACAGCTGCGTGAGTTGCGGGAAATGTCTTCGGTGGTGTAATTTTCTGAGTGTCTTTCCATGTAGATGAAATCTTCCACTTTAGCCTCTCTGCCATGTCTTCCCAGAATGGATGACCGTTCCAAAAAAAAAAAAAGAAAAAAGAAAAAAACATAAAATACATAAAATACATAAAAATGGAATCCTCGTACTTTACCTGGTCTTAATGAAGACTTAAATCAACCCCACATCTCTCAAAATGTAACAAGTAAATATAATTTCAAACATTATTTTCTGTCTTTTTTTAAAAATCTTAAATTTGAATTAAAATAATCATTGGAAGGTCCTTGTTTGGATTAGGGCAGGGGTAGGCAAACTTGGCCCTCCAGCTGTGGTGAAACTACAAGTCCCATGAGACATTGCAAGACCCTGACAATCACAGGCATGACTCCTAGAGGCAGAGGCATGACGGGATTTGTAGTTTTACCACAGCTGGAGTGCCGAGGTTGCCTACCCCTGGATTAGGGTATGCACCCTATGCAATCTAGATAGATAGAGAGAGAGAGAGAGAGAGAGAGAGAGAGAGAGAGAGAGAGAGAGAGAGAGAGAGAGAGAGAGAGATAGATAGATAGATAGATAGATAGAGAGAGAGATAGATAGATAGATAGATAGATAGATAGATAGATAGATAGATAGATAGATAGATAGATAGATAGATAGATAGATAGATATCAGTAGGGCAATGAAATTCTTTAACTATTTTTTACAATATTTTTTAACAATTTTTTTTAAAATAACTTTTTTAGGAGCCTCATCTTGGGGCTATGGTGAAATATCAGGGGCCCAAACAGACCCCTGATGTCTCACTTTTGAGTCTCTTTCTCTGCAGCCAAGCAGCAGGGGGAAAATCTGTGCAGCACAGGGTGATTAGGGTGTGCCCTGGCACACCTGGCACAACCTGTGTGCACACCTATGACTGTCTCCCAATTTTACACCTGCATTGTCACCTTGTGATATACCTCCCCCCCGGTGGACACTACAGAGCTGTCATGCTGGCACACATTGCACAGGTATGGTTCACCATTGTCTCTATAAGGGTGCCGGTCCAGAGCAATGATATGGAGATAACACTGGAGGCTTTCGTTATTTCGGATCATTCGTAACTTCGGATAAATTCGTATTCGTTACCTTCACTAACAACCAAATTTGAAAGGAAATTCCAATACCTATAATTTAATAGTTAGTTATTATTAGTCCTTATTTTGAATTTTCGGATTTACGTTCTTTTGAATTTTCGGATTTTCTTTCTTATCTTCAGATTTTTGAATTTTCAGATTTTCAAATTTCTGGATTTTCACATTTGTGAATTTACGAATTTTTGAATTTTCAAACTTTCAAATTAGTAATAGTTCAGTTGTTATTATTAGTTAGTTATTATTTCAGATTTTTCACATTTTCAGATTGTCATTCTTATTTTTGGATTTTCGTTCTTTTGAATGTTCGGTTTTTCATTCTTTCATTCTTATTTTCGTTTTTTGTTTTTCGAATTTCTGAATTTTCAAATTTTCAAAGTTCCGAATTTCCAAATTTCCGAATTTTGAATTCCCGAATATTCGAATTTCTGAGAATTTGAAAACCCGGAAATTCGAAATTTGGGATATTTCCGAATTAACTAATTTGTCAAAATTCATTAAAAAACTAATTTGGAATGAAAAGAATTTCACATGTCTACTAAGGGTTTGACCTGGGCTCTTTCAGTAATTCCCAGCAACATGTTAAATGTGTTATTGATCTATTCATTTGAATAAATTATTGATCACATAATTTGTTATTGATTGTTAATTCTTGTAATTGTTACAGCACACCAATGATGTTATTTTTACACTGTGAATAACTTACCTAACTACTTAACCTAGGGCAACGTTTTGGTTTCATGCACCTTCCCTTGTATATGGCGAGCTTCCTATTCCGACACACACAGCCCTGGGAACACTTGTTGGCGCAGTCGCTCTCAGGGAAACAGAATTGGTGACATTTTGCACAGTCAGCCCATTTTGTGTCTTTGGGACAAGATTTAACTGTAAAGAGAAATACAAATGCTAGCTAAGGGGATACATTTTCCTTCCCCTTCCCTTTTCCTCCACCATCCATTTCCTTTTCATTTAATTTCCTTTCATTTCCTTCCACTTACCTTTTCATTTCCTTTCCTATCTCTTTCATTTTCATTTTCCTTGTTCTTTCCTTTTCTTTAAATGTTAATTTCTTTTTCATTTAATTTTCTATTTCATCTCCTTTCCTTTTCCTCCTCTATTCCATTTTTTTTCTGCACCTTTTTTTTTTTTCCTTTCATTTCTTTAACTTTTTTTTTTTCCTTTTCTTTTCATTTACTTTTCCTTATTTTTCCGTTTTCCTTTTCACTTCCTATTTCCTTTCTTTTCTTTTCCTTTCACTTTCTTTAACTTTTTTTTTCCTTTTCTTTTCATTTACTTTTCCTTATTTTTCCGTTTTCCTTTTCACTTCCTACTTCCTTTCTTTTCTTTTCCTTTCATTTTCTTTAACTTTTTTTTTCCTTTTCTTTTCATTTACTTTTCCTTATTTTTACATTTTTCTTTTCACTTCCTATTTCCTTTCTTTTCTTTTCCTTTCATTTTCTTTAACTTTTTTTTTCCTTTTCTTTTCATTTACTTTTCCTTATTTTTCCATTTTCCTTTTCACTTCCTATTTCCTTTCTTTTCTTTTCCTTTCATTTTCTTTAACTTTTTTTTTCCTTTTCTTTTCATTTACTTTTCCTCTTTTTTCCATTTTCCTTTTCACTTCCTATTTCCTTTCTTTTCTTTTCCTTTCATTTTCTTTAACTTTTTTTTTCCTTTTCTTTTCATTTACTTTTCCTTATTTTTCCATTTTCCTTTCAACTTCCTATTTCCTTTCTTTTCTTTTCCTTTTAATCACATTTTCCTTTGCTCTCTTTTCCTTTTTGTTTTCTTTGTAATTTTTTTCCTTTTTATTTGCTTTGTGATTTAGTTTTCTTTCCCCTCATTTTCCCTTTCTTTTGGCTTACTTTGATTTTCATTTTCCTTTTTCTTTTTATTTTCTTTTCTATTTAGTCTCCTTTCCTATTCCTTTTCATTGTCTTTTATTTCCTGCTCCTTTTCTTTTCCTTTCAGTTTTCTTTTCTCTTGCAGCCTATTGCCAGCACTGACGGCATTGCCGGTAAATTTGTGGCACCACACCGGTTTCCAAAAGTAGTTCCCGCGCTACTTTTGGTGAATTCGGGGGCGATTTCAATAGACATCTGTGCATGAACCCGCACAGAATTTCTTTCAAATCGCCCCCGAACTTGCACTGAAATGCGGGTTTGAAATCTGTGGAGAAGAAAAAAAACAAAAACGGAGGAGAAATTTATGAACTGAATTTACAAGAAATTTAATGGGGCTTTAACACCGCATCACAGGTGGAGTGCACAGTACTTAAAGTTTTTGAGTATACGTACTTATTTTGTATGTATCACTATATTTGTGCTATTTGTATGTGAATTATCAAGGCACTGTTAGTTGAGATTTAACCACTTGCCGAACAGCCGCTGTCATTATACTGCAGCAGGTCGGCTCTCCTGCACAAAACGCCATAGGTGTACGGCGGTCCGTGATTGCGAAACAGTGGGCGTGCGTGTGCTGCGGAAGCGTGCCCGCGGGTCTGGCAGACTCGATGTCCGCTGGCGACCCACGGTCGCGGTGTACAGGGCCAGAATGGGGATCTGTTTATTTAAACAAGACGGATCCCCATTCTGCCAGATGACATGTCAGAGATCTTCTATTCCCAGTGATCGGGAACAGCAATCTCTATCATGTCCCTGGCAGCTCATCGCCCCCTACAGTTGGAACACACCCAGGGAACACACTTAACCCCTTGATCGCCCCCTAGTGTTAACCCCTTCCCTGCTAGTGTCATTTATGCATTGATCACTGCATTTTAAGGCACTGATCAATGTAATAATATCGCTGGTCCCCAAAAAGTGTCATTTGAGGTCAGATTTGTCACAGTCCTGCTAAAAAATCGCAGATCGTCACCAGTACCAGTAAAAACAATAGAAAAAAAATAAAAGTCCCTAAATCTATCCCATAGTTTGTAGATGCGATAACTTTTGCGCAAACCAATCAATATACACCTATTGCAATTTTTTTTACCCAAAGATATGTAGAATAATATACTAAACTGATGAATACATTTGTTTTTTATTTTTTTTTTGGATATGTATTATAGCAGAAAGTAAAAAAAAAGGGTTTTTTTTCAAAATTGGCGCTCTTTGTTTGTTTATAGCGGTGATCAGAAATGACGCAGAGGTGATCAAATACCACCAAAAGAAAGCTCTATTTGTGGGGGGAAAAAAGACGTCAAATTTGTTTGGGTACAACGTCGCACGACCGCAAAATTGTCAGTTAAAGCAATGTAGTGCCGAATTGCAAACAATGTCCTGGTCAGAAATTGGGTAAATCCTTCCTAGGCTGAAATGGTTAAAACCTGTCCATTCCCCAAATATAGCAAAAGAAAGTGATGGCATCTCTTTAGCTCCCTTGAAGACTTTGTATTACATTGGAGGAGAGCTTACACTGAGCTCAGAACCCTCCCCTTATATGCCAGCACATGATTGGTCAGTAAGGCATTGAGCACTGCGGAAGGGGTGGGGAGAGAGTCATTAGCGCCTCCATATACAAAAGTTCTGGGTTTTTCTTCAACTCCTTACATGTCCTGCTCTACAGTTGATCTGTTACTTTGCCCTGAATAAGGACAAACAAGCAGGGGGATAAGAGACTTTTCAGGTGCAACAACATATATCCATAGAAATCAAAAGCTGGCAAATGATCGCTCCTTCTTTGAAATGTTATTTTGCACTGAAACAGTTACAACATCTTTGAAATTCTAACGCGTTTCGGCCTAAGCCTTCCTCATAGCAAATTAAAAAAAAATATTTAGCTACAAAAGTTGATTAAAAACATTTGTACAACCATGTGTTGTCATCCATCAGTCATGGAAAACATATTCATTCATCACGCTTCTAATTCAACATGTTTCGCCATTCCAGCTTCTTCAGGAAAAAGCATGGTGAAAATACTAATAAAATAAGCAAAGAACATAAATCAAAGTTATATTGAGCAATTAACATTGTGTCCATGTTACCACATGTTTCATTAACATACAAGTAAAGGCAAGGTTGCACCCACCAAGCAAGTTATAGTTCCCAGCAGAAGTTCCCTACCTCCAGGGTTATTTAGAGGCAATGGAGCAAAAAGCAGGTTCTGTGTGATGGGAATCTGTCCAGCAGTGCTGCACATGCCCACCAACTGGGGTCGCAAAACTCACAGCCGGATTTGTCCTGCATCACCATTTATGTGAACGATCTGATCAGCTGTTGGCAGATCTGCATATTTGCACAGTGGATCATTATAGGTATACCTTATTTCTTTGGTGTGATGCTTTCCATCCATACTTGTTTATAACTATTAATCTTGAGGCAAGCTATTTACCAATCTGAAGCTATGACATCTATGTTTCAGTTGTGTTATAAGTTTGCTCTCAACCATGTGTACAACTTATGTGGTTTCAGTGCAAATAAATAGAATATCAAGTCATTTTGGCTGCCATCTAGTGGACAGTTTAGCTCCCTGCAGTTTTAGCATACTTAAGAAGAAGTTAGTGAGTGTCATTGTTAAAACCAGTAGATTAAAGTCATTTAGGAATAAAATTATATATTTTTTGACATACTCGTTATAATTAGAGTTGAGCGAACACCTGGAAGTTCGGGTTCTGCTGGTCCGTCCGAACTTCGGGACAAAGTCCGGGTCCGGGTCCGGACGGAACCCGAACGATCGCACGATTTACTGAAATTAGATGACCAAAATTGTTACTGTGAGTGATTGAAGAAGAATTCATACGATTTTGACGTCCCTCGATTTGACAGGTGATCTACCGTCGGTTTTACTGAACTATAAGATAAATAAACGTGACTTTGGTGTATTCAACATGTGTACCAACTCTCGTTTGAATATTGTGTTGACTTTGTATCTACAGTATCGAAGTCTAACCATTTATCGAACGGAGTTCTAATTATCAATATTTGTTCATACCTACCTTTCGTAGTGTGGTTTCTTTATTCCATATGGATATTACTAGGTGACACGTTTATACGTCTAGACGGTT
>BLSH010266996.1:861535-883281 GCA_018402905.1 Glandirana rugosa | reverse complement strand
GGTGGAGACCTATCCTACAGTCAGGGCTGGCCCAAGACATTGTGTTGACTGGGTCCAAGAATGAAATGTTGCCCCCCACCCCCCCAAAAAAAATCATGCCAGCAAAAGGCCCCCCACATCCATTATTTTATATCATGAACTAAAATGACATTTATAAGGAAGTCAGATTTACATTTAACAGCACCTTGTCTATGTGCAAAATTATATGATATGCCATTATGTTCAATTCCAAGATGGGCTAGGGCAGTATAGGGGCAGGCCAGGGTAGTACATGGACAGGCTAGGGTAGTATATAGACAAGATAGGGTAGTATATAGACAGGCTAGGGTAGTATATGGGCAGGCTAGGGTAGTAAATTGACAGGCTAGGGTAGTAAATGGACAGGCTAGAGTAGTATATGGACAGGCTAGGGTAGTATATGGGCAGGCTAGGGTAGTATATAGACAGGCTAGGGTAGTATAGGGGCAGGCTAGGGTAGTAAATGGAAAGGCTAAGGTAGTAAATGGACAGGCTAGAGTAGTATATGGACAGGCTAGTGTAGTATATAGACAGGCTAGGGTAGTATATAGACAGACTAGGGTAGTATAGGGGCAGGCTAGGGTAGTAAATAGAAAGGCTAAGGTAGTAAATGGACAGGCTAGGGTAGTATATGGACAGGCTAGTGTAGTATATAGACAGGCTAGGGTAGTATATAGACAGGCTAGTGTAGTATATAGACAGGCTAGGGCAGAATAGGGGCAGGCTAGGGTAGTATAGGGGCATGCTAGGATAATATATAGACAGGCTAGCGTAGTATATAGACAGGCTAGGGTAGTATATAGACAGGCTAGTGTAGTATATAGACAGGCTAGGGTAGTATATTTCACAGGCTAGTGTAGTATATGGACAGGCTAGGGTAGTATATAGACAGGCTAGGGTAGTATGTAGACAGACTAGGGTAGTATTTGGACAGGCTAGCGTAGTATATGGACAGGCTAGGGTAGTATATAGACAGGCTAGGGTAGTATATAGACAGGCTAGGGTAGTATATAGAGAGACTAGGGTAGTATATAGACAGACTAGGGTAGTATATAGACAGGCTAGGGTAGTGTATAGACAGGCTAGGGTAGTATATAGACAGACTAGGGTAGTATATAGACAGACTAGGGTAGTATATGGACAGGCTAGGGTAGTATATAGACAGGCTCGGGTAGTATATGGACAGACAGTCGTCCCCCTGACGCCAGGCTCCCGGATGATACACAGAACTGCTGGAAAAAAAATCTTGGGCGTCAATTTGCCACCCCGCTCAAAGTGCTGCCTGGGTCCAATGGTCTCAGCGGGACCCATGGTAGGGCCGGCCCTGCCTACTGTATATGTGAGGTTTCCAATTATGTTCCCCAAAATTCAGTATGTAGGGGGTGAGTATTGTTAATTGCTGTCAGTGTGGTTAGGTAGGGATTAGGTGTGTTAGTACCTTAGCTTGGATGTGCGCCTATGTCAGGGATGGGCAGGTAGGAGTTAGTGTAGTAGGTGTTGGGATTAGAGACTGAGGGGCAGTAGGGGAGGGGATGGGACTGTAAAGGTAGGGGACGAGTAAAAAGGAGGTGACTAGAGGTTAAAGGTAGGCAGATGAGTGTAAGAACCAGATGATTGCGGGATTTGGGGGAGGGGTTTCTGTCTTTGTATTCAAATGTATTTAGGACCAGGTCAAAGGAAGAAGTTCTGCCACCACCACAGACCCAATTGTTCAGGTCCCACAACATCGATGACGTTTTTTTGATCTTGGCTAAATAAGGAAAACCGTCTTCTCTGTGTGCAAAGAAATTGCAACTCCTTCCAACCCACCTAAAACCAAAATCAAGCTCAGGATCAGTTTTCTGGGCAGCACATTATCCATAATAGACAATACCTGTACATTTGCTTTCATTGCTTTCCGAAGAAGAATAACTTCGGCCTTGGCAGCCTCCCAGAGCTGTAAATCAAAAATCAAAACAGTAATTAAATGTTACAACAAAGGGCACCGGAGCGCACTATTATTTAACAAGTATTGTGGATCTTTATTTGGAAAATAAACATTGTATGAACAATGTTATCAAACACCAGTCTGCTTTATTGCCAACATGTAAATAAAAAAACAATTATACTTCACCTTCAACCCCTTTGCGCCAACGTAACACTAATATGTGACCTTCGGCTTGAAGGGGTTGTACCAGGGTGACGCCTGTACCGTTTCCTAGAGTGGTCCACTTTCTTGTAATAACAACCGATGCGGCTAAGCTCAGCTGTTATTACAAGCAGCGGGAGGGGATGTCCCCTCTCCACCATCCCACGGCTCATCCTGGTTCTCCTGTACCACCGGGAAGCCCGAGCGACCAGCCGGAACGTCCGTCGGCTGGCCGGAGACCTAAACAATTCCAGAATCGGCTTTGATCGGGTCTCGATCTAATAACCCGGAAGCGATGTCATGACATCACTTCCGGTTCACTAAAGACTTAGAGAGGAGAGATTTATAAAAAATGTCAGTATTCAAAACAGCCAAACTATTTTAAGTGCAGAGGAGGGGTGTGGAGCCTTATAGACCTCAGATCCCTCCATAAAGAGTACCTGTCACCACCTATTACTGTCACAAGGAATGTTTACATTCGGCACCATTTTTTGAAGATTGAAAGCATTCAGAAAACACTGATCTTGGTGTTGAGTACAAAGAAACGGGATTTTTATGGTGCCAAAACAAGAATCCAAATAAATTTAAAATATACAAACTTTTATTTTATCATAGAGATGTGAAAAAGAGTTCAAAAGATATAAAATCCATCACATGTGGTAGTGTACATTACAATACCACCACAAAAATACAGTTAAATAGCATATTCCGAATTTTATCACATTGCCTGAATGTTCAACATGTTTCGCAGTTCTTTGCTTCATCAGGAACTTTTTATAGGCGTGGATAAATTCTGATTAACAAGTCAGGATAAAATACTCCCGCCGAAAAAACCAAACTGAGCCGGATCCAATCCAGGACAACAGCCAGGGTGTGCCTGACATTCTTGGCTGTTGTTCTGCGGGAGAACGTTTGAGGTTCGGAGGCCTTTAACTGGCACAATTGTCTGTCTCACCATGTATGGGAGATAGATAATTGAAGTACATCTTGGGCCATTTTGATTGTCTGACCATGTCTACCATTCTCTATGTGGTTTCTTTCTGGAGCAATTGTGTTTGATCCTTGATATCTATCAGGACAAACTTACAGCCTAAACTTTGGGACATTTCTTCCCCTGGGTTGGATCTGGCTCAGTTTGTTTTTTTTTCGGCAGGAGTATTTTATCCCGACTTGTTAATCAGAATTTATCCACGCCTATAAAAAGTTCCTGATGAAGCAAAGAACTGCGAAACATGTTGATCATACAGGCAATGTGATAAAATTTGGAATGTGCAGTTGCTTTCATTGCTTTCCGAAGAAGAATAACTTCGGCCTTGGCAGCCTCCCAGAGCTGTAAATCAAAAATCAAAACAGTAATTAAATGTTACAACAAAGGGCACCGGAGCGCACTATTATTTAACAAGTATTGTGGATCTTTATTTGGAAAATAAACATTTTATGAACAATGTTATCAAACACCAGTCTGCTTTATTGCCAACATGTAAATAAAAAAAACAATTATACTTCATCTTCAATGCAGGGGAAGAAATGTCCCAAAGTTTAGGCTGTAAGTTTGTCCTGATAGATATCAAGGATCAAACACAATTGCTCCAGAAAGAAACCACATAGAGAATGGTAGACATGGTCAGACAATCAAAATGGCCCAAGATGTACTTCAATGATCTATCTCCCATACATGGTGAGACAGACAATTGTGCCAGTTAAAGGCCTCCGAACCTCAGACGTTCTCCCGCAGAACAACAGTCAAGAATGTCAGGCACACCCTGGCTGTTGTCCTGGATTGGATCCGGCTCAGTTTGGTTTTTTCGGCAGGAGTATTTTATCCTGACTTGTTAATCAGAATTTATCCACGCCTATAAAAAGTTCCTGATGAAGCAAAGAACTGCGAAACATGTTGAACATACAGGCAATGTGATAAAATTCGGAATGTGCTATTTAACTGTATTTTTGTGGTGGTATTGTAATGTACACTATCACATGTGATGAATTTTATATCTTTTGAACTCTTTTTCACATCTATATGATAAAATAAAAGTTTGTATATTTTAAATGTTTTTGGATTCTTTTTTTGGCACCATAAAAATCCCATTTCTATGTATTTTTTATCTCTATCAACAAGGGATGAAGGTGCTGAATTAGCACTATTATTAGCACCGATCTTGGTGTTCTGAATGCTTTTAAGTGCAGAGGAGGGATTTGGGGATCTTATTGACCCAAGATCTCTCCATAGAGGGGACCTATCAAATATCTATTGCTATCACAAGGATGTATACATTTCTTGTGACAGCAATAAAAGTTCTAAAAAAAAAAAATAAAGCAAAATTGTAAAAATAAAAAAAATAAAATAAATTAATAATAAAAAAATAATAAAGTGACCCCGTTCTCCTGTTCTGGGGCACAAAGGCAAACACGCGCGTTGGTCCTGCATGCACGCAGTGATCGTCCCTCACATGTGAGGTATCACTGTAAACGTAATTATAACAGCAGTCATTCTCTGTAAATCTAAAGTGGTCACCTGTGAAGGCGTCACCTATGGATAGAAAAATGTACCTAGTTTGTCACCATGGCACAGGCGTGCACAATTCTAAAGCGTGATAAGTTTGATATCGATATACTCTGCAAAACATATTTTATATTTTACAAAAAAAAATGAATTATGTATTGTGTTTTCTTGCATTAAAATTAAAAAAATTATATTCTTTCCCCAAAAATTGTGTTTGAAAAAATGCTGTGCAAATACCGATTGGCATAAAAAATTTAAAAACCCACCAATTTATTGCTTTAAATAAATATATAATGTTTAGGGGTTCTAAGTCACTTTCTGGCAAAAAAAAATACTGATTGTTACACGTAAACAAAAAGTGTCAGAAAAGGCCCGGAGTGGAAGTAGTTAATGTAAACATGTGTTATAAATGGTTTATTTGAAATCCTGTTTCAAAAGCCAAACTTTTCAACACTGAATTGTTTCTATATAATGCATAATTGTTTACATTTGTGTCTTTTTTGAATTACTTGTTTCATTATCATTTTGTTACATCATGATGTAGAACAGATTTTAAGCATGTAGAATTACTGCAGACGCAATTTAACCAGTTGCCGACCGCCCACCGTGACTTGATGGCGGCAACTTGGCTCGATATTGCAAATCGGCGTCACCTGGCGGCGGCTGCGAGATCGCAGATTGTGGGCACGTGCGCCGCCGGGGGCTCACTCACTGTGTTCCGGGGGAGCCAGTGAGCGGGTAGGGCGGACTCGATCTCCCGCGATGACCCATTTTTTGTGTTTTTGTGTGTTCAAACAGCGCTTGCAATCTATAGTAATCCCCCTATTTCATAAATCAATATATACAATTTTTCATGAATACAATAAATAAATGCATTAGAAACAGTAGCTAATTTGTAGCTGCTGCTGTAAACCACTCACAAGAATTAGTCTTTTCCCATAGCAACTGGGCTACAGCAGCAGCTACAAATTAGCTACAAATTAGCTACTGTTTCTAATGCATTTATTTATTGTATTCATGAAAAATTGTATATATTGATTTATGAGCATGAAATAGGGGGATTACTATAGATTGCAAGCGCTGTTTGAACACACAAAAACACTAAAAATTGTTCACACGAATCACGTCTCCCCATAGCAACTGGGCTACAGCAGCAGCTGCACATAGGACACTGCACTTCACACCAGAGGACAAGCGCTGCCTGAGGTCCACATACCTTTCTGTAAAACCATCCCGCGATGACCCGCGATGACCCCCCCACAGTGAGAGAACGGAGGTCCATGTATGTAAACACACGGATCTTCCTTCTGACAGGGGGAAGGAATGTGATCACAGTTTCCCTGTATATGGGAGCCGCGATCACTCTCCTTCCAGTCTCAGCCCAGCCCCCCATACAGTTAGTAACAAACACGCAGGGAACACAGTTAACCCTTAGAGCACCCCCTGCAGGTTAACCACTTCCCTGCTAGTGACATTTATACAGTAATCAGTGCATTTTCATAGCACTGATTGCTGTATAAATGCCAATGGTCCCAAAAAAGTGTCAAAATGGTCCGACCTGCCAGCCACAATATCGCAGTCCCGTTAAAAATCGCAGATCGCCGCCATTACTAGTAAAAAATAAAAAATAAATAAAAACCCCATAAAAAGAATTCTCAACATTAGTAAATGTGGCAACTTTTGCACAAACCAGTCAATAAACGCTGATTGTGTTTTTTTTCCCCAAAAATATGAGGAAGAATATAAATCGGCCAAAACCGATGAATATATTTGTTTTTTATAATTTTTTTAGATTTGTATTTTAACAAAAAGTAAGAATTATTGGGTTTTTTTTGCAAAATTGTCACTCTTTTTTTTGTTTATAGCGGTGATCAGAAATGACACAGAGGTGATCAAATATCACCAAAAGAAAGCTCTATTTGTGGGAAAAAAAGGACCCAAATTTCGTTTGGGTACAACGTCACACGACCGCGCAATTGTCAGTTAAATCGACGCAGTGCCGAATCGCAAAAAAGTGCTCTGGTCCTAAAGGGGGAAATCCTTCCGGGACTGATAGTGGTGGTCCTAAAGGTGGGAAATCCTTCCGGGGATGATAGTGGTGGTCCTAAAGGGGGGAATCCTTCCGGGGCTGATAGTGGTGGTCCTAAAAGGGGAAATCCTCCCGGGGCTGATAGTGGTGGTCCTAAAAGGGGAAATCCTCCCGAGGCTGATAGTGGTGGTCCTAAAGGGGGAAATCCTTCCGGGGCTGATAGTGGTGGTCCTAAAGGGGGGAATCCTTCTGGGGCTGATAGTGGTGGTCCTAAAGGGGGAAATCCTTCCGGGGGGCTGATACTGGTGGTCCTAAAAGGGGAAATCCTTCCGGGGCTGATAGTGGTGGTCCTAAAAGAGGAAATCCTTCCGGGGCTGATAGTGGTGGTCCTAAAGGGGGAAATCCTTCCGGGGCTGATAGTGGTGGTCCTAAAGGGGGAAATCCTTCCGGGGCTGATAGTGGTTAATCACCTAATTATTCTATTCATTAAATGTTAGGACTTTTCTCAAATAATTTAAATAAATATTAAAATGGTTTCTTACCTGTTATAAATAGATAGCAGAAGATTTTCCATCTCATTTTAATTTTTTTTTATAACCTAGAGATTAAACACAGCAAATGTTTTTTGGAGATGCCATTTTCCTTTTTGTTCTTTTAAAGTTTTAACATAATTCTTTTAAATAGTGAATGCAAAGAAAAAATGAACTGGAATTATATGTATTCAGTAATTTATAAACTATCAAGAAACCATGTATGCAAGTGAAGGGTAAGCAATATAAATTAATTTTAAAAATACACAAATACACAAATAAATAAATGCTTAAACAAATAAAATATTGATCATAATAATGCAAAATTGTTTGAGTATAACTAATGAGCAAAAAGTCTTGTGGCAATTCTTGTGTGTATTTCAAGTCTCTGGCTCAGTGATAAAAACAATTTGCAAAGTAATTTTTAGTTGGTAACATTGAAAATGTAAGTTTCCTTTTGAAAAGTATCATTTGGAATCACAACCTCAATAAGTATCTTTTTGATAAAGAAACTGGAAGGATCAGAGGAATATATAACACTCACCTTTGTTGCTTTCTGGAGTTAAACTGATACATTTCAGGAGCAGCAAGCTGGATTCTATCAGAGGAGCTGATCGATTTTTCACCTGTAAGGTTGTTGTGCTCCAGCATTGTGTATGCCAGTTACTATGTCAGGTTCACCCCTGGGTAACAATGAGGTGTACCATCTGATGGATGGTGTGTCATGATGTATACAAAAGACATTGGATTTCAGTTAAGCTGAAAAAGGATACATGCTTATTGAGTTTAACTTAAAAAAAAAAAATAACCAAAAACAAAAAACTTCTATTTAAAAAAATGTATGCTATACTAATACACATTGGTCTCATTTGTCTTACAATAAGGAAAAATACTTTTTTATTTGTAATAAAAAAAAAATGCTGATCAGCATTCTATTATTTATTTTGGAAATGTAGGTTCCTTAAGTGAAATCAAATTTGCTAAATGTTATCCCTCAGCCCAATGTCACCTAAATACACAGATATACTATGGGGAAGATTTACTAAACCTGGAGCACCCAGAATCTGATGCAGCTGTGCATGGTAATCTCATCTTCTAACTTCAGTTTTTTCCAGTGGAGGCCCGTCCATAAGGGATTCAGGGGTGCCAACCCCTTAATCCATGCTCCTAATCTACATGCAAGGCGCCGGAGGCATCGATTTCAATGGGGTTTTTTTTTAAAGCACATAATTAGAGCCTGAGGCCCTAATTTGCTTCAAAATAGGGCGGGCTCAGGGTGCAGAGCACTGCGCCCTGAACCCATCCAGTTTTGTGACAAAAGCAAATATTCAATATTGTCTTACTGATTCTGCTCCCGGCCAATCAGGAAGCTATATTTGCTATTGTCTTCCTGATTCTACTCTACAATCAGGAAGCAGGTCCTTAAATCCTATTGGCCAGGTAGTCTTAGGACTCCCGGCCAATTGAGTCTCAGAACACACTTCCTGTTCAGCTTGGGAGGAGAAGCAATGGCACCAGCGTAAGGAGTAGCTGGAGCGAGGAGCAACAGCCCTACCCGGATGCTCCTCAGCTGCCTCCTAAGGTAAGGAGGCCCTGATCACTGCCTTCCTGCCTGTCTCCCGTGGGGGGGGGGGAATCGCTGCCTTCCTATCCATCTCCGGCATGGGGGGGGATCACTGCCTTCCTTCCTGTCTCCCCCGGGGGTGGTGTTGGTTTTCCGACCCCCCAAAATATTGAGCACCAGCCGCCACTGATTTGTTCAATTAAGCTTTGACAATAAAAGCTGATTGGTTTCTATGTAGAGCTGCACTTGATTTTGTACACTCCCATTTTAGTAAACCCCCCATATGGCTAAATGTATGTGGACCCCAGACCCTTTACCCTTTATGAGCTTGTTGGACATGCCATACCAAAACCATGACCATTATGATGATGATGGAGTTTTTCCCTATTTTGACAATAATATCCTCTGCTCCTATGGCCGGGCTTTCCACGAGATTGTGGAGTGTTTCCTTTGGGAGTTTGTACCCATTCAGCCAAATTAGCATTTGTGAAGTCAGGTGTTGATATTGGAGGAAAAGACCTGGATTACAATCAGCATTCCAATTCACCACAAAGGTGTTCACTAGGGTTGAGGTCAGGGCTCTGTGAAGGACACTCCACATCAAACTGGTCAAACCATGTCTTTATTGAGCTGGCTTTGTGCAAAGGGGCACAATCATACTGGAACAAAAAAAGCATCTTCACAAAATTGTTTTGAAGGGGGCTCCACATAATTTTGGAAACATCTTTGTATGCGGTAGTATTAACAGTAACCTTCAGTAGAAACACCTGACCATCATCATTTGGAGGAGTATCCATATACTTTTGAAAACACCTGACCATCATTATTTGAGAGGGTCCACATACATATGGAAACACCTGACCACCATCATTTGGCATGTTTTGGAAATGCCTAACTGCCATCATTTGAAAGGAGTACACATACTTATGGAAACATCTAACCACCATGATTTAAAGAGGTCTCTCAAAAGGTCTATCAATGTAGATTGTAATTGTAACATTACCCTTCACTGGAAACACCTAACCACCACCATTTGGAGGGGGGTCCACATACTTATGGAGTCACCTGACCACCATCATTTGGAGAAGTATACATATACTTTTGGAAACTCCTGACCACATAATTATGGAAGCACCTGACTACCTTCATTTGAAGGGAGTTCGCATACTTATGGAAACATCTACCCACCATGATTTCAAGAGTTTTCCACGTCATTTTGGAAATATCAATGTAGACCATAATATTAACAGTGCTCTTCACTGGATACACCTGACCACCATCACTTGAAGAAATATCCATAATTTGAAGTGGTCCTCATACTTATGGAAGCACCTGACTACCTTAATTTGGAGGAGTTTCAATATACTTATGAAAACACCTTACCACCGCCATTTGGAATTCACATACTTATGGAAACATCTAACCCCCATGATTTGAAGGGGTCTCCACATAATGTTGGAAATATAATTGTAGACTGTAGTATTAACAGTACCTTTCACTGGAAATACCTGACCACCATCATTTACAGGGAGGTCACATACTTATGAAAATATCTAACCACCGTGATTTGAAGGGGTCTCTATATAATTTTGGAAATATCATTGTAGGCTGTAGTATTAACAGTACCCTTCATTGGAAACATCTGATCACCATCATTTGGAGGAGTCTCCATATACTTTTTGGAAATACCTGTCCGCCATTATTTGAAGGGGCCTAAATACTTATGGAAACACCTGACCACTATCATTTGGAGGGGCCTCTACATATTTTGGAAATGCTTGACCGCCATAATTTGAAGGGAGTCCACATACTTATGGAAACACCTGACCACCATGATTTGAGGGGATCTCCACATAATTTTGGAAATTTGATTGCATGCTGTAGTATTAACAGTACCCTTCACTGGAAACATCTAAATGCAGCTGAATGAATCTATTTTTTATTTCCAGTTTGGTTCCATCATTAACTACTTGCCTTCCGGGCACTTTTACCCCCTCCCTGCCCATCTTTAGTGCTGACACACTTTGAATGACAATTGCGCGGTCATGCAGCAATGTATCCAAGTTAAATTGTTATAATTTTTTTAAACGGATATAGCTTTCTTTTGGTGGTATTTAATAACCACTGGGTTTTTTATTTTTGCTAAAAAAAAAAATTAAAAAGACAGAAAATTTTGACTGGCGCTCCTGGCCGCTCCCTCCTGCCAAGGGCCCCATAGCAAGATGCTTGCTGTGGGGGCCCTCTTGCATGCTCTCTCCTGAACCCCATTCTATGTGTCCATAAGGGGCTGGAAGGGGGGAGCTGCATGCAGAAAGCTTTTAAAAAAATGTTCTGCTTTTAGAACCACTTTAATTAAGCCTGATAACAAAACTAATGGTATAACATTTTAGCTGGTGTTTATGGGGTGATGGGCAAGAAAGGAGAAAGGCTGGTGCCATTGAAGTTGGCTAAAACATAGTTTTATTATTGCATGTGAACAACAGTCAAAAAGCCAACGTGTTTTGGCTGTCAGGCCTTAATCATGGCTCAGCCATGATTAAACTAATGGTATAAAATTGTATCTGGTGTGTATGGGATGATGGGCAAGAAAGGAGAAAAGCTGGAGCCATGGAAGTAGACTAAAACATTGTTTTATTATTGCATGTGAACAACAGTCAAAAAAGGCAATGTGTTTCGGCCGTCAGGCCTTAATCATGGCTGAGTCATGATTAAACTAATGGTATGAAATTTTAGCTTGTGTGTGTGGGATGATGGGCAAGAAAGGAGGAAGGCTGGTGCCATGGAAGTCGGCTAAAACATTGTTTTATTACTGCATGTGAACAACAGTCAAAAAAGCCAACGTGTTTCGACCATCAGGCCTTAACCATGAGCCATGATTAAGGCCTGACGGCCGAAACACATTGGCTTTTTTGACTGATGTTCACATTCAATAATAAAACAATGTTTTAGCCGACTTCCATGGCACCAGCCTTTCTCCTTTCTTGCCCATCATCCCATACACACCAGCCTTTCTCCTTTGTTGAGTGGACTATATGGAGGTTTACAGAGACTTCACAGGCTGAGAGCTGTGTTCATGAGGCTCACCAGGCAGGTACTAGCTCGGATGCACCTGTTCCAGTTCTCTATGGGATGATGGGACCAGTATAAAGGATTACAGCAGTGGTCTCCAAACTTAAGCTCGGGGGTCAGATGTTGCCCTTTGCTTGCATTTATCTGGCCCTTGGGTCACTATTCCACCAACTGACACCAATGATGGAGCACCATTCTCCCTACTGACACTATTAATGGGGCACCATTCTCCCTACTGACACCATTAATGGGGCACCATTCTCCCTACTGACACCATTAATGGGGCACTATTTTTCTCATTGATAGCAACTATGGGACACTATAAAACCGCTGATGATGGCATATTGTACTCACATTGGCCACAGTCTGGCCCCCTCTAAAGCCTGAAGGACAGTAAACTGGCCTTTCTTAGAAAGTCTGGAGACCCCTGGATTACAAGTACATATAGAACATTATACAGATAGATTTTGCAGGTTTTCTGTAAATATAAGATACATTAGGTCTAAGCAATGTCATTTTTTTTATTTTACAGTGAGCACTTCTTCTTGTTTATACACCGAGGATTGGGCTCATTGGACAGGACATACCCGTCATTGCAAACACAGCGGGGCATGCAGTACCGAGATTGTTCATAGTGGATACCCAGATTGGCGCAAGTCAGCAGGGGTGTCCTGTAACACGGCACAAAGTGTGCATTTTCCTGACAAGTCACTTCACAAGCGTTGGCGGGCACGCAGATATCAGAATCCGATGATTGGAAGACGTAACCTTCATTACAGGTACAACCGGGCGTACAACCAGTGCAGGCGGTGAGGTGGAGGGTGTCACAGCTGTAGCAAGGAGATCTGCAGCCATATGACGAGTTAGGAGGGCATGGAACTTCTACAGTGGAAAAAGAAAGATGTTATGGAAAGAATGATGGAGCTCAATAACCAGAGAACGTAACCAAAATGTACAAGGTAAAGAACCCTCTTACTGTCCATAAAAAGCAGAGATACATAAGTCGGTCTTTATATGTGCCACCAAGGAATTATCATTTTTTTTTTTTTTACATGATTTAAAATAACAAAGAGCAACACTGATCTTATATAGAGTATATTACCAAAACTATTGGGACACCTGCCTTTACACGCACATGAACTTTAATGGCATCCCAATCTTAGTCTGTAGGGTTCAATATTGAGTTGGCCCACCCTTTGCAGCTATAACAGCTTCAACTCTTCCGGGAAGGCTGTCCACAACTTTTAGGAGTGTCTATGGGAATGTTTGACCATTCTTCCAGAAGCCCATTTGTGAGGCCAGACATTGCTGTTGGACAAGAAGGCCAGTCTCCTCTCTAATTTATTCCAAAGGTCTTCTATCGGGTTGAGGTCAGGTCAAGTTCCTCCACCCCAAGCTCGCTCATCCATGTCTTTATGGACCTTGCTTTGTGCACTGGTCCAAATCATTTGGTGACGGGGGGGATTATGGTGTGGGGTTGTTTTTCAGGGGTTGGGATTGGCCCCTTAGTTACAGTGAAGGGAACTCTTAAGTCGTCAGCATACCAAGACATTTTGGACAATTTCATGCACCCAACTTTGTGGGAACAGTTTGAGGATGGCCTCTTCCTGTTCCAACATGACTGCGCACCACTGCACAAAGCAAGGTCCATAAAGACACGGATGAGTGAGTTTGGGGTGGAGGAACTTGACTGGTCTGCACAGAGTTCTGACCTAAACCCAACAGAACAGCTCTGGCATGAATTAGAACGGAGACTGCAAGCCAGTCCTTTTCATCCAACATCAGTTCCTGACCTCTCAAATGCACTTCTGGAAGAATAGTCAAACATTCCCATAGACACTCCTAAACCTTGTGGACAGCCTTCCCAGAAGAGCTGAAGTTGCAACAGAGCTGGGGCTGTCACTCACAGGCTGTGTGCTGGAGGTCCCTCCCCTGTCACATTTTATCTCTTGGTGTCAGGAAAACTTGTCGGAAGTGACTCATGTAGATAACAGAGGATGGAGGCAGCAGACAGAAATGACACTTGGTGCTCTGGATTGAGACAAGCACACACTATAGAGGGATATGCTTTGTTCATATTTCATGTCTGAGGGTCACAACCACTTTAACATAAAGCAGAGGTGTTTTGTAGTCCAAAGAGAGGACTGGGAAACAAATCAGCATTGAAGAGAACACAGGCACTAGAATAAAATTTTATTTCACACACCGTAATTGTCAAATTCTCTACATCAAAACCTTGGATTGTGAGTAACACGGTTAACGAGCGTTTCGCAATACAAGCATTTTTTAAAATTCTGACTCAGTTTGTGAGCGCTGTCTCCAAAAACTAGCAGGATTAAGCCTCTGTGCATGCAAAACCATATGTGGCCAGAGGTGTGGGCGGTGCGGGTGAGGCTCGGATACTCTCAAAAGCCATCGGAAATACTTGGAAATACCGAAAGTATCAACAGTTCCTGAGCGTTTCCGAATGTTTCCAAGCACTTCCAAGCCTTGGCAATGCCACCACACCTCTGGCCACATACGGTATTGCATACACCAGCGCCCTCGTACCTATGGCCACATACAGTACTGCATAGATAAGCAGTCACTGTGGAACAAATTAATTGAGTTTCCATTGTGTTATATGGGGAAACTTGCTTTGATATACAAGTAATTTGGATTACAAGCATTCTCCTGGAATAGATTATGCTCGTAATCCGAGATTCCACTGTATTTACTTTCTTTACTTTTGTTTTGGACAGATTGGTGGATGTCTTGGCTATTGGTAACTTTCAGGCTCAGTATGAGATAAGAGTGTCTCTGCTGGGGGCAGTTCTACAACATATGTTGGGTGTGGGTGTCTCTTTGTAGCCCTGATGAAGAGGGATGGTTTGTTCCTCGAAAGATGTTGGCTCCTTGTGGTTGTACTTTTGTAGTTTGTGGATCAATTAAATACATACAGGGACTCTCATCTTGTGTGTTTGGTACTACTTCTGGTTCAGGTATACATACACGATTCAAGCTTGGTGACCCGCTTGACTTTCAAGTCAAGTCTGTTTTAGACTCAAGTAAAGATCTTCTAGTATCTAAAAAAAAAACCTTATTTTCAGCACCTTGCACCTACCCTTAGTTGGATCTAAGTTAGGTGATGAGCTGGGTTAGTGTTAGGATCAAGGGAGATCTAAGTATTAAGCTTTGAGGTTAGAGGGTAACATTTAAGCTGAAGTGCATGAGATGACGAGGAGGGGTGTAACTTAAGTCATGCAGGGGTTGCCTTCTTCCAACAGTTTGCGATCAGGTTCTCAAGTGGGTTACATAAGTGCAGTGCAATGCAGAATCCATTATGGCCACTAGCACTGAGGACATTGAATCATACAGGTGGCTGCTCTCTATATTGTACAGCTGACTGGCTCAAACTGTAGACAGGCTGAATATAAACAAAGCCAAGTTCACAGTGGCCTTTTGTTTATCATTAGTGTGATGTATGGCTTCTTTTCAGTAGGGCTTGGGAGTCCCAATGGTGGCTTCACAAACACTTAAAGCACAGGGGAATGAGAAGGCAGTGGTTATAGGTTGTACTTGCTTATTGTTCCCAGATATATAAAAGAAACCCAATTGTTTCAGCAGTGCAGTTATCACTTTTAACGTTTGAAGTGTTGAAAAGTGATGAATTCTTAATGGACAAAAACTCTTCTAGAGAAGGGTTGGTGTGGTTACTCACTTGTGGTGGCAGCTTGGCTTTCCCCAATCAGAAGAACGCTGAAAGCTGAGAACAAAAACAAAAACAGAATTTATATCATAGGAGGGGTTCATGTAGCACCCTCTAGTGTGCTAGAAATGGTAGTGAATAGGTTTTGTTAGTGTAGGTAAATTTTTTTGATCAGGGTTGGGAGTGGCTCAGGCAGAGTTGAGTGACTCACAGGCAGCATCACCGAGACCTCCCACTTCTTTCCTGAACATTCTAGAATCTTCTGGAAAGGAAGGAGGAGAAGAGAGGTAGAGCTGCCTGGGGTATTCTGAGGAGCCCTGACCAATCCCCAACTTGGATTGGCAGGGGGCAGGCCCCCTTAAAGGGGTTGTAAAGGCAGACGTTTTTTTTATCTTAATGCATAGAATTTTCGTTTGTAGCAGCCCCCTCAGCACCCCCTAATTACTTACCTGAGCCCCATCTCTATCCAGCGATGTCCACGAGTGTCTAATCCATCTGGGACACTCCTCCTGATTGGCTGAGACACAGCAGTGGCACCATTGGCTCCCATGGTTATCAATCAAACTCAGTCAGCCAATCAGGGGAGAGAGAGGGTGGGGCCGGGTTGGGGCTCCGTGTCTGAATGGATACACGGAGCTCTGACTCAGATCGGGTGCCCCCATAGATAGCTGCTGGCTTTGGGGGCACTCGATAGGAGGGAGGGGCCAGGAGCTGCAAAGAGGGACCCGAGAAGAGGAGGATTGGGGCTGCTCTGTAGAAATCCAACTGCACAGAGGAGGTAAGTATAGCATGTTTGTTATTAAAAAAAAAAAAAAACATGACTTTACAATCACTTTAAATACTCAGTGTCAGCCCAGCTGGGGAGGAGTTGTTCAGGTTGGAAGCTGGAGTGCTAGACTGTCGTGGTCTTGGAGGGAGTCCCCCAGTCTGGGGGGGGGTGACCTTGGGATCGGGTGCGGACGGGACCCTCTGAGAACTCGTGGGGGGGTCCTGGACAGGAGCCACGGAAACCAGGAGAAGACAGCAGGAGAGCATTGCCAGGCAAGTCTCCAGGAGGAACTAAGGGGCCCAGTCAGGAAGGCTGGTGAGTGTCATACAGTTGGGAGTCCTGGGGAGGACAGGGATATTGCAGTCTGGGATGGATGCAGAACCAGTAGAATGGACTTTTGTTGGCAAGGGCAGTAGAGAGAGGCGCATCCGCGGTCAGAAGGGCTGGCAAGGCTTGAAGATGTGGTACTGGGCTCAGTAGCCATGTGGACAGCTAGCACTTGGACTACCTACTTTTTGCTACACCATAGGAGCCCGTGGTTCCTGCCTGTAAAGGGCGTTTGCTTTGGGCCTGACTGAGCCAGTATCAGCCCTATCTATCTATCAGTGCTAGCTGGTCCTGAAGAGTGGAATCAAGTGCAAAGTGCCAGAGAGTGAGATCAGGAGTTGTACTGGAGCTGGAAGTAAAGAGGTTGAATATACCTCGGTATATATAGTTCGGCCCCATATATCTTCTCTGCAATCAACTGGACATCTCATGAATATTCTATCCCCATTAAATTCCCTCAATATATAATATTTTGGTGCAGCGCTATGGTTATATTAATGAGTCCATATATAGTCCATAGATAGAAGTGTAGTTTTCCTTAGGGCAATGTGAGAGGAGAGCACCCACCACTGGCACCCACACACACTGCCTCTTACCCTCTCTCAGGGACCCTTATCACAGGGGTCAAACCATCAGGAGATCATAAAAGGATTTGCCTGCGTCCACCACACTGCAATCAGACTGTCCACAACAATCACGGATGCTTCCGGTCACCGGTCTCCCGATGGTAAACACCGACTTCAAATACCAGGTCACCATAAGTAGTCACCATATTCAGTATAAAGAGGAAATACACCACTTTCAGACTGGAGGTATTGGCTGCCAAGGGGGCTCTAGAAACCTAATCAATATTTTCCAAAATGCTTTGGCTTGCTGAACAGGATGCTCTTCAGACATTTGCAAGTTGTACTGCCCCATGGACATTTACCTCAGGTGTAGAGGTTTTCTGTCCCTCCCAGGACTGATTTTCTGCCTGAGGGTGAATGAGAACTGTGTGCCTGGTTGGGCATGGTGACGGATGGACCATACCACTCTGCAGTCCCTGAGGGGGTACCGCTACATAAATATATAACTATTATCTAGACATTTCCCTGCATGATAAAGCAGACTCACCCAACATCAACAGTTGGACCGCTGTCTGACACCTTGACATGGCCATGGCTGATCTGTGTCTGCAATAAAATCCCAATTACAACATTTTAATAAGAGCAAATCAAAATCCAACATAGTATACAATAATAATGTGGTGTGGAAATGAGCAGAATAATTTGGCAGGGGCTACCTGAGCTGCGAGAAATTACTGCATCTGCCAAACAAAACTGCCTTCTAGGCTGACAGTACTGAAATAACCTTTATTATGCTCAGATTCACCACCGCCAGGGCTGTTTTAATGCATGGGCACCCCTGTGCACTGCCCAGGGGCCCCAGGTGCATGGGGGCCCTATGATAATCTTGCATTACATCATACTTGCCAGCTGTCCCGGATTTGCTGGGACAGTCACGCTGTTTACTAAGTTGTCCCGGGATGGCCCCAGATTTTTATTTAAAATACTAATAAATATATGTTTATTTCCATCAATTATTTTAAGTTTAATTCTTGATGCGTAAATTGGGGCAGGCTGGTAGAGGGCTCCAGTCCATTACTTTGACCAGGGGCCCATGATGTTATTAAAGCGGTAGTAAACCCATCTATTTAACAGTTTAAAAACCAGTTCCATTTTCGGCACATGCCGGAAATGTAACACTCCCATTGGTTGTGCTCTAAACCAAACTGTCAAACCATCCAATGGCTGGTGTCATAGCTGATCACATGTGCAGCATCATGGCAGTTGTAGATTAAACAGAGGCCAAGATGGCAGCTTCCTTGGCTGAAAATGATAGGAGGGTTTACTACCACTTTAAGACGGCCCTGACCACCGCTGCTAATAGTAATAAAATAATAATACAAAAAAGTTCAAATAATAATAATAATATTAACAGTCACAATATTACACCACCACTGCTATTACCGATACATACAATAATAATACAAATAATAATAATAATACGCCACCTATGTTAACACTAATACATACAATACTAATACAAATAATAGTAACAATACAAATAATACAAAAATTAATAATCATAATACAAATAACAGTACAAATAATAATATTAATAATCAAAATACAAATACTAATAATACTAATAATACCAGTCATAATACAGTATTGCACCACCACTGATAATACAAATAATAACAATAATACATCTTCACTATTAATGCTAATAAATACAATACTAGTAAAAATAATACAAATAATAACATTAATATTAATACAAATCATAATAAAAAATAAAAATAATAAGTCTAAACTGTTTGCTAATATTACCTAGCTGGTTATTTTGCAATCACTGATTGCTACATAATTTGCCAGCAAACTCTTTATCACATTATAGTGTTCTTATTGGACGGTGTTGCAGTCATAAAGGGGATTACAATACCATCATTGCAATTTTATTGTGATTGCATTGTGTGCAGTGATTCATTGTGTATACAGAGCTGACGCAGGACAGCGCAAATCACAAACACCCCTGCATGCCCCTGTTCTTATGTCTGCTGCTGGTAACATTGGATGGTGTAATATGTACAAGGACTGTGACTCTGAATTCTGGCCTCCCTCCATATGACTCATTATATCATTATATGTGGTTTGGAAGGATTTACTTTTGGATACAGAGTATATGTGAATACCATTGGCTTAGGCTGCTGCCATTGGCTTGGATTCCACCCCTTGCGCTATTGTACTGAAATGATCATATTGTGATTTTTCTTGGCAAGACATAGGTGTACATTGCTGCAGGATCAGGAAATTCATTACGGGGACAATTTAATTCCAGTGATATCACTATGACATTCAGAGCTAGTAGTCATATTTTTTTCTGCTACCACTTATAAAACCAATGGCAGTTTAAAGTGGACCTCTCAGTTACTTCATAAGCCTGTGTGAACCCTCGCCTTGTAAAACAACCCATTAAGTTTACAATAGAAATGAAAGGCAAAATATGTGTGTATAGATATGAAACAACATTATAAATACCTTTTTCCTCCTTTTTCTATAAGAGATCAAATACTGTGTGTTCTCAGCAGCATAAGGAGCTCGGAGAGGTATGGGATGAGAAACAGCAGCATACTGATCTTCCCAGCGAATGGCTGGGGGTGGGGAGGGCATGTCAGCACAAGGCTAATCATTGGAGAAGAAAAAGCTGAGTTCCCAGCACAGCCATAAGACTGACCATGCTGTACCCTCATGCCTAGTGCGGTCGGTTTTTAATAGGAAAGCAGGGAAACTGGTAGGGACGCCAGGAATTTCACACAAAGGAAGCAATAGAAAGAGAACATGAGACTTTTTCATACAAGTACATGGTACATATCAGGAAGGGTATATGAAATTCTGGGTTTACATATGGGTTGATTAATTTCTGTCAATTTAAAGCAGCATTTTTAAGTAAGTCATCCTCAAACTCCAGTCCAGTGACCTTGCCTAGGCTGGAATATTGTAATTAGTCTGCTTCAGCCTGAAGAAAGCATTTCCTCATTTCCCAGACATTGTAACTTTGTAGCAAGCATAGACTCAGGGCTGGATTAACGTAGGGGCTATTGGAGCTGCAGCTCCAGGCCCCTACCTTAATATAGGCCCAGCCACCCAAAAAGAACAGACTGCTCATGGAAAGCAACAGGCCACTGCCTGGGCAGGGTGATGGGATTGATAATGGGCGCCGCATGAGCAGTCCTAATGGAAACCTGGGGCATGCCAATGCAGGGCTCTTACAGATTTCTGGGGCTTCCATAGTGTTAGGACTGTGCGGCTGCTCTCTTTCAGCTCAGAGTTCACGCCGATGCACAGCCCTTATGGAAACCTGGCAAACCAAATGCCATGATTCCCTAGTGTTACGTCTATGCAGCTGCACCCAAGTACCCTTGTGAGCTTGGGTGCACACCAGCACAGGCTCTTGGAAACGCAGAAGGTGCCAAGTAAAAGGTCCACCGAAATCCTCAGCACCAAGCACATGACTCTCTAAATTCGGCCCTGCATAGACTACAGCAGGGGCTAACCTGTGTCAGACATTGGTAAGCACAGTCAAGAACTGCAAAAGCACCAGGATTATGGATTAACAGGGACAGAAGAGGAAGAGTATTGGATATGATACATAAATGTGGAGGAGTATGGAGGACTGACAATGCAGTATTGGGCACTAGACCAGCAAAGAGTACGAGATATAATGAATCAAAGAGAATGGGATAGAATACATGAATATGGAGGAGTATAGAAGAGGACGGGCAATGCAAGCTGGGCAGACACTAGACCAACAAAGGGTATGGGATATGTTTCATGAATGTGGTGGAGCATAGAGGAGGACAGGCAATGCAAGGTTGGGCAAATACTGGACCAGCAAAGAGAATGGGATAGAATGCATGAATATGGAGGAGTATAGCAGAGGACGGGCAATGCAAGGTCGACAGACAGTAGACCAGCAAATAAAATGAGATATAATACATGAATGTGGAGCAGTATAGAAGAGGACAATCAATGCAAGGTTGGGCAGACACTAGACCAACAAAGGGTATGGGATAAGATACATGAATGTGGAGGAAAATAGAGGAGGACAGTCAATGCATATTTGGGCAAACACTGGACCAGCGTAGAGTAAGAGATATAATACATCAATATAAAGAAGTATAGATGAAGACAGTCAATGTAGGGTTAGGCAGACACCGGACCAGCAAAGAGAATATGTGTGATAGCACAATACATGACCACAGACGGATTGGGATGTAACTGACAGAAGTAGATATGAAGAAATATAACTACATAATATAGAGAATGAGATGCGACCAGGTCACAAACGGGTTTATACGTAACTGACAGGAGGAGATAAAAGGAGGTGTAAGTACATAGAATAGGGTATGGGAAACAACCAGATCACAGACGGGTTGGAACGTAACTAACAGGAGAAGATATGACGAGGTGTAAGTACATAATATAGAGTAAAATAAACGACCAGATGACAGACAGCTGGAACGTAACGGGCAGGAGACGATATGAGGAGGTATAAGTACGTAAGATAGGGTAAGAG
>BLSH010266996.1:793494-816536 GCA_018402905.1 Glandirana rugosa | reverse complement strand
GGAGGAGGTGTTGGGGGGGTTGTGGTGCTGGGAGGGGGTATTTGGGGTGAGAGAGGATTTTTACTGGGGGAGATAGAAATTGGGTGGGGCAAGGTTTGTACTAGAATGGGGGTGGTGCTGGAAGGGTTTATTCTGAGGGTGGAGGGGGGGGTTGGGAGAAGGAGGATTTGTACTGGGAGGGGAAGAGGATTTGTGTGGGGAGGGGGAATTGAGGGGGTGGGGGTTTGTACTGGAATGGGGACAGGGGTTTGTGCTGGTAGCAAGGATGTAAATGGTCAGCAGTGGTCAGTGTAAATCCCCATTACATTGGTGGCCAGTGTATAAACTGCTCTTTATATTGGTAATTGGTAAAAAAAATCCAAACTTACATATGTGGTCAGTTTTGAATCCTCCCTTATGTTGGTGGCCAGTGTAAAAATCCCCCTTTATTGGTTGTTGATGTAAAATCCCCCATTACATTGGTTGTCAGTGTAAATTCTTCATTACATTGGTGATCAGTATACATTTTCCTTTACATTGGTGGTAAGTTCAGAATTGCCCTTACACTGGT
Source organism: Glandirana rugosa (assembly GCA_018402905.1). Lineage (NCBI taxonomy): Eukaryota > Metazoa > Chordata > Amphibia > Anura > Ranidae > Glandirana > Glandirana rugosa. The sequence goes on along the minus strand of BLSH010266996.1, from coordinate 815,986 downwards.
GGTTAGTGTAAACCCCCCTAACATTGGTGGCCAGTGTAGAAGTGTCACCTTATATGGAGGTCATTGTATATACCCCTTACACTGGTGGTTGGTGTAAATGCTCCTATTACATTGGTGTCAGTGTAGAAAACCCTCTTTATATTGTATTTTTGTAAATATTTTATTCTATCTTTTCATGTGACAACACTGAAGAAATGACACTTTGCTACAATGTAAAGTAGTGAGTGTACAGCTTGTATAACAGTGTAAATTTGCTGTCCCCTCAAAATAACTCAACACACAGCCATTAATGTCTAAACCGCTGGCAGCAAAAGTGAGTACACCCCTAAGTGAAAATGTCCAAATTGGGCCAATATTGGTGTCAATATTTTGTGTGGCCACCATTATTTTCCAGCACTGCCGTAACCCTCTTGGGCATGGAGTTCACCGGAGCTTCACAGGTTGCCACTTGAGTCCTCTTCCACTCCTCCATGATGGCATCATGGAGCTGGTGGATGTTAGAGACCTTGCGCTCCTCTACGTTCCGTTTGAGGAGGCCCCACAGATGCTCAATATTGTTTAAGTCTGGAGACGCTTGGCCAGTCCATCACCTTTACCCTCATCTTCTTTAGCAAGACAGTGGTTGTCTTGGAGGTGTGTTTGGGGTCGTTATCATGTTGGAATACTGCCCTGCGGCCCAGTCTCCAAAGGGAGGGGATCATGCTCTGCTTCAGTATGTCACAGTACATGTTGGCATTCATGGTTCCCTCAATGAACTGTAGCTCCTCAGTGCCGGCAGCACTCTGCAGCCCCAGACCATGACACTCCCACCACCATGCTTGACTGTAGGCAACACTTGTCTTTGTACTCCTCACCTGGTTGCCGCCACACACATTTGACACCATCTGAACCAAATAAGTTTATCTTGGTCTCATCAGACCACAGGACATGGTTCAGTAATTCATGCCCTTAGTCTGCTTGTCTTCAGCAAACTGTTTGTGGGCTTTCTTGTGCATCATCTTTAGAAGAGGCTTCCTTCGGGGACAATAGCCAAGCAGACCAATTTGATGCAGTGTGCGGCGTATGGTCTGAGCACCTACAGGCTGATCCCCCACCCCTTCAACCTCTCCAGCAATGCTGGCAGCACTCATATGTCTATTTCCCAAAGACAACCTCTGGATATGACGCTGAGCCTGTGCATTCAACTTCTTTGGTCGACCATGGTGAGGCGCTGTTCTGAGTGGAACCTGTCCTGTTAAACTGCTGTATGGTCTTGGCCACCGTGCTGCAGCTCAGTTTCTACAGTATATATACAGTGGAACCTCGGACTACGAGTCACGCGGTTAATGAGCGTTTTGCAATATGAGCAGTTTTTTTTTAAAAAATTCTCACCCGGTTTGCGAGTGGTGCCTCGCATAACGAGTAAAATTTAGACTTTTTGCATGCAATACCTCATGCGGCCAGGTTTTCGGGGCCCTTTGGTGAGCCTCAGAGGCGGCCAGAAATTCTCAAAACTCTTGGAATTCCTCGGAAATACCGAAAGTGGGAACACTTTCCGAGCATTGCTGAGTGATCCCGACGGATAAGAGGCTCAACAGCCCCCCCCCCTGCAAATCTGGCCACATGCGGTATTGCATAGACAAGCAGTGACTGTGGAATGAAAGATAGATAGATAGATAGATAGATAGATAGATAGATAGATAGATAGATAGATAGATAGATAGATAGACAGATAGATAGACAAAAATATATATTTCTATTTTACTTTTTTAATTAAACATAAGCAACAACATGAAACAAAACAATGCGCCTTAATTCCATTCCACATAATCTTCTGCTGAAATGTGTGCCACATTGTTCATGTTTTAGTTAATTCCTTGGGCAATTCTTTGACGGAATGCATGTCCTATCTCCAGGTGAGCGGTAGACAAACGGTCCATTGCAGATGCACCCGGGATAGCAGATGAGAGGGCACGGAAAAGGCTGGCCAAGCTCATTGCAGGATCGTTGACAATGGCCAAGACAGGGAGAATAGACTTTATTTGGTCCACATCCTTTGGGGAGGAAAACAAGATGAGAAATAGGCAGTGCAGGGTCAGTAATGAATATGACATCTTCTAGCAATTGTACCATACATAAATATTGAAAAATAATTAATATTGTCCCAAGATGAGCTTTACCAACAAGCTTGTCTTAAAGCAAGTCAATCACATAATTGTTTGTTTAAATTTAATTGATTTAATTAGATTAGGTAATGTAAGTGAGTAAATATTAGTAATGCAATTAGTTTTACTATTATATTCAAATTTATAATACTATTTAATATTTTAATGCAATGAATGTAATTTATTTTAATGTAATTTCAATTGAATTTATTGTACGGTAATTATAAAAAAAAATGGCAAACAATAATAGGCAGTATGGGGGATAAAGTCTATATTATGGAGTTCAATGATTCTAGCAGCTCCCAAAAGTGAGGACACCTTGAGGGGGCATTTCGGGTGATGGGACTAAAGGAAAGAGAGAATGGCAAAGCAACTATCAAGGGTCCAAGTGTATTTATTTCATCATAAAAATCCAAGAAGAAAAGCGGATGCATTTTGCAGGTTTTGAGCCCCACCCCCCACAGTAGTTGCTGTTGTAGAGCAGTGTTTTTCAACTCCAGTCCTCAAGGCACACCAACAGGTCATGTTTTCAGGATTTCCATGAGTTTGCACAGGTGATTTGATCAGTTTCACTGCCTTAGTAATTACCACAGCTGTTTCATCTGAGGGAAATCCTGAAAACATGACCTGTTGGTGTGCCTTGAGGACTGGAGTTGAAAAACACTGTTGTAGAGAATACCAGAACAGAACAGATATCCATTCATAGTCATTTCTCTTATAATAATCTGCTTCAATTGCACTGTTGTCAGATGATGGCTTTAAAATGACTGGTAGTTAATAGAGTTGAGCGAACCCGGACTGTAAAGTTCGGGTCCGTACCGAACTTTGGGGTGTCCGGGACCCGGACCCGGACTTTTAAAAAAAAGTCCGGTTCCGGGTCCGGGGTTCTGGTAATTTTAATGAAAAATCTTAAAAATGCTGTAAAATAGTCCTGGAAGGTCCTAGAGGTCTGCAAAAGGAAGGAAATGTGGGTAAGGGTGGGACAAGTGACCTACAAAGAAATGGGGACAGGGAAATAACTTTAAATATTTAAAAAAAAATAAAAACATAAAAAATGCAGAAATGGAGATCATCTTCAAAATGGGTCTGAAAAGTATTAATTAACATTAGAGGCCATAGAACTGTTCTAAAATCATCTTCAAACTGTGTCAAAAAAGTATAAATAAGCCCGGAGTACCCATATCACTGTTCTGCAAAATGTGTGTATGACTTTAAATGAAACCGGGAATCAGTGCACATCTCTTCTGCACAATTATTTCAAGTCTGTGTGTCACTTTAAATCAAACCGTCAATCATTGCACATCTTTTATTTACACTTCTTTTTAAAGTCTGTGTCACTTTAAATGAAAACGTCAATCATTGCACATCTGCTATTCACACACATGTGTTCTGCACCAGAACAGATGTTCTTCACAGATTAGATCTGTTCTGCACACATCTGAAAATAGTTTAGAACACTTTACCTAAAACCAGGGAGAAACCATACACCTGTTCTTCAAACATCTGGAATCTGTGTGTGAAAATACAGCATAGAGAAGAGCATGCATATGGTTGCGCTCTTCACACACAGTTTGCAGATGTTTTCAGAACAGTGATATCATATCAGTGATATAATATGATTGTTCTGAAAACATCTGCAAACTGCAAACCATATGCATGCTCTTCTCTATGCTGTATTTTCAAACACACTATCCAGATGTTTGAAGAGCATGTGTATGGTTTCTCCCCGGTTTTAGGTAAAGTGTTCTATTCTATTTCCAGATGTATGAAGAAAAGATGTAATGTGTGAAGAACATATTTTCTAAGCAAAGAAAAGATGTTGTGTGTGAAAAACAGATGTGCAAGCATTAGCGGCAATAAGAAAAGCGACAGACTAAAAAGAAGTGTTCTTCATCTTCACACTTCTTTTTAGTCTGTCACTTTTCTTATTGCCGCTAATGCTTGCACATCTTTTATTCACACACAACATCTTTTCTTTGCCTAGAAAAGATGTTCTTCACACATTACATCTTTTCTTCATACATCTGGAAATAGAATAGAAGTTCTAACATTTTTTGTACCTAAAAGTCCGGGTCTCCATTGATTTCAATGGGGTCCGGGGTCCGGGACAAAGTTCGGGTTCTGTCCGGACCCGAACCCGGACTTTGTCCCGAAGTTCGGCCGAACCAGCAGAACCCGGACTTCTAGAAGTTCGCTCAACTCTAGTAGTTAATGCTTCATGGCCACTGTATTATATTGATGCCTTTTCTCCTACACAGTGGAGGCCTGTGCATTAAGGGCGCACGGGGCCTTCCCCCCTATCCCTGCCACCACCCTCCTACCCATGCTCCTTTCGGGACACCGGGTGCATGGATTCCTATGGTGGGGGTGTTTTTTTTTCTGAAGCACCTGATTAAAGCCAGAGGCTCTAATAGGCTTCAAAAAAGGGTGGGCTTGGCACACAGAGAGTGCGCTCCGATCCCACACAATTGTGTGACCATAGCGTACGAATTTTTGCTATTTTCACACTACCATTCCCCCCCTCGCCAATCAGGAGCCAGGTCTGTGAGACCGGTTTCCCAATTGGCCAAAGCGCCAGGTGATCCTATTGCATGCCTGGCGCTTAGGAAGGGGAGGCGAGCAGAGGAGAAGGACACCTCCACCTCCACTGCTGCACACAGCCTGACACAGAGGACAGGAGGACATCACAACCCGGCGGTAATTGCCGGACCTCCCGCGGGGGGATTGGTACTGTCAGTGCCACGAGAGCACGCCCTCAATAACTGAGTGCCACAAAAGCACATCCCCCAGATGAGTAAGTGCCGTGGGGGGGTTGCTGGCTGTTTGCCACCCCCCCAAAAAAAAAACACAAGCCGCCACTGCTCCTACAGTATTTAGCAGCAGCAAAAATGTGCATTTTTGCGTGTGTGCAAATGCACGTTCCTGCATGTGACATCAGTACAGTCTATTGGCCAGCATTCTGGCCATTAGGATGCATTAACACGGGAATGCACATTTAGGTGCTTTTGAGTGGGGTTTTTTTATGCTTAAAAGCGCCTGTCCTGAACATGACTTTGGTTGTTTTTTTTTTCTAGAAAATGAAAAATGTTTGTGCTAAGTGTCAGAAATAAGATAATCTGAAATAAATAACCAAATAGTGGCAGCTGCACTCACTATATACCCAAACACATATAGTTATCAATCATAAATACAAATGCGTTGTGCTATCAAGATAAAAATAAACTAAAAAAATAAATCAATAAAAATTGTAAAACAGATAAAGAGCATAAATAAGTATGCTTAGCATCAAAGTGTGCAAATAAGCAAAAAATTAAAAAAAAAAAAATTGTCGACTAAAACATTTTAGTCTATTAATTTAATACCATTTTAGTCGACTAAAATACAACTAAAACTAAAACAATTGAGATGACTGAAATAAGACCAAACCTAAAATGGCATTTTAGTCAAGAGACTAAGACTAAAAAGAAATTGCAATTTGAAGTCACAATTAATGCTGGTCTGTGGGGCATGTTCAGACCTCAATACCATAAATAATAACATAGATAGATTTTTCACTCCAGCAGTATATAATGAGTTTGGAAATTGTAGAGTAATGCTTTAATAATACATTACAAGTTAACTACACCCATTCGATTTTAGATGACTAAAATTAGTTTTTGTCGACTTAAATGGCTTTAGTCTACTAAAATGTACTGGAGATTTAGTTGACTAAAACTAAAACAATTGCAGAGGACTAAAATGGGACTAAAACTAAAATGCCATTTTAGTTCTAAGACTAAAATTAAATTTAAATTTTCTGCCAAAATTAACACTGTTCATAAGCATCCAAAAAAGTCCATTGAAGAGAAAAAAGCGCACAGTGCAATAGCAGTCTTTGAATGGACGCTCGGCACAGACAGTCCATCAATAAATGTACGTGCAACAAACATGATTAGCACCTTGGCAGGCGTGATTACATCATTGCTGTAGCTCCACCAGATGTGTTTCGTCCGATAGGCCGTCATCCAGGGATAAAGGTGTATCACACTGATTGTGCATATCTGGTTTACATGCTATTTTGTACCTCTTTTATGTGAGTATTTTTTTTTTATTTCCCCATTTTTAATAAATGGTGGAATTTTATACTACTACACTATGGGGTTGATTTGCTAAAGCTTGAAAGTGCAACATTTGGTGCAGCTCTGCACAGTAACCAATCAGCTTCAAGGTTTTATTGTCAAGGCTTGATTGAAGGTTAGAAGCTGATTGGCTAGCATGCACAGCTGCACCGTTTTTTGCACTCTCCAGCTTTAGTAAATCAACCCCTATGAGTTCCTCCGTCGCCTTTACCCCTTCTTAAGCTTCATCTGTGGACTGCTGAGTCCATTCATCCCAGTGGGTATTTCTCCCAAGATGAGTGCAGCCAGACCTCCATCTTTAAGGTCTTACCTGTTGGTAAGCAGCTTGTGAGTAGGGTTCGCACCCGGGTGTGGAGTGGTGTATAGTCACACAGGGTTGCGGGATGTGGGCAGCACACACATTTATGGATGGACTGTCTACACTGACCATTCATTGATGAACTATTTTTTTCTCTGCCTCTTAACTCCTGTAAACAGCTGCAGTATGTGTGCATGGGCACATATATTAGCAATGCCTGTAAAAGCAGGGTTGTTGAGCTCAAGAGGCCTTAAACCTAAGCTTAGCCTGAATTACAAACAGAAATATTAGCACAAGGGACCGGACTTACCAGATATAGCATATGTCCCTTGTGCTGATTCCCTTTGTTCACCTTTTCTACCCCTGCCATTTAAATCATCCAGTGTGGCGGGGGATGAATTAAACTGGGGAGGGGGCTGTCAGTAGCTCTGGAAAGTCCAATTATGTCCGCCCTTTCCGCCCAACTGTGCCATTCTCCGAAGCCCGTACCTCAGCTTCTATGAGTAATACCGGATCTCGGAATTGAAGGGACAGATTGATCAATCACTGGCCGATCCCCCATTTAGAGATCCTGTGTCATTCATAGAAGCTCTTGTATGGTTTCTAAGCATGGCACAGTGGGGCAGAAAGGGGCGGGCATAGTAGAAATCTCTTGATGAGAGCCTCTGACAGCTCTTTAGATGTATTAACCCCCTTTGAACTGGCAATGGAAAATGTGTGCCACTCAGGCTACAAGGAAAGTGAATTCTGTGTCCACCACTGTGAGTGCAGGCCAGCGAAGGAGCTTGACTCAGCTCCAAACAACTGTTGAGCAAAGGATGGACCCCACAAAGCCACACATCAATGCAGATCCACTGGTGTTGGAATGAATAGCGCACTCAGCTTGGGCTCCCACCAAGCCACACCCCCAACGCATTTCACTCCGCCCCTCAGAGCTTAATCATGGGGCAGATGTATATGTATTTTATGGATGTATTAACCCCCCCAGAGGAAGCTTATGGTGGCAGGAGTGGAAAAAGGGGGTTAGAAAGATGAAGATTTCTCCTAAGCCAAGAACTGGGGATATGTCATACTACTAGTATGTTAAAGGAGTTGTAAAGGCAGAAGGCTTAAGCTAAAAGTGTGCAACAGGCCCCCCAGCACCCCTAATACTTATCTGAGACCCAGGGGCGTATCATGAAATTGGTGGGCCCGTGTGCAAGCCCACACCGGCTGTCAACCAGGGAGAGATCACCCATAGGTGCAGTGTGGTTCAGAGCACAGTGGGCCCCCCCACCCCTCAGGGCCGTGTTCAGTGAACACCCTGCACCCATGGATGATACACCACTGCTGAGCCCCACCTTTCTCCAGTGATGTCCACAAGTCCCTCAGCTATCCCGAACTCTCCTCCCTCATTGGCTAAGACACAGCAGCAGTGCCATTGGCTCTTATGGCTGTCAGTCAAAGTCAGCTTGCCAATCAGGAGAGAGAGGGGGCAGGGCCGAATGGCAGCTCTGTGTCTGAATGGGCACACAGAGCTGCAGCTCGGCTCGGGTGCCCCCATGGCAAGCTCCATGCTGTGGGGGCACTCCACAGGAGGGTGAGCCCAAGAGCAGCGAAGATGGGCCTGAGAGGAGGAGGATCTGGGCTGCTCTGTGCAAAACCTAACAAGTTTATTTTTTTTTTTTTAAAATGAGACTTTACAATTACTTTAAGTCCCTTATGCTGATTTTTATGTTTGTAGTTTAGACCAGTGGTTCTCAAGTACCCCACAACAGGCCATGTTTGCAGGTTTTCCTTTATCTTGCACAGGTGCTTTAAATCAGAGTCAATGGCTTGGCATTTTGGACAGCTATTTTATCTAAGGGAAATTCCCAAAACATGGCCTGTTGGGTGTACTTGAGGACAGGGTTGAGAACCACTGGTTTAAACTAAAATTAAGGGCCATACACATGGGCCAAACAACGAAACCAGCCATCATTCAGCCCATGTGTAAGGCAGCCGGTCCAACAGATGCCGACCATGACCGGAAAAGGTCTGGCGATCGGCATCTGACCAGCGCTCTCAGCCAATGGCTGGAAGCTCTAACTGATGTGTTCTGGAAGGGGTCCACCCCCTGTCAACAAACAATAACTCAGCGGGGGAGATCGCTGTATAGTTAGCGTACAGAGGCTCCTCCCGAGCTCTTCAGTTTTTTTTTTCTGTTCAGCCCGCTGGGTCGAACGAAAAAAAAAAAAAAACATATAGTGTGTACCAGGCTTTAGACTTGAAGGAGCTCTTAAATGGAGGTCAAGGAGGTCTCAGTTCAATAACTAAAAGTTAAGGAGGTCTCAGCTCATTAACTGGATGTTATTGAGCCACTGTTGACTTCATTGAAGAGAAACCACCTCACCTTGACGGGCTGACCTTCCTGTGTTACATACAACAGGGTATGCGGAGTCGGTTGACTTTGCCTCCAATATAATAAGCTGGTGTCGTACTCCTCTGTCAATGCTAATCACATTTTTGTGGAACGTTGGCCACATGTGGTCCAATCTCCAAGCACCTATTTAGTGTGCAAGGTCTTCTTTAGGGTTGGGGTTCTCCTATCCCTAACCATTATTGGATATAATTGTTGGACTGACTGCTTAGGTAGACCCTTCTACTACAAGGTGTACTGTAGAGAGATTCTACAACCAGGTTGTAACGCGTGTGACTGGCTTAACAGGAAGACGTTAAGATACTTACTGTTTGCATTGACAACGAATGATTGCAGGGCTGTAGAAAGAGAAAGGAAATCAAATTAGTTCACAAAAAATGGCAACATATAGATGAAGAATTTGTAACATAATAAGGAGATGGGATCTCTGATGAAATGATTCGGTGCAAAAACATTTCCATTCATTGGAGCTCCACCATAAAATAAACCCAAACCGGGAGGAGAAATAGGCAGGCGGCCACTGATGAACCCCTCCTGAAAATGCTCGTTCCCTGGCTGTGCCTGGCTTCACTACTCCTGAACTGCACAATTATTGTAGGTTAGTAACTCAGTACTGAAGACACAGGATCGGTATGACAGCCAGGGAATCAGTAGACATGTACCACTCATTTTGTTCCAAATTAGTTTTTTTATGAATTTCAGCAAATTCGTAAATTCGAAAAATTCATAAATTTGTGAATACGAAGATTCGGAAAATCCAAAAACCCGAAAATTTGAAAATCTGAAATAATAGCTAACTAATAATAACTTAACTATCACTAGCTATTAAATTATAGGTATTGGAATTTCCTTTCAAATTTGGCTGTTAGTGATTGTAAAGAATACGAATTTATCCAAAGTTACGAATTATTCGAAAATAACTATGCTGCATCTTAACCAAATGGAACGGAATAAATTAATAATAAATACCGTAATAATAATAATTCATTATTCTGGATAATTTACAACTTATAATTTCATTATGTTCAATACCTATAATTTAATAGTTAGTTATTATTAGTTAGTTACTATTTTGAATTTTCGGATCTTCATTCTTTCGAATTTTCGGATTTTCTTTCATATTTTCGGATTTTCACATTTTTGAAAGTACGAATTCAAGCATTCGAAAATTTGTAAATGCGTAGATTTGAAAATCCAAAAATATGAAAAGAAAATCCAAAATTTCTAAATAATAACTAACTAATAGTGACTAACTATTAAATTATAGGTATTGGAATTTCCTTTCAAATTTGGCTGTTATTGGATGTAATTAATACGAATTTATCCGAAGTTACGAATTATCCGAAATAATGAATGCCGCATCTAAACAAATGGATAGGAACAAACTGCACTTTCTTCAGTTACATTGTTCCCAGTTCTCTCTGAGGACAACAGGACACCCTACTGATGTTATGGAGATAAGGAAAAGGGGATGTGTTCGGTAGTCCCGTCTTAGGGGGACTACAGTATATTGGTCATCTAAGCATAAAGAGAGTGAGCATTGTCAGCCTAGGACAGGAAGCATTTTATTGGCACAATCTTAGGCAAAAATAATGAGAAAAAATAAAAACATTCAAAGAAAACTAACACTGCCATGTATTCTAAGGACCGGTAAGCTGAAATATATTATATTTTCTTTACATAAATGGTTTCTGCTTTAGAGAATTAGGGATTTTAATGAGCAATGAAATCCAGTACTTATATAATGTTAAATGGCCTGGAACACAACAAAAAATAATTCACAGTTCATCCGAATTAGAGTGGAGGATAAAATTTCAGGTAAACACCAATGAGCTAAAAAGTTGACTTTTTTTTCAGCTTTCCTGAATATATGTAGATATGACAGGCCTGTGAGGGACCGTATTATTGAAATATGAATCATTATGATTACCTGTATTCCCAAATTGTTTGATTCTCTAGAGATCAATCAGATTTACACATTAATATTCAGAGGGATCTAAAATGGATTTCCATATTCTCCTGATTCAATTATTTCCACTAGATGGCACCATAACACTATTTGGTGGCTGATGTTCTGCTGCCACCTAGTGCTCCCAATAAGGTGTTGCATGCCTTTATTTGCATGCCTTATTTTTTTCTATTTTTTGTTTTTGTTATTATTATTATTATTATTATCCACTTGACCTCCAGAAAGATTTACCCCCTTCATGACCAGGCTGTTTTTTTGCTATATGACACTACGTTACTTTTACTTACAATTGCACGATCATGGAACTCTGTACATATATAAAATTTATGTCCCTTTTTTCCCCACAAATAGAGCGGGTTTTTGAAAAAAAAAAAACTGTATTTTTTACTTTCTGCTATAAAACATATCCATTCATTTAGGTCAATATGTATTCTGATACATATTTTTGGTTAAAAAATAAATAAAAATAAAAATTCATGGTATACATTCCCATAGACACTCCTAAACCTTGTGGACGGCCTTCCCAGAAGAGTTTAAGCTGTTATAGCTGCGAAAGGGTGGGCCAACTCAATATTGAACCCTACGGACTAAAGCCCCGTACACGCGGTCCGATTGTTGGTCAACAACGGTCGTCCAACAGCCTGTTAGCCGATAACCTGACCGTTAGTATGCACAATTTGACAGCTGGTTTCCAATTGTCGTCCAACAGAAGTTGCCTGACAAGACTAGAAAACTTTTGTTGGCCATCAAGGCGTGGGCCGACTGTTGGCTCGTGTGTACAGAAGTTGGTCAACAAAAGTTGGAAGTGCTCGGAATCCAGGAAGGGTTCGGTCGTGCAAACCCGCGTTCCTAATTCACAAATCACATTCACCTGAACCTCCTCTTTATACTCTCGTAACGCGTCACCACGTTTGGCTTTGTTGGACGATTACTTGACTACCTTCAGTACGCTAGACCAAATTACCGATGGACGATTTGGACGTGCGGGTTGTACGATAAGCGGCGCGTGTGTACGAGGCTTAAGACTGGGATGCCAATAAAGGTCATGTGCGTGTAAAGGCAGGTGTCCCAATACTTTTGGCAATATTCACAGGCAAAGAACACAGGGCATTATCAACTCTTTAGGTTTCTAGCAGAATCAACCAATTTTTTTCAGAACCTTTTAAACAAAAAAAAAAGGCATGGTAAATATTTATCCTACAACGTTCCCCATAAAACCAATGTTATAATTAGATTGTGTAATTATCTAATCGTCTGTTTTTTAAACCTGGGACATTTCCAGGGACATCTGTTCCTGGCAAGTTTGCCGATCTTTGGAAAACCAGTTGGACCGGTGATTGTGGTGATAAACTTTTTTTCTTGGTTGGCATCCAGCTTTCCGATTATTTGGATTCCAACAAATCTGAATAATAGAAATTCTGTAAAGAAATAAAATATTTGCATGGGGACTCACCCAATGAGAAGAGGAGAAGGACAGCGATGGGTCTCACCATTTTGCTTTCTGATCTGTGAAATAATAAATACATATCATAAATATAATAAATAAGTTGGGGCATTTACCATGAACGTCCCTTTTATGGCACTAAGCTGTTATACTTTTTTTTTTTGTGGTTATGGTTGGTGGTGGTGTGGAGGTGGTGTGGAGGTGGTGGTGGTGGTGGTGGTGGTGGGTGGTGGGTATGGTGGTGGTGGTGGTGGTGTGGAGGTGGTGGTGGTGGTGGGTGGTGGGTATGGTGGTGGTGGTGTGGAGGTGGTGGTGGTGGGTGGTGGGTATGGTGGTGTGGAGGTGGTGGTGTGGAGGTGGTGGTGGTGGTGGGTGGTGGGTATGGTGGTGGTGGTGGTGGGGCTGTTATACTTTTTGATATAGCAAATATTATTATTGGCAGCAGTGAGAGCTGAAATAAAAGTCCTAGTGATTGTGTGAGCAACGCGTGAATTAAGTTTTCTTAGTGAATTGAGCCTCTGCAGTCTAATCATGCATGCAAAAATCCCATCACATCCTATGGGCGGTCACCAACGCGATGTGGCGCCTCCGTTTTCTTGCGGGATGAAAACAGTTCATTACCACACGACAATAGACTGAATCGAAATCATCATACAGTGGGGGAGATTTACTGAAACTGGAGAGGGCAAAATTGAATGCAGCTCTGCATAGCAACCAATCAGCTTCCAGGTTTTATAGTCAAAGCTTAACTGAACAAGCTGAAGAAAGAAGCTGATTGGCTACCGTGCGCAGATTTTGCGCTCTCCAGCTTTAGTATACCAATCCCTGTGTGTGTGATCCTCACTGTAGGAGCCCAACACCAAGCCAAGTTCCCATCGTAGTAAGGATAAAACGATCACATTGGGGTTGATTTACTAAAACCGGAGAGTGGAAAATCTGGTGCGGCTGTTCATGGCAGCCAATCAGCTTCTAACTTCAGCTTGTTCCGTTAAGATTTGACTATAAAACCCGGAAGCTGATTGGTTTCTATGTAGAGCTGCACCAGATATCCTACCTTCCAGTTTTACTAAATCTCCCCCATAATGTTTCCCCATTGAAGAATGGAGTTCCATACTTACAGAGCTGATGGAGGATCTGATCAGGAAGAATAAAGTGAGATGACAGCGTGGTCTGCTGGAGCTCTTTTATACCCCTTATGTGTCCTGGGTGGGAGGGGCTGTCCAAAGCATGCATTTAATTATTGGCACAGTGGGTGACCAGTCCCAAAATAAGGCATTTTATATGTAAATGACCCTGTGGGCTGAAGAAGGAAGAACAAAATTATACATTTTTCATCCACATGGAAAACAAAAAAAAGAAACCTGATAAAAATAAGAAATGATAAAAATGATTATACTATCTAAAAAAACAAATGATATATTATATACTATCTATCTATCTATCTATCTATCTATCTATCTATCTATCTATCTATCTATCTATCTATCTATCTATCTATCTATCTATCTATCCATCCATCCATCCCTCCATCCCTCCATCCATCCATCGTTTTCTTTATATATATATATTTTATATCTTTTTCTTAAATATATATATATATATATATATATATACAGTATCTCACAAAAGTAAGTACACCCCTGACATTTTTGTAAATATTTTATTCTATCTTTTCATGTGACAACACTGAAGAAATGACACTTTGCTACAATGTACAGTAGTGAGTGTACAGCTTGTATAACAGTGTAAATTTGCTGTTCTCTTTAACCACTTGCTGATCGCAGTCTGACGGCGAAAAAGTGGTTCGTTATCGCAAACCGTTGCCATTTCATGGTGGCTGCGATAACTAGTGCTGTGAGCGCGCGCGTCGCCGGACGTGCGCTCACGCGCTCACTGTGTCCGGGTGGGGGGCCAGGGAGCGGGTAGGGTGGACTCGTAACATAACATGGTTCCCATCAGAGTCCCCCTCTACATCAAGGTCCCCATCAGAGTCCCCCTTATACCAGGGTTCCCATAAGACTCTCCCTCTACATCAAGATCCCCATCAGAGTCCCCCTCATAACAGGATTCCCATCAGAGTCCCCCTCTACATCAAGGTACCCATCAGAGTGCCCCTTATATCAGGGTTCCCATAAGACTCTCCATCTACATCAAGATCCCCATCAGAGTCCCCCTCATAACAGGATTCCCATCAGAGTCCCCCTCTACATCAAGGTCCCCATCAGAATCCCCCTTATACCAGCGTTCCCATCAGAGTCCCCCTCTACATCAAGGTCCCCATCAGAGTCCCCCTTATACCAGCATTCCCATCAGAGTCCCCCTCTACATCAAGGTCCCCATCAGAGTCCCCCTTATACCAAGGTTCCCATCAGAGTCGCCCTCTACATCAAGGTCCCCATCAGTGTCCCCCTTATACCAGGGTTCCCATCATAGTCATCCTCTACATCAAGGTCCCCATCAGAGTGCCCCTTACTTTGTAGTCCCTATCAGAGTTCTCCTTACACAAGGGTCTTCATCAGAGTCCCCCTTATGCCAGGGTTCCCATAAGACTCCCCATCTATATCAAGTTCCCCATCAGAGCCCCCCTTATAACAGGGTTCCCATCAGAGTCTCCCTTATACCAGGGTTACCATCAGACTCCCCCTTATACCAGGTGAAAGCAGAGACCATAAGCAGCCTCCACTGATTTGAATCCTCATTGAAGATGTCACTGTCCCTGGGCACACCCGATAAAGTTTTGTAGTGGGCCGGATCTGGCCCATGGGCCATGGTTTGGAGACCCCTGATTCAGAGTCGGCAGACAAACCATTAAGCTGGCTATAGATAGACAGAATTTCGAATGAAAATTCTTAGGAAAAGTCTTAGAAAAATGAATATGTAAATTCTTAGAACATTCGAATGTCATTGGAAACCTTTTGTTTGCTGTTAGCATTTGATTTTGGAATGAATGGACTTTACGGAATGAAAACCACATACACTGTTAGGAATTTGTTCGTTTGAGAAACATTTTCCATCCTGCTCCTTTGAATATTTTCAGCACTGAAAATTGACCCATTAATGGTTAGAAAAATTTCTTAGAGCCTCCTTTTTCTAGGACTTATTGTTTGACATTCTATTGATCTACGGCTAGCTTTACAGTTGGCCAATCGAAACTTGAGATGACAATGACATAATAACATAGAAAGATAATCATGAATGAGATTGTTCCATCAACTGATCAACAAACAGTAGATCTATTACACGTCTATCCTAGACATGTGCAATTCGTTTTTCTTCAAAATTCAGAATTTTCGTTAATTCGGAAACGTCCGAGTTTTCCGAAAACACATTTTTAAAAATAACAAAAATTGGAAGAAACGAAAATCCGAAATGTGAAAATCCGTATGAACGAAAATCCGAAATTCAAAAAAACGAAAGTTGGAAAGAAGGAAAATCTGAAAATAGGAACAAAAATCTAAACATCCAAAAGAATGAAAATCCGAAAATAAGAATGAAAATTCAAAAGAACGAAATTCCGAAAATAAGAATGGAAATCCAAAAATTTGAGAATCCTAAAGAACAAAAAAAAATTGGATAATTTCTATTATAATTAAATTATTAAGTTTATTATTTTTATTAACTATAAACATTATAGGTTTTTTAAATTAGTATTATTATTTATTATTAATAATAAAAACGATATTAACAGTTATAAACTATTAAATTATAGGTAGGTATTGGAATTTCCTTTCAAATTTGGCTGTTAGTGAACTTAATGAATTATTAACTATTATTATACTTTTTATTAGTATTATTATTTATTAATAATAAAAACATACTAATAATAAAAATAACCAATAATAATGAATCTATACGAATGGAACAAACTTTGAACCGAATCTGAATGTTTCTGAATTTACAATTTTTTTTGAAAAACAGATTTCGATCAAAATGAATGATCCGAAAGATAATCATGAATGAGATTGTTCCATCAACTGATCAACAAACAGTAGATCTATTACATGTCTATCCTAGACATGTGCAATTTGTTTTTCTTCAAAATTCAGAATTTTCGTTAATTCGGAAACGTCCGAGTTTTCCGAAAACACATTTTTAAAAATAACGAAAATTGGAAAAAAATGAAAATCCGAAATGTGAAAATCCGTATGAACGAAAATCCGAAATTCAAAAAAACGTAAGTTCGAAAGAAGGAAAATCCGAAAATAGGAACAAAAATCTAAACATTCAAAAAAACGAAAATCCAAAAATAAGAATGAAAATTCAAAAGAACGAAAATCCGAAAATAAGAATGGAAATCCAAAAATTTGAGAATCCTAAAGAACAAAAAAAAAATTGGATGATTTCTATTATAATTAAATTATTAAGTTTATTATTTTTATTAACTATAAACATTATAGTTTGTTTTTTAATTAGTATTATTATTTATTATTAATAATAAAAACGATATTAACAGTTATAAACTATTAAATTATAGGTAGGTATTGGAATTTCCTTTCAAAGTTGGTTGTTAGTGAACGTAATGAATTATTAACTATTATTATATTTTTATTAGTATTATTATTTATTAATAATAAAAAAAATACTAATAATAAAAATAACCAATAATAATGAATCTATACGAATGGAACAAACTTTGAACCGCATCTGAATGTTTCCGAATTTACTTTTTTTTTTTCGAAAAACAGATTTCGATCATAATGGATGATCCGAAAAATGAAAAAAAAAAAAACGAATAGAACAAAAACAAAAAAATAAATAATTTTTCAACCATGCACATGTCTAACAAACAGATTTCGATCATAATGAATGATCCGAAAAATTAAAAAAAAACGAATAGAACGAAAACAAAAAAAAAAAATGAATTTTTCGGCCATGCACATGTCTAACAAATAAACGAAACTAATAAGAAGGTCATGGGTGATGGGTCAGTTACCCCGACCTCATTGACGTGAAAAATCTCATCTCCGATGCAAATCCTTTTTGTTCGCCTGCCCGGGATTCTAGGCGTCTTGGGGGTGCAAATACACAGAAAAGTTGCCCATGGACTTTGCTAACCGGGAAGAAGCTGCATTGTGTCACTAATTTTCTTGATCAACTTACTGGAGTCCTTTTACTCCAGGAGGGAGAGTCCCAAACAAATGGTAATTATTATATATCAGTTGCTGCATTCAGCACAATAGGGAAAGCTGGGGCCGCAGGGGGCGACCCCGGCCGGAGGAATTCAGCATTCAATGGGTGATTATTTTGTAAGCGTGTGAACAAAGTGGAAATGGAAATCACTTACTATGGTTTGCTTTTGTAGCTACAACAACAACAAAAACTTGGGATGAGCATTGGCTGATCCTAAATAAAAAAAATAAATAAAAAAAAGAGCATTGTAAGCACTCGGGTGGCGTTTGTCCCAGCCCCCCATCACCACTACTTTTATGATTATTATAATTATTATTATTATTGCTCTCCCATTCTACATGAAGATCAAGCAAAGCAGGGGGTAAACACACAGTAAACCCCCTTGATCACCCAAGGTGCTAGCCACTTCCCAGTCTGTGTCATTAGTACTAGACACGTGCAATTCGTTTCGTTCCGAATTTCTACTTCAACTAAATTCGACAAATTCATTAATTTGGAAATATTCTAATTAATGAAAACCATTTTAACTAATTTTTCCGAAAACGAAAATTCCAAAATAGTAAAATTCGAAAGAAACTTTGAAATTTGAAAAATGTTAAAATTAAAAAAAAACGAAAATCTTCACTTTAAAAATCCAAACATTTGAAAATCCGACAATAAGAATGAAAATCTGAAAATTCAAAACTCCAAGATGATAACTGTTGCTGACTATTAAATTATAGGCATTGAAATCTCCTTTCAAATTTGGCTGTTAGAGAACATAACGAATACAAATTTATCCGAATATCTGAAGTTGTGTACTATCCGAAATAATGAATGCCGCATCTAAATTAATGTAATGAATTCATAAAAATATATAATAACAATCATAAAAAGTTTTTATTATTATTATTTCATTATGTTCCATTTGTTTAGATGCGGCATTCATGAATATAAATATATATATCTGTGTATATGTATGTGTGTGTGTGTGTATATGTACGTTCTATTCCTTTAGATGCGGTATTCACTATTTCGATAATTCGTAAAAATCGAAAAATTTGAAAATCCGAAAAGTAAGAACGAAAATACGAAAATTCAAAAATACGAAAATTCAAAAATACGAAAGAATAACTAATTAACTAACTAATAATAACCAACTATTAAATTATAGGCATTGGAATTTCCTTTCAAATTTGGCTATTAGTGAATGTAACGAATACGAATTTATCTGAAGTTACGAATTATCCGAAATAATGAATGCTGCATCTAAATTAATGTAATGAATTAATAAAACTATATAATAATAACAATCATAAAAAAATGTTTTATTATTTCATTATGTTCCATTTGTTTAGATGTGGCATTCATGAATATATATATATATGTGTATATGTATGTGTGTGGGTGTATATGTACGTTCTATTCTTTTAGATGCGGTATTCGTTATTTCGATAATTCGTAAAAATCCAAAAATTTGAAAATCCGAAAAGTAAGAACGAAAATACGAAAATTGGAAAATACAAAAATTCAAAAATACGAAACAATAACTAATTAACTAACTAATAATAACTAACTAATAAATTATAGGCATTGGAATTACCTTTCAAATTTGGCTGTTAGTGAACGTAACAAATACAAATTTATCCGAAGTTATGAATTATCCGAAATAATGAATGCCGTATCTAAACGAATGGAACATAATGAATTAATAACAATATATATAATGATAACAATCATAAAAAGTTTTTATTATTATTATTTATTATTATTTCATTACGTTCCATTTGTTTTGATGAGGCATGCACAAATATATATATATATATGTGTGTGTGTATATGTACATTCTTTTAGATGCGGTATTCGTTATTTGTGTAATTCGTAAAAATCCAAAAAGTAAGAACGAAAATACGAAAATTTGATAATACAAAATAATAACTAATTAACTAACTAATAATAACTAACTGTTAAATTAGAGGCATTGGAACTTCCTTTCAAATGTGGCTGTTAACGAACGTAACGAATACGAATTTATTCAAAGTTATGAATTAGTCGAAATAATGAATGCCGCATGTAAACAAATGGAATGTAATGAAATAATAATAATAAAACATTTTTATGATTATTATATATTGTTATTAATTTATTACATTCCATTCATTTAGATGCGACATTTGTTATTTTGGATAATATGTAATTTCGGATATTTAGATAAATTTGTATTTGTTATGCTCTCTAACAGCCAAATGTGAAAGGAAATTCCAATACCTATAATTTCATAGTCAGTAATAGTTATTATTTGTGGATTTTTAAATATTTGCAGTTTTGTTCTTATTTTCAGATTTTCAAATTTTCGGAGAATGAGAGAAAATGAGAGAGAATAACCAATTTAGGGCTTGTTGTATCTTTTTCAGAACCTTTAAAATATGTATTTTTTTATAATTTAACTTTTTGTTATTACACAAATAAGAAAATTTTTTTTACAACTTTTGCTTTTCGTTTTTGGGTTCCAATTTAAAATAAAAGTTGTCTACTCAAGTTTGTGAGTTCTCCTGTGATATGGAAAGCTATTGTAAAGTAAACATGTGCATGGCCGTAAAAAATTGGTTCATTTTCATTCCATTTGTTCCTTTTTATTTTTTTCGAAAATTTTGGTAATTCAAAAATTTTGAAAATCAGAAATTTGAAATTCGGAAATTTGCGAATTCTGTAATTTGTATTGTGAAACTGCCAAAATTCGAAAGATCAGAAATTCGGAAGTAAAAAATGCAAAAATTCATAAATTCGAAAATAAGAAAGAAAATTTGAAATAATAACTATTAAATTATAGGTATTGGAATTTCCTTTCAAATTTGAATGTTAGTGAACATAAATACGAAATGTATCACTAACAGCCAAATTTTCAAGGAAATTCCAATACCTATAAGTTAATAGTTAGTAAAATAGTTAAGTTATTATTAGTTAGTTATTAATTCAGATTTTCAAATTATGGGGTTTTCAAATTTTCAGATTACTGAATTTCCTAATTTTTGAATTTTCGGCTTTTCCGATTACCGAATTTCCTAATTTTCGGATTTCAGATTCGAAATAATGAAAATTCATAAATTCAAAAATTTGAATCAACGAATTTCAAAAAATTTGTTAAAAAACACATTTCGAACGAAACAAATTGCACATGTCTATTGTAAAGTGTATTTGTAGCCCCAGGTAATGTGTGGCCCTAACCCTCACAGGGCAGGTGTCATTCAGAAGTTAATTATCATTGTTTTTGTTCAGTACAATAAAGAAAAGACATGCCCACAGGGCTCAAAGTTAGTCAGACATCAGTAGTGATTTCGGAGAGAGAGAGGTGGTTTTAACAATTAAAAAAAAAATCAAGGCTGTTTTTCATACATCACAGCCATATAAACACTGGGGAGCATTTAGTAATTCTGTCACAGTAAAAGGCAATGCTAAACAGAATGTGCAATTTGTTTAATTCCGAATTCGTTTTTTTTTTTTTACAAATTTCAACAAATTCGCTAATTTGGAAATATCAGAATTAACGAAAACCCATTTAACATTTTTTTTATGAATATCCATAAATTCGAATATTCGAAAATTCATAAATTCGTAAAATTTGTAAATTCGTAAATCTGAAAATTCGAAAAATAAGAGGGAAAATTCAAAAGAACGAGGACCCGAAAATTTGAAAACCCAAAAAACTAACTGATAATAACTTAACTATTACTAACTATTAAATTATAGGTATTGGGATTTCCTTTAAAATTTGGCTGTTAGTGAACGTAATAAATACAAAGTTATCCAAATTTAAGAATTATCTGAAATAACAAATGCCGTATCTAAACAAATGGAACGTAACAAATTAATAATAATAAATAACAATAATAATTATAACTTTTTATTTTTATTATTTATTATTAATTCCTTCCGTTCCATTTGTTTAAATTACTTTTACTCCGGGAGGGAGGGTCCCAAACAAATGGTAATTGTTATATATCAGTTGCTGCATTCAGCACAATAGGGAAAGCTGGGGCCGCAGGGGGCGACCCCGGCCGGAGGAATTCAGCATTCAATGGGTGATTATTTTGTAAGGGTGCGGACAAAGTGGAAATGGAAATCACTTACTATAGTTTGGTTTTGTAGCTACAACAACAAAAATTCGGGATGAACATTGGCTGATCCTAAATAAAAATAAAAACAAAGTGAGCATTGTAAGCACTCCCCATCACCATTACTTTTATGATTATTATAATTAATATTTATATTGCTCTCCCCTCTATATGAGGGTCAAGCAAAGCAGGAGGTAAAAACACAGTAAACAATATTTTTTACAAACTATTTTTATTGATACAGTGGAACATTGGATTATAAGCATAATTTGTTCCAGGAGAATGCTTGTAATCCAAAGCACTCGTATATCAAAGCAAGTTTCCCCATAGGAAACAATGGAAACTCAGATGATATGTTCCACAACCACTGCTGCTGTATGCAGTACTGTATGTGGCCAAAGGTGCAGGGGCACTGGTGTATGCAGTACTTTATGTGGCCAGAGGTGCGGAGGCGCTGGTGTATGCAGTACTGTATGTGGCCAAAGGTGCAGGGGCGCTGGTGTATGCAGTACTGTATGTGACCAGAGGTGTGGGGGCGCTGGTGTATGCAGTACTGTATGTGGCCAGAGGTGTGGGGGCGCTGGTGTATGCAGTACTGTATGTGACCAGAGGTGTGTGTGGGGGTTGCTGGTGTATGCAGTACTGTATGTGACCAGAGGTGCAGGGGCGCTGGTGTATGCAGTACTGTATGTGACCAGAGGTGTGGGGGCGCTGGTGTATGCAGTACTTTATGTGGCCAGAGGTGCGGAGGCGCTGGTGTATGCAGTACTGTATGTGGCCAAAAGGTGCAGGGGCCCTGGTGTATGCAGTACTGTATGTGACCAGAGGTGTGGGGGCGCTGGTGTATGCAGTACTGTATGTGGAGATCGGAAGAGCACACGTCTGAACTCCAGTCACCTT
>BLSH010266996.1:635912-654118 GCA_018402905.1 Glandirana rugosa | reverse complement strand
ACGGGGTCATTGACGGCGAGCTGCAAAAAATGTCGGCGTAAAAAAAAAACGCCAAAACGTTGCAGCCTCAGAACGCGATGGCCGTGGGTTCTAGTTTCAGCTCACTAACGCCGACGCCCTCTACAGCTCAAAAATGTCAGCGTTTTTATGGGGCCATTGATTAACATGGAGAGCTGCAAAAAACGCCAGAAAACGTCGGCGTCAAAAAAAGTCTGTGTGTACGAGGCCTTATACTTATTATAAGTTAGTTATCATTTTGGATTTTCGTTTTTAGTTTGTGGATTTTGTGAATTTTTTGCATTTTCTGATTTTTGAAGTTTTGAATTTCTGAATTTTCGTGAAAAATTTGTTAAACGGATTTTCCTTAATTTTAATATCTCCGAATTAACACGTTTTCCCAAAACAAATTCGGAACGGAAGGAATTGAAAATGTCTATTGTGATCCCCTTAGCTCTATAATAACTCTGGAATAAATGATGGATATTGTACAATATAGCGTTACAATAGACATTAATATTGTCCAAGAGTACAGCACAGTGGGGGGAGATTTACTAAAACCGGAGAGTGCAAAGTGTGGAGGAGCTCTGCATGGGAACCAATCAGCTTCTACCTTCAGCTTGTTCCGTTAAGCTTTGACTATAAAACCTGCAAGCTGATTGGTTTCTCTGCAGAGCTGCACCGGATTTTGCACTCTCCAGTTTTAGTAAATCGACCTCGCAGTGTAGGGCTCACTTTAGAAGCCCAACACCGACCCAAGTCCCCATCTTAGTAAGGATAATGCAATCACATAATGAATAATACAATAATGAAACATAAATGAACATAAATAAACATAATAAATAAATAAACATAATGAATCCCGATACTTACAGAGCTGATGGAGGATCTGATCAGGAAGAATAAAGTGAGATGACAGCGTGGTCTGCTGGAGCTCTTTTATACCCCTTATGTGTCCTGGGTGGGAGGGGCTGCCTATGGAATGTGTTTTATTATTGGTAGATTGAATGACCAATCCCAGAACAAGGCATTTAATATTCTAATGACCCTGTGAGCCTCAGCGGGGGGTTGAGGGTGGAGAAGGGAGAGCAAAATTATACATTTTCTATGCACAAGGAAAATGAAAAGAATAAAACTCCATAAAAATAAGAAATAATCGTAAAACAAAATGAAAACAATAAATATATATTTATACAGCATCCATGCATCAATTGTTTGTTGCAGCTCCCTTGTATAGAATTTCTCAAAAGCACAAAAAATAATATATATTTATTTAAATCGTCATCTTTGAAACTTTTATGTTCTAGAATCCTTGGAAACTGTAACGTTCTTTATTCGCTCTGAATCTCTATGACCCATTTTGAAATACGCTTTTTTTTTTTTTTTTTGGCATCCGATTGATAAGACAAATCCCGGAAGACTGTTGTTCTTTGATAATTTTTGTGATATTTTCTCATTTCCGGAAACTTTTTATATAATATTTACAATATGAGGAAGAATTTATATTCAGTGAGAAATATTATACAAGGGAGTTTCAACCAACAATTGATACATGCAGTATCTCACAAAAGTAAGTACACCCCTCACGGACATTCATCCCAATTATGGCTGCTCTGCCGAACCAAGAAAACAAAGGCGTGGACCATTTGTGCAGATCTTGTTGGAGGGTTTTCAGTAAGGGAAAGAAGTTAAGTTTGTTGAGATTACTAAGTCTAGGTGGTATTTTAATACCCAAGAATGTTGGACTCCCAGGTGAACGAGAAGTTCTGATTGCAATATGTGACTGTCTGAGATGGGAGGGTGATGTTTAATGCACTAGATTTGGAGAAGTTTATTTGCAGATTCGAGATATTTTTGAAAAGAGATAAGTCTTCTAACAGATTAGGGATGGTAATATGAGGTTCTGACAGGAAAAGTAGTACGTAGTCCGCGTAAGCTGCATGTTTGTATGTTTGCCCTGCAACCTTTATGTACTGGTTATGCCTAATTTTATTCAAGAGAGGTTCGAGTGTTAGGATAAATATTAACAGGGATAGGGGGCATCTCTGTCATGTCCCGTTGGACACTGAGTAGGCATCTGACAGGTGTCCATTCACTCTCCCCCTCACCGTAGGGATAGAGTATAGGGCAAGAATGAATTTAATCATCCCTTCACCCAAACCCAAGGATTTGAGTGTTTCTGCAATGTATTCCCAGTCTACCCTGTCAAATGCCTTCTCGTCAAGGGCCAGAAAGAATCCTTTTTGATTTGTTGACGTAAGCCAGTGGTGCAGATTTAATGCCTTAAGGGTGTTGTCCCTGGCTTCCCTTCCAGGTATGAAACCGACCCGATCAAGCGATATCCAATTTGGTAATAAGGGTAAA
Organism: Glandirana rugosa; assembly: GCA_018402905.1. Taxonomy (NCBI): domain Eukaryota; kingdom Metazoa; phylum Chordata; class Amphibia; order Anura; family Ranidae; genus Glandirana; species Glandirana rugosa. Next base: position 651,757 of record BLSH010266996.1, on the reverse strand, counting down.
AGTCGATTAGCAAGAATCTTGGCGTATACTTTGACGTCCACATTTAGGAGCAAAATTGGTCTGTAATTCGAAACAATGGAAGGGTCCTTCCCCTGTTTTGGTAAGAGCATAATGTGGGCCTCTAATGTGTCAGGGTTTTTTGGGGGGACTCGGCCAGGGAGTTAAAGGCTTTTAAAAATCTAGGAAGGAGGAGGTCAGTATAAGTTTTGTAGTAGCCAATTGGTAGGCGATCCGGGCCCGGGCTTTTTCCTGGCTTTAGTTATTTTAGGGCGTTGAGGGTCTCCTCTACAGATAGTGGGCATTCTAAGGCTTCTGCCTCTGTCTGGGTCAATGGGCTTGGGCCGTATTGGCCGAGGAAGTTTGAGATCGATTCTGTCTTGTTAGCTAATTCTGAAGCCACCAAGGGATTGATGTTGTACAGCTGGGAGTAATACCATACAAATTGATTGGTTATATCAGCATTCTTGGTAAGTTTGTGGCCTGTTGGGTCAATGATAGTGTGAATTGTTGCCCGAGCTTTTTTGGCTTGTAATGCACTGGCCAAGAACTTCACTGATTTGTTCCCTTGCTCATAGAATCTATGCTGAGACAAAATATATTTTTCGCTTAACCGTCTTCCCCAGTTCCTCCAACAGCTCAGTGCGCGCTTGAATCAGCCTCTGGAGGGCCTGGGGATCCACCAATTTTTTGTGAGCACATTCGAGAGAGTGAATTTGTGCGCAGAGTTCGTTGGTGTGAGCCTGCCTTTCCCTCCTGCGCCTGCTGGCCAGGGAGATTAGATTCCCCCCTTATGACGTATTTATGCTCGTTCCATAGAGTCAGCAGGGAGGTTTCTTGTAGGTCATTTTCTAGAAAGTAATGTTGAATTTTCGAGTGGATTTGGTGCGTGATCGAATAATCTGACAGGAGGGATGTGTCCAAGTGCCAAATGCAAGAGTGTTTATTTTTTTCTGGGAACAAGAGCGTCATCGAGATCGGGTTATGGTCGGATAGGACCATGGGGTCAGTCGAGCCCCCGGACAGAAATGGGAGATCCTGTTGTGTAATGAAGAAGTAATCTATTCGGGTGTATTTATCATGGAGCCCCAAATAGAATGTAAAATCTCTCGTGTCCAGATCCAACGTGTGCCACTACTAAGTTGGGTTTTGATTGCTCTGAGAGCACTGAATGGGAGGTGGGATACTCCTGCGGAGGTATCCTGAGTAGGGGTAAGAGCGATGTTAAAGTCCCCCTCTAGAATTAGAATCCCAGATTGGCATGCGGTGAATGCGGTTATTGGCTAATGTGGTAGGTTTGTTGTAGAAAGAGCCTTTTATGAAAAGGTAGCGGCCGTCCTCATCGGCTGGCGTGTCTAATATTTCTATGGAACACTTTTTAGATATGAGTATCACTACCCCCCTGGATTTGCAGCTAGGGTATGTGGTACGATAGACTGTTGGGTAGTGCGAATTCCTGAGTTTTGGGAAGGAGTCGGATCTGAAGTGTGTTTCCTGAATAAAGGCTATATCAGCCTTGACCTTACGTAGTGTTAGAAGGAGTTTCAAGCATTTCTCGGGTGTATTGAGGCCCAGTGTATTCAGTGAATATAGCTTCAACCGCAGATGGTCCTCGGAAGAACACGTTATTGCCATCTTACTCTATACTTGGCGTTTTCAGATGCGGAAAGCACAGAGTAGCTGTGTTTGGCTCTCCCTGGGGGGCGTGTGAGGGAGTGGGAAGGGTAGGGATGAGGGGGAGAAACGAAGAGAAAAAAAAAAAATAGAAGTGTGAAGTAGGGGTGTACGAGAAGGGGGAGAGTGGGGTGAGAACAGAGGAAAGGGGGAGAAGCTAATCCGGAGACCTGCTTTCCTATCTGAATCTGTTATAACCTCAGATACTGGGTATACCGCATAGGTACGGTGTAACTACTTCTGTGTGAGCCAAAGGTACTCAATCGTCAGATAGATAAGTAGCTGGGAGCCACCGTGTGTGGGTCGATCAGAGTCGAACTGTCAGAGGGTTTGGTCCAAACCATTGAGGCCCACCGTGACAGTACAAAATTTAATGCCAAAGTGGGTGTTGGTGTCGGGTGTGAGTCGTAGGTCCTATTCTATCGGACAAGTTCAATAGGGTTTATCTGGGGTATTGGAGGGTCTGCGAGAGACCTTTCTGCTAGGGCCTCCTTGTTCTCGAGTACAATGCACATGAACAAAGGCCTTGAGGAGCATGCGTCATAACACCTGAGACCAGGCAACCAATACAGTGTGAGTATACATGAGTATAAGTGTCATGAGCTATAACAACTATTTGAACATTTATTTTAACATTAATTTACCGTGAAATAGGAACCATGGTACATTAGAGAACCACATAAAAAAAAGAACATATTCCTTAACTCTCGCCCCAGGAGAAGGGATAAGCTCAACCCGTTGACTTGCCAGTACTGGAAGTATCGCTGGCCAGAGTCAAGGGGCTGTTGGGTGGCAACCAGTGCATTTGTTGATTTGTTCATATCATGGGGAAATGCCTCTTCATCACACTGTTTCTGGGTCCAGTGAACTAAGATAGCTATCATTATGAGCTAGATGGGTGCCCTGCCAGGATCCGTCAGAGGCACATGCGGCCGCACACATGTGGGGACACTGTTAGGGGTCTAGGTATAATTGGCGATGTGAGGGCCCAGGTTTTGATCTAGGCTGCTGACAGCATCTTGGCTCAAAGCCCACAGTGCTGATGGCTGCGCAGGATCATAGCGAAAACATGCGGCTACGCTATCCCCCCACGGATCCCGGCGGCGCACCCTGAAGGAAGAAGCAAGTACAACACAAACAAAGTCATAATCAGCTATAAACATGGGTTTCAGCTAGTCTGTGTGACACCTATACTCTGTGGTGTATAGGAACTCTATGGGTGCGGAAGTTAACTTCTGGCTGAGTTCAGAATAAAGCTTGTTGGGCATTGCAGGTAGTGAGAGCTAGACTGTTCTTTGCCAGCATACCTGCAGTGCGGGAGGTGTAATTTTCCCCCCGGGGTCTGTGGATGTGGTTGCAACATAATAAGTGCCAGTCTTGTCGCCCAGGGCTCTGGCAGACCATTGAGGCCCCCGCACAACAAAGTGATCCCGTGACGCTATTGGGAGGGTGCCTCAAATTGGTAGTAGGATCAGTTTCAGTTTGGGGCCCTGGTCGCCATGACTGTAATTTGAAAGTTCAGGCACCTACGCACATCTCCGTATAATCTGTGTCCCCTGGTTCGATCAAACACTAAATAACCCAGAGAAAAGTTGAATGTGTACCATGGCGGTCAAGAAGAAAATTGCAGATTACCTACTCCACGGGGTACTGAGCTGAAGGAGGGAGTTTCCTTAATCATCCCGTCTGGCTCTGCGTTGATGCGGAGGTTTTGAGGGGCTCGTTTTCTGTGCTGGCCCCACTTGAGTGTGCTGTGCTCTGACTCCGGACGGGGATCGTGGCCGACATGCCTGATGCTCCTGAGTGTCCATGGCTTCCGCTGCATGCTGGCTTCAGGTAGAGGAATTCTGCTTGCCAGTTGGGGGCTTCCACATATCGGATGCCCAGAGTATCACAAAATTGTTGCAGGTCTTCCGGGACTCTCAGTTGCGCCGACCTGCCTTGGGTTGAGGTGGAGAGGCAAAAAGGGAATTTCCGTCTGTAGCCAATTCCCTGTGCTAAAATGCATCCAGGAGCAGGCAAAAATCCCTGCGCTGCTGCAAAGTGATAGCAGACAGGTCCTGGTATATCTGAATGTTGGCACCCTCGTGTGAAATTTGGATTCTGTTCCTTACTTTCCTTAATATTTCCTCCTTGAGCCTGTAGTCCACTATGCAGCAGATAACATCTGGAGGGGGGATCCCTTCCCCTAGGTCGCTGTGCCCGATGTATGCGCTCCAATATGATAGGAGTGGTGAGCGGCCTGTCCAGCAAGCTGTCGAATATGGTGCTCACTGTAGGCAACACTTTGTCAGGTTCCACTGATTTGGGTATGCCCCGAACACGGAGGTTGTCTCCATCCCCTGTTGTCGAGATCTTCAATATGGCATTGAAGATTCCGAAGTTGCAGTGTGTGGGTGTCTACAGCATAGGAGATGCGGCAGATGGCTGTATTTTGAGCGGCCACGTTCTTCTCACTGTCCTGTGCCCTGCCTGCTAAGGCTTGTATGTCTTATCGCAGGTCCATTTTGGCCGATGTCAGCGTGGACTTAATGTCTGCTGTGATCAAGTGAAGATCACTCAGGCTGGGCTGTCTGGCAGCGGGCGTAGCTGTGTCTCCTCTGGGTGAGTCGGGGCTGTCATGGGTGTAGTCCGAAGCCGCAGGGCCGGACAGTTGTGACTGTCCGTGAGTTGCGGCTGCCATGTTGCTCACCTGTGTACGGAAGAGCTCCGGGATCCCCTGACTCAGGCTGTTGCCCTGGTCTCTCAGCGAGCGTGATCTTGTTGCAGAGGAGTTGCGGGATGTGGTTCCCATGCTCAGCTATGGGTGTTGTTGATGTAGAATGTCCTGTGATGGTGGGAGCTCTGGGATCAAGCAGCCATCTTCCAGCGTGCTCTTGCCACGCCCCCCTGTTTTTTTTATTGTCTTTGCATTTGATTGAGTATTCTTCGTAAAGTGAAGCCTTGCCTCATTTAAGTAAGCCCTATAGAACTGTCTAATAACATAAAACAAAATGTGGTCATGAAAACATATGCAATCATGCACACTATAAAAACTTTAAGGTACCCTGGTATTCCTGTATCCCCAACTCCAGAATTTGCCCTGGTTAGCAATGGAAATAACAAGTTTCCTCACCACATCTGCTCTGTAATCATTAGACATGTGCACTGGCAACATTTTTTCGGGTTATTCGTTATGATTGCAATTCATAAATTCGTACATTGCTAAATTCATACATTTGTACAATCGTAAAATTGTAATTTCGTAAATTTGCAAATTCCGAAAATAAGAAAGAAAATTTGAAAATTTGAAAAAACCAAAATCTGAAAATTTGAAATAATATCTAACTAATAATAGCTAACTATTAAATTATAGGTATTGGAATTTCCTTTCAAATTTGGCTGTTAGTGAACATAATGAATACAAATTTATTCAAAGTTACAAATTATTTGAAATAACCAATGCTGCATCTAAACAAATGGAATGGAGGGAACTAATAATTAATAATAAAAAGTTATTATTATTATTTATTGTTATTAATTTGTTACGTTCCATTTGTTTAGATATGGCATTCGTTATTTCGGATAATTCTTAACTTTGGATAAATTTGTATTCATTACGTTCACTAACACCCAAATTTGAATGGAAATTCCAATACCTAAAATTTAATAGTTAGTAATAGTTAAGTTATCATTAGTTTCACCCCCTTCATGACCAGGACATTTTTTGCGACACGGCACTTCTTTAATTTACTTGGCAATCACGCAGTCGTACGAAGTTGTACCCAAATAAAATTAATGTCCTTTTTACCCCACAAATAGAGCTTTCTTTTGGTGGTATTTGATCACCTCTGTGTATTTTACTTTTTGTGCTAGAAACAAAAAAGTGTAAATTTTGAAAAAAAAGCAATACTTTTTACTTTATGCTATAATGCATGTACAATAAAAAATTGAAAAAGGTCTTCATCAATTTAAACCAATATGTATTCTGCTACATATTTTTGTTAAAAAAAATCCCAATAAGTCTATATTGATTGGTTTGCGCAAAAGTTATATCGTCTACAAACGACGAGATATTTTTATGGAATTTTTATTTATTTATTTATTTATTTTGCAAGTAATGGTGGCAATCAGCGATTTTTAGCAGGGCTGTGACATTGTCAAAATCAGACACCTAACTGACACTTTTTTTGGGGACCAGTGACACTAATACAGTGATCAGTGCTAAAAAATATGCACTGTCACTGTATTAATGACACTGGCAAGAAGGGGTTAACACCAGGGGCGATCAAAGGGTGAAGTGTGTCCCTAGGGGGTGCTTGCTAACTGTGTGGGGGAGGTGCTCTGACTGGGAGAACACAGATCTGTGTTCCCGCTTAGCAGGAAAACAAGATCTCTATGTTCTCACCTGTCAGAATGGCGATCTGCCCTGTTTACATAAGCTGATCGCTGTTCTGCCTCTCTGGGGGAACGATCGTGGGTGGCCAGCGGACATCGGCTCTGCCGGACCCGCTGATTGGCTCACCCTCTGTCCAATCAGCGAGTGTGTGTGCACATCCAGCGGCGCACGCACGCCCCTAGAGGCTACTGCATGAAGCGGCGTACAGGTGCGTCGTTTCACGCAGCTGGGCCACCTTGTCACAGTAAATGTGCGGAAGGCGGTCTGGAATAGGTTACAATGATAAAATAAAACCAACGTCCTCCTGGGTATCTAAAATGCTCTTCCTTTCATGTAGACTTGAATATTGGGACTCATAATATCTAAGATAGACATATAATCCTGTCCCATATCTATATGTAGGGATATATGGATGCCACAATATCTTTCACATGATCCAGTATATCATGAGTTCCCATTCACAGTATTTTAGCAATGTGGTGGAAGGTCTGCTTAACCAGTTTTGCTGTTATTCCACCAGCTGTGCCAGAGGCAAAATATAATTACCTTTAATGACTGACACAGCTGGTGTAACAACAAGCAAAGCAGTCAGGCAGACCTTCTTCCACTTGTGTTCCAAAAATACTGCGCTAGGGATCGGAATTAAGCTACAGCCAAAAATACTAAAAGTATGTTCAACAGATCTATAGGTAAAAGGCTGCGCTAAGAGGGATTACACTGGAAGGTAAATCTGAACCAGCAAATAATGAATACTAATCATATAGGCCAATTAATAAAATTGTGAAAATATATATCTAAAAAGTCTTATGATAACACAATACCAAGCTTAAGTATAGTAGATAGTCAAATCTCTAAAGTAAGACAAAAATAATAATACTATTATTGGGTATAAACATCCAATAAAAAATCTTATGAATAGTGTCCACCGATGTGCAAAATGTGTATGAATGTCTATATCGATGCAATGGATAGCCGTGGGTGAAGAAGTTCAAATCCCAAGGATGATAACACCCAGTGCGCCACTCAGATTATGTGAATCCACCACCAATTATAAGGAGGCTTATCAGATAACAACATAAAGCAGGGTAAGTAGCTAAAATCCATCTTGAATCCTGGACTTGGTTAGTCAATCCTCCTCAAGGAAGTGGTAGATGGATCGCCTCTGCAGGCTGCCACGGACCATGAGTATGTATCTCAACTTTCCAAAACAGTCATCCAGGCACCCAACAGAAAGAGGGAAACTCTATAGCGTAATACCATCTGAACTGTTTATTTAAAACATTAAAATCCTACTTACATGAAAGGGATAAAATATAAGCAAGAAACCGGCCAGTATCCGTATCACAGATGGTAGGTAAAGCTTGTGGTGACGTCAGCGCCCATCAGCAATACCCATTGAGGGCAAACAACCTGTAACACCGTCTCTGTTACCCAGTGTGTCCGAACAAAATGGCGCATTGCCGAAGGATATTTAACTCCTGGTAATCGGACTACAAAGAGACAACGAAACAATATTAATAATCCTAATTCAGCCCATGGCAGGAAAAGAAACCATGATGCTCAGATAAAAAAGACCTGAGAAAGGAGGGAAACCTAACGTGAGTTCACTAAATTAATTCACCCTCCGATGTCAGGACATGTTCACATCAGCAGTATATGAACAATATTGTTAAAAATAAAATATTAAAAAATTAAATAAAATATATTAAATATACAGTGGGTATGGAAAGTATTCAGACCCCCTTAAATTTTTCACTCTTTGTTATATTGCAGCCATTTGCTAAAATCATTTAAGTTCATTTATTTTCCTCATTAATGTTCACACAGCACCCCATATTGACAGAAAAACAAAGAATTGTTGACATTTTTGCAGAACCGTTAAAGGGTCTCTTCAGAGGAGTATGAGAGCGATCATGATGGTAAAGATCTTGAGTGGGATTTCTATAGTGCGTATCCAAAGGTCCAGACTGTGTGACCTCCATGGAACCTTGGGAGCCCTGTTCCTTATCTTCCAATAATTTTTCCTGCCATTCAAAGACACTCCACCAGTTGGGTTTACAGGCAGTTAGATATATATTAGAGAGGGACTCAGATCTACCCCACGAGCAATTGGAGTTCATTATGGACTTATTACAATCTGCTGCCACCCACAACTACTTCTGGTTTGACCAGAAGTTTTACAGTCAAATTAAAGGGGTAATGATGGGGTACGCACCGAGTGTAGCCAATTTATTTATGGCCCTTTGGGAGGAGGACGCCGTCTATTCCCAGAGGAGACCTGAGGTGGTCCTCTGGGCTAGATATATAGACGATGTCCTCCTCCTGTGGGATGGGGACCTTCCTGGTCTTGAAGAATTTCTAAAGCAGCTAAATTCTAATGATAGAGGCATAGAACTCAAATATGTGGCCAGTTCTTCGAAAGTCAATTTCTTGGACCTCAATATTGAAGTCAAAGAGGGGGGTTTTTTCACCTCAACGTATTTTAAGTCCTCAGATCGTAACTCTTTTATCCCTTTAAAGAGTTGCCATTATAGCCCCTGGCTTAGGGGAGTCCCTACGAGCCAATACATGTGACTACATCGCAATTGTACAGACCCTGGTGATTTCCACCAACAAGTTGAAATTTTGACCGAGAGGTTTAGAGAAAAAGGTTATGGTGGTGAGTTTTTGACTTCCACTTTAAGCGAAGTATCTCAAATGAATAGAGAGGACCTTCTAACAGAGAAATCAACTGATGATGACCGGAATACGGCCCCTATGTTGCCTTTTATCACAACCTACTCACACCAAGCTAATAAAGTTAGACAGACTGTGTCAAAACATTGGCATATTCTAAAAAGCGACTGTATTTTGGGTAATAGTCTCCCTGATCGGCCTAAGGTGGTCTTCAAGGGAGCTCCCTCCTTGAGGAATAAGATAGCCCCTTAACTTAATCAACCCTCCCCTGAGAAAACTGGCTTTTTTCCAGGAACTTACAGGTTTCTATAAATGTGGTAGGTGTAGCGTCTGCTCCTTGAATTGTTCCACTGGTAGGAGAGTGCAGGCCTTTTTTCCACTAGTAGATCGGTTCAGTTTTCAATTAAACCTTTTATAACTTGCATTATAGAAAACACCATAACAGGGACCCCTCCAAGACCCTATTTTTGGGTATTGACAAATATGAACCTCATTGGCGGGGTAGTTCCCTTGTAAGGGGTATTTCTAAATTGGAAGTGTCTTGGATACACCAAGTCAAGTCCTATATTCCCTATGGGCTGAACGTCGATATAGACGTCAATTCCTTTATCGATAACTCATAGCTTTATTTTTGGACTGAGATAGAAGTGGGTTGCTACATACTAGGGGTTATCTGGCCTTATGTCTCCTATTAGGGCCACTATATAGATATTAGTGAGTTGTTTCCTTCTCCCCATATAATTTCCCCATCGTGAGGATGGGCATTTGATATTTAACCATTTGGGAGTATTGACACCCACATGTGGTTCCCCCTTTTGGGAACTACCTAGTTTAGGGTCCTTACAGATAGCCCACATGTTTGTATCTGCCTACCCAAGAGAGGCATATGCCCCCCTTTTTTTGGCTTGACATGCAGACTGGTACAGTATGTCCGTTTTGATTTACCTCCTAGTTTTTTATTAAAGATGTATTGTTAAACTTAAGAGGGTCTCTGGGGAGTCCTCTTATGAATATTTATGGGGATTTTAATGTTTATATGTAATAATGTGAACCTGATGTGAGTTTTGTGTGGCATAATAGTCCTCCCAAAATATTCCGTTATTTTCCATAATTTATATTTAATATTTAATATATTTTATTTTTTTTTATATATTTTATTTTTAATAATATTGTTCATATACCGCTGATGTGAACATGTCCTGACATCGGAGGGTAAATTAATTTAGTGAACTCACTATTAGGTTTCCCTCCTTTCTCAGGTCTTTTTATCTGAGCATCATGGTTTCTTTTCCTGCCATGGGCCGAATTAGCATTATTAATATTGTTTCGTTGTCTCTGTGTCCCTTTGTAGTCTGATTACCCGGGGTTAAATATCCTTTGGCGATGCGCCGTGTTGTTCGGACGCACTGGGTAACAGAGATGGTGTTACTGGCTGTTTGCCCTCAATGGGTATGGCTCTCCTATAGCCTTTCACAATCTAGTAAGAAGGGAGGGTATACTACTGGCAGCCTTGCCCTTAATGAGTATGGAGATTTCAAAGCTGCCCACAACTCAGATCGAGGGGGCGGTATGGAATTTAATGTGGTGATGTAGCGGCGCCTCATACCCTTGACGATGGCAGTTGTGACGAAATGTACATTGGGAGGGCTCGCTGACGTCACCACGAGCTTTACCTACCATCTGTGATACGGACACCGGCCGCTTTCTTGCTTATATTTTATCCCTTTCATGTAAGTAGGATTTTAATGATTTAAATAAACAGTTCAGACGGTATTACGCTATAGAGTTTCCCTCTTTCTGTTGGGTGCCTGGATGACTGTTTAGGAAAGTTGAGATACATACTCATGGTCCGTGGCAGCCTGCAGAGGCGATCCATCTACCACTTATTTGAGGAGGATTGACTAACCAAGACCAGGATTCGAGCTGGATTTTAGCTACTTACCCTGCTTTATGTTGTTATCTGGTAAGCCTCCTTATAATTGGTGGTGGATTCACATAATCTCAGTGGCACACTGGGTGTTATCATCTTTGGGATTTGAACTTCTTCACCCATGGCTATCCATTGCATCAATATAGACATTCATGCACATTTTGCACATCGGTGGACACTATTCATAAGATTTTTTACTGGAAGTTTATACCCAATAATAGTATTATTATTTTTGTCTTACTTTAGAGATTTGACTATCTACTATCCTTAAGCTTGGTATTGTGTTATCATAAGACTTTTTAGATATATATTTTCACAATTTTATCAATTGGCCTATATGATTAGTATTCATTATTTGCTGGTTCAGATTTACCTTCCAGTGTAATCCCTCTTAGCGCAGCCTTTTACCTATAGACCTTCTTCCATATTCCTTCTGGTGCTTGGACCCCCAGTGGACTTCGTGTTATGTGGATATGTACTGTATATGGTACTGTGATTATGTGGGATCTTGGAGATTTGTCTATTAACTGATACTATCAGCACTTCAGGGACACCACCCTTCCATCAATATTTGAAGATATATACATTTGCTACTTTGGCAAAGGGAACATTGCCCTTTGCATGGACTGGGTATCCGTAACACGTCTGGAAAATCACCCCCCTCCAATCCTCTTTTAGGGGGTCTTTAGCTACCCAGGGTACAAACTACTGTATAAGTACAATAGGAATCTATGGATGACACAATTGGATTTTTCCAATATCTTCCATGTGACCCAATATATAATCAATTTCCAAATATTTTATAGGCACATAAACATATCCCAGATACATACAGTATATCGTTACGTTCACTAACAGCCACATTTGAAAGGAAATTCCAATACCTATAATTTAACAGTTAGTAATAGTTAAGTTATTATTAGTTAGTTTTTCGGGTGTTCGAATTTTCGTTCTTTTGAATTTTTGCTCTCATTTTCTAATTTTCGGGTTTACGAATTTATGGATTTTCGAATATTCTAATTTGCGAATATTCGGAAAAATTCGTTAAACGGGTTTTCGTTAATTCGGATATTTCGAATTTTAAAAAAATTAATTCGGAACGAAACGAATTGCACGTGCCTAGTAATCATTCACATTCTCCTGGCCGAGAGACTAACCATTGTCCCGCATTGGAAATCTGCTGATCATATTGCTATAGATCAGTGGTTCTCAACTCCTGTCCTCAGGACCCACCAACAGACCAGGTTTTAAGTATTACCTTGGGGAGATGCAGACTAGAATGCTGCAATCACTGAGCAGCAAATGATATCACCTGTGATGCATTTCAGTTATCCTGCAAACCTGGCCTGTTAGTGGGTCCCAAGGACTGAGGTTGAGAACCACTGCCATAGATGAAGTGGTGAAATTGGTGCACACCCATGGCTCATATGAACATATGTTCGCTATATCTGAAGGTAATTTATCCTATGCCAACAATAGCTGGTCAACTTGGCTTAACTGGCTCCTTCCTTGTCGGCACAAAAGTTCCTATCCTTCTTAGTTTAACTATTATATTGTTTAACTGATTCCCGACCGGCTCGCGTTCATTTACTGCTGCAGAGTGGCACTGTAGCGCGAATCGCGTCTATAAAACTGCGGCGCTCTCTCGTGCCCGCCGCACTCTGCAGGAGTGTGGCCACGGCTGGGGCTGACCCGATCTCCGCCGACGAGCCGCTATTTCCTGGCAGAGAGGAAGAACGATGAACCGCCGATGTAAACACGGCAGCTCCCCACTCTGTCAGTGGGCATTTAAAAGATCGACTGATCCCTGTCACTGGGATCAGTTAGATCTTATGCCCCTGGCAGCCCAGCTTCATACAAGGACGTTGTTGCGCGCAGCCGGGCCGCCTTGTCACGTAAATGTGTGGAAGGCGGTCTGGGACAAGTTAAAATGATAAAATAAAACCAACATCCTCCTAGGCATCTAAAATGCTCCTCCTTTCATGTAGACTTGAATATTGGGACTCAGAATATCTAAGATAGACATATAATCCTGTCCCATATCTATATATAGAGATATATGGATGCCACAATTGTGTTTTTGTTCAAATTTTCACAATATATTCCCCATGATCCAGTATATAATGAGTTTCCATTTACAATATGTTAGCAATGTGGTGGAAGGTCTGCCTAACCAGTTTCTTGTTATTCCACCAGCTGTGCCAGAGGCAAAATATAATTACCTTTAATGATTGACACAGCTGGTGTAACAAGGTCCAAAGTAGTCCGGCAAACCTTCTTCCACATTCCTTCTGGTGCTTGGACCCCCAGTGGATTTCATGTTATGGAGACTCTGATAAGTATATGGACCTATGATTATGTGGGATCTTGGAGATTTGTCTATTAACTGATACTATCAGCACTTCAGGGACACCACCCTTCCATCAATATTTGACGTTATGCACATTTTCTACTTTGGGAAAGGGAACATTGCCCTTTGCATGGACTGGGTATCAGTAACACGTCTGGGAGATCACCCCCCTCCAATCCTCTTTTAGGGATTCTACCCAGGCTACTGTATATGTACAATAGGAATATATGGATGACACAATTGGATTTTTCTAATATCTTCCATGTGACCCAATATATAATCAATTTACAAATATTTTATAGGCACATAAACATATCCCAGATACATAGAGTATAGGACCGGACTCCAATATAGGACCTGGCAAACATTGTGTTTCATCAACATGGGATTTTAATCCTCTACAGCAGTGTTCCCCAACCCTGTCCTCAAGGCCCACCAACAGGTCATGTTTTCAGGATTTCCATTATTTTGCACAGGTGATTTGATCAGTTTCACTGCCTTAGTAAATACCACAGCTGATTCATCTGAGGGAAATCCTGAAAACATGACGTGTTGGTGGGCCTTGAGGACTGGGTTGGGGAACACTGCTCTACAGTACTTTCTTGTATGATATAGTTAGGAGGCATCACTCCTCTGTACTTCACTTAGACACATCCACAGATAAAGACTATCATGTATAGTCCTAGGGACACAACAAGGATCTATTGGAGTCAACACTTGAAAACACATCTTGCTTGTCATGCAATCAGTGAGGCGGATATAATGCACCAATCCATCATCTTAAACCAAATAGGTGGCCCATGGAGACTGTATATAGTTTGTACCCTGGGGAACTAAAGACCCCCTAAAAGAAGAGCGGAGGGTTCTCCAAAGTATGCTACTGATACCCAATCCATGCAAAAGGTAATGTTCCCTTTCCCAGAGTAGCAAATGCTTATATCTTCAAATGGTAATAAAAGGGTGGTGCCCCTGAAGTGCTGATAATATCAATCTCATACACAGACAAATCTCCAAGATCCCACATAATCATAGCACCATATACTTATCACGTAACATGAAATCCACTGGGGGTCCAAGTACCAGAAGGAATGTGGTGTAAGCTCTGCCTGACGGGTTTCGCGTTTATTACACCAGCTGTGCCAGAAGCTAAAGGTGTAGGTGACTAGACTTGTGCATGGCTGAAAAATTAGTTTGTTTTCGTTTTTTTTTGGACAATGCGAAATTCCGAAATTCGTAAATTCAAAAAATTTGTAAATTTGCGGTAATTCTGCGATTGCGGTAATTCTGAAATTCGGCAATCGGAACAGCCGAAAATCCGAATTTCCGAAGTTTGAAAATTCAGTAATAAGAAAGAATATTTGAAATAACAATAAATAACTATTAAATTATAGGCATTTGAATTTTCTTGAAAACTTCCCTGTTAGTGAACTTAAGTATGAAATTTATCACTGACAAGCATATTTTTAAGGAAATTCCAATACCTATAATTTAATAGTTATTTATTAGTTCATTATTATTTCAAATGTTCTTTGTTATTATTGAATTTTCGGATTTCCGAATTTCAGATTGCCGGCTCTTCCGATTTGCCGAATTTCCGAATTACCACAATTGCCGAATTACCGCAAATTTCTGAATTACCACAATTGCCGAATTACCGCAAACTACAGAATATTCTAATCAGAATAATGAAAATTCGTGAAAAATTCGGAAAATCGAAATCCGGAATTCGTCTGAATTGCCGAATTTTGCAAAATTCGGTAAAAACTAAATTTGTGACTAAACGAATTGCACAAGCCTATAGGTGACAAATATGTGGTCTCTGGTGCCACTGGTGGAATAACAACGAAACTGGTTAGGCAGGTCTTCTTCCACATTGCTATAATACTGTAAATTGCAACAGATTGTATACTGGATCATGTGGAAGATATTGTGAAGCTTTGAAGAAAAACCCAAATGGTGGCATCCATATATTCCTACATACAGTATATTTATGGGATAGGACTTTTCCTAACTGAGATATTCTGAGTCTCAATATTTCAGCCTTCACTGAGGCTGCATTTTAGATGCCCAGAAGAGTGTTGGATTTATTTTATTTTATCCTCTTGAATTCCCTTGCCCAAGTGTTTTAATGTGGAAATTATAAGATACTTTGTATGAATTAGTTTGTATTTTTGTGCTAATATTACAGGTGCTGGGAAAGTTTCTCTATTGTGCTTTTCTCTTTTCTTTTCTCTTTATTTAATTGATTATATAAGAAATACTAATATATGTAGTGTGATTTTGGAGTCATAGTCAAATTTTAATTGTTGGAGTTTATGGCATATTATACCTGATACTCCTCTACTCTATTTTTTCATAGATAATTAGTCCAGTCCTAGAATATTTCTCTATTACAATGGTTTTTATTGAAATTTTTACATATACAAAGAAAACACAAAGGAAAGAAGAAAAGAAATATAATACTTATTTGTGGTTGACAAACATCTGCATTTCAAGAAATGTAAATGCATGAGAATCATAAAACGTTAACGTACATGTCATAATGATAATAATAGTAATAATAATAATGTTAGCGTATATGACATACATTATAAATACTAAGAGTACGTAAATGTAAAGAACTTTACGTCTACAAACAGTTGGTGTTTATTCATAATATAAAGAAAAGAAGAAAGGAAACACAAAAGAAACATATACATTTTTGAAGTTATTTTTGGTAACATTATCTCTTTATAAGATCCTGACCTGATTAATAGATACTTTTTTATCTCATCTCCTCATAGTCCATATTATACGGTATTTGAGGTTGTTAATTTTAAACTGATACTGAGGTTTTAGTG
>BLSH010266996.1:552189-563567 GCA_018402905.1 Glandirana rugosa | reverse complement strand
ACGACTGTAGAATTCTCAAGGGAAGTGATCTTGATTCCCCGGTTGGACTGGGGACTTTTTGTTGGGGTGTGGTATTAGGGGGGAGGTGGTGTACTAAACCTGGTCACGTGTTTCGTTTTGTACCTACTCGCTCAAACCCCACCTCCTCGAACTGACTGGACGTGTCTCAGGACTGGAGTTGGGTTATCTTGTGGAAACCCGAACCCGAACGATTTTTGAAATGTCCGGGTCCGGGTCCGTGCCACGGACACCCTAAAGTTCGGTACGGACCCGAACGTTACAGTCCGGGTTCGCTCAACACTATTTAGGAGTGTCTATAGGAATGTTTGACCGTTCTTCCAGAAGGGCATTTGTGAGGTCAGGCACTGATGTTGGACGAGAAGGCCTGGCTCACAGTCTGCACTCTAATTCATCCCAAAGGTGTTCTATTGGGTTGAGGTCAGGACTCTGTGCAGGTCAGTCAAGCTCCTCCACCCCAAACTCGCTCATCCATGTTTTGCTTTGTGCACTGGTCCAAATCATGTGGTGGAGGGGGGATTATGGTGTGGGGTTGTTTTTCAGGGGTCAGGTTGGCCCCTTAGTTCTAGTGAAGGGAACTCTTAAGATGTCAGCATACCAAGACATTTTGGACAATTTCATGCTTCCAGCTTTGTGGGAACAGTTTGGGGATGGCCCCTTCCTGTTCCAACATGACTGAGCACCAGTGCAGAAAGCAAGGTCCATAAAGACATGGATGAGCGAGTTTGGGGTGGAGGAAATTGACTGGCCAGCACAGAGTCCTGACCTTAACCCGAGAGAACACCTTTGGGATGAAATAGAGCGGAGACTGTGAGCCAGTCCAACATCAGTGCCTGACCTCACAAATGCGCTTCTGGAAGAATAGTCAGACATTATAACTGCAAAGGGTGGGCCAACTCAATATTGAACCCAACGGACTAAGACTGGAATGCCATTAAACCTGCGTGTAAAGGCAGGCATCCCAATACTTTTGGCAATATAGTATATATTAATCTATTTATCACAATATTTTGTTTAACGACTTCCCGACCGCCTGCCGTGTTTTCACAGCGGCAGTCGGGCTGCTGTGTGCAAATCGCCATAAAAACACAGCGATTTGCGAACGGCCACTAGGGGGTGCGCACACCCGCCGCACTCCTGAGGAGTGTGCCCGTAGCTTGGGCGGACCCAATGTCCGCCGGCGAGCCGCTATGAGCGGCCACAGGCAAAGAACGGGGAACTGCCGATGTAAAAACGGCGGTTTCCCGCTCTGTTAGTAGGGGCATGGGTGATCTACTGATCCCTGTCACTGGGATCAGTTAGATCTCTCATGCCCATGGTAGTCCAACCCTCCCACAGTAAGAACACACCCAGGGAAAACAGTTAGCCCCTAGCTCTACCCCCCCCCAGGTTAACCGCTTCACTGCCAATTACATTTATACAGTAATCAGTGGACATTTAAATTTCTGATCGCTGAATAAATGTCATTGGTCCCAAAAAAGTGTAAAAAATGTCCGACATGTCCGCCCCAATATTGCAGTACCGCTAAGAATCGCAGATCGCCACCATTACTAGTAAAAAATTAAAAAAAAATAAAAACCCCAGAAATGAATTCTCACCATCCGTAAACGCGGCCACTTTTGCGCAAACCAATCAATAAACGCCGACAAAAACTGTGAAAAAAAATGTTTTTTTATATTTTTTTTGGATTTAAATTTTAGCAAAAAGTAAGAAATTTGGGTTTTTTTGCAAAATGGTCACTCTTCTTTTGTTTATTGCGGCAATCAGAAATGATGCAGAGGGGATCAAATACCACCAAAAGAAAGCGCTATTTGTGGGAAAAAAAGGACACAAATTTAGTTTGGGTGCAACGACCGCGCAATTGTCAGTTAAAGCGACGCAGCGCCGAATCGCAAAAAGTGCTCTGGTCCTAAAGCTGGAAAACCTTCCGGTCGGTAAGTGGATAACTACAAAGTCTCTCCCTATGGATGACATTATTGGTAGGCAGTGGACTTAAAACAAGAATCTTAACAAAATCTTAAGCTGTAATATGTAATGATGAGAAGTAAATTGGCTGATCATTCAGTAGACGATATCAGAGGATGAATACTCACACACAGCGAAGGGTCCGCTCTCAGCTTCAGATGTTCTGCTATAGAAGACAAGACAAAGCACGGCCTAATATTGATAAATTGAACTATTAATAAATTTGTTCTAGTCTGGGAAAAACAAATCCAAATCAGCAGCTTCCATGTGATCCCTCTGTGTACAGAGACACCTGACTATTCCTGCTGGGATGACATTAAGGTGTGGGAATAGAAACAGACAAACATTCCCACTCACCTCTATGGCTGCAGCATTGCTGTGATGTCGCAACTCCTCCACCGGTTCCAAGACCAAGAAACAAGCGAGCAGATGGCTGCTGATCACTCAGTTTACGTGCTGAGGATGGTCACTCTCAGCCATCACTCTTTGCTTTCTTAGGCTCTGAGTGGTGCGCTAAGAAGCTGAGCCAGCTGCTAATCAGGAATCTAAGTGGATCCTGACACTATTGCTGGGATCCTCCTACAGCCTGGGCTTTAGGGCTTGGGGTCTCAGAGTAGTTCCTGCACATCTGGATGGGGGTCCCTGATTACTCCTGTATTATGGGGGCGCCTAAATACTTCTAGACCTTCATTAGTGTTTGAATTTCTGAGAAAGGGTTTGAAGGGGGTTTTCCACTAAGGATAGGGTTTCATTATGTTGGGCTCCAGTTAAGGTGTGTTCTCAATTGTGTGGGAAGGGGGGTAGATGATTCCTCCATTATAATATCTCTGTTCTCCAGCATAGGGGTCTCCTGTTACTCTGCATCCTCTAATGTAGGGCTCCTTGTTACTCTGTGTCCTCCAATGCAAGGGACCCCTGTTACTCTGTGTCCTCCAATGCAAGGAACCCCTGTTACTCTGTGTCCTACAATGCAAGGGATCCCTGTTACTCTGTGTTCTCCAGTGCAGGGAATCCCTGTTAGTTAATATGTGTCCTCTAATGCAAGGGGCCCCTATTACTCTGTGTCCTCTAATGCAAAGGACCCCTGTTACTTTGTGTCCTACAGTGCATGGGACTCCTGTAACTCTGTGTCCTACAGTGCAAGGGACCCCTGTTACTCTGTGTCCTCCAATGCAAGGGACCCCTCTTACTCTGTGTCCTCCAGTACAGGGGATGCCTGTTACTCTGTGTCCTCCAGTGCAAGGGACCCCCGTTACTCTGTGTCCTCCAGTGCAAGGGACCCCTGTTACTCTGTGTCCTCCAGTGCAAGGGACTCCTGTTACTCTGTGTCCTCCAGTGCAAGGGACTTCTGTTACTCTGTGTCCTCCAATGCAAGGGACCCCTGTTACTCTGTGTTCTCCAGTGCAGGGGATCCCTGTTACTCTGTGTCCTCCAATGCATGGGATCCCTGGTACTCTGTGTTCTCCAGTGCAAGGGACCCCTGTTACTCTGTGCCCTCCAATGCAAGGGACCCCTGTTACTGTGTCCTACAGTGCAAGGGACTACTGTAACTCTGTGTCCTCCAGTGCAAGGGACCCCTGTTACTCTGTGTCCTCCAGTGCAGGGGATCCCTGTTACTCTGTGTCCTCCAATGCAAGGGACCCCTGTTACTCTGTGTTCTCCAGTGCAGGGGATCCCT
The DNA here is from genome assembly GCA_018402905.1 of Glandirana rugosa. Lineage (NCBI taxonomy): Eukaryota > Metazoa > Chordata > Amphibia > Anura > Ranidae > Glandirana > Glandirana rugosa. The sequence continues at coordinate 559,906 of BLSH010266996.1, read as the reverse complement.
GTTACTCTGTGTCCTCCAATGCAAGGGACCCCTGTTACTGTGTCCTACAGTGCAAGGGACTCCTGTAACCTTGTGTCCTCCAGTGCAAGGGACCCTTGTTACTCTGTGTCCTCCAATGCAAGGGACTCCTGTTACTCTGTGTCCTCCTGTGCAGGGGATCCCGGTTACTCTGTGTTCTCCGGTGCAGGAGATCCCTGTTACTCTGTGTCCTCCAATGCAAGGGACCCCTGTTACTCTGTGTTCTCCAGTGAAAGGGACCCATGTTACTCTGTGTCCTCCAGTGCAAGGGACCCCTGTTACTCTGTGTCCTCCAGTGCAAGGGACTCCTGTTACTCTGTGTCCTCCAGTGCAAGGGACTTCTGTTACTCTTTGTCCTCCAGTGCAGGGGATCCCTGTTACTCTGTGTCCTCCAATGCAAGGGACCCCTGTTACTCTGTGTTCTCCAGTGCAACGGACCCCTGTTACTCTGTGTCCTCCATTGCAAGGGACCCCTGTTACTCTGTGTCCTCCAATGCAAGGGACCCCTGTTACTCTGTGTCCTTCAGTGCAGGGAATCCCTGTTACTGTGTGTCCTCCAATGCAAGGGACCCCTGTTACTCTGTGTCCTCCAGTGCAAGGGACTCCTGTTACTCTGTGTCCTCCAGTGCAAGGGACTTCTGTTACTCTGTGTCCTCCAGTGCAGGGGTTCGCTGTTACTCTGTGTCCTCCAATGCAAGGGACCCCTGTTACTCTGTGTTCTCCAGTGCAAGGGACCCCTGTTACTCTTTGTCCTCCAGTGCAAGGGACCCCTGTTACTCTGTGTCCTCCAATGCAAGGGACCCCTGTTACTATGTGTCCTTCAGTGCAGAGGATCCCTGTTACTCTGTGTCCTCCAATGCAAGGGACCTCTGTTACTCTGTGTTCTCCAGTGCAAGGGACCCCTGTTACTCTGTGTCCTCCAATGCAAGGGACCCCTGTTAATGTATCCTACAGTGCAAGGGACTCCTGTAACTCTGTGTCCTCCAGTGCAAGGGACCCCTGTTACTCTGTGTCCTCCAATGCAAGGGATCCCTGTTACTCTGTGTCCTCCAGTGCAAGGTACCCCTGTTACTCTGTGTCCTACAATGCAAGGGACCCCTGTTACTCTGTGTCCTCCAGTGCAAGGGACCCCTGTTACTCTGTGTCCTCCAATGCAAGGGAACCCTGTTACTGTGTCCTACAGTGCAATAGACTCCTGTAACTCTGTGTCCTCCAGTGTGAGGGACCTCTGTTACTCTGTGTCCTCCAATGCAAGGGACCCCTGTTACACTGTGTCCTCCAATACAAGGGACCCCTGTTACTCTATGTTTTCCAGTGCAAGGGACTCCAGTTACTCTGTGTCCTACAGTACAAGGGACCCCTGTTACACTGTGTCCTCCAATACAAGGGATCCCTGTTACTCTGTGTCCTCCAATGCAAGGGACTCCAGTTACTCTGTGTCCTACAGTACAAGTGACCCCTGTTACTCTGTGTCATCCAATGCAAGGGATCCCTGTTACTGTGTCTTACAGTGCAAGGGACTCCTGTAACTCTGTGTCCTCCAGTGCAAGGGACCCCTGTTACTCTGTGCCCTCCAATGCAAGGGATCCCTGTTACTCTGTGTCCTCCAGTGCAAGGGACACCTGTTACTCTGTGTCCTACAATGCAAGGGACCCCTGTTACTCTGTGTCCTCCTGTGCAAGGGACCCCTGTTACTCTGTGTCCTCCAATGCAAGGGAACCCTGTTACTGTGTCCTACAGTGCAATGGACTCCTGTAACTCTGTGTCCTGCAGTGTAAGGGACCTCTGTTACTCTGTGTCCTCCAATGCAAGGGACCCCTGTTACACTGTGTCCTCCAATACAAGGGACCCCTGTTACTCTGTGTTCTAAAGTGCAAGGGACCCCTGTTACTCTGTGTCCTCCAATGCAAGGAACCCCTGTTACTGTATCCTACAGTGCAAGGGACTCCTGTAACTCTGTGTCCTCTAGTGCAAGGGACCCCTGTTACTCTGTGTCCTCCAATGCAAGGGACCTCTGTTACTCTGTGTCCTCCAGTGCAAGGGACCCCTGTTACCTTGTGTCCTCCAGTGCAAGTGACCCCGGTTACTCTGTGTCCTCCAGTGCAAGGGACTCCTGTTACTCTGTGTCCTCCAATGCAAGGGACCCCTGTTACTCTGTGTTCTCCAGTGCAGGGGATCCCTGTTACTCTGTGTCCTCCAATGCAAGGGACTCCAGTTACTCTGTGTCCCACAGTGCAAGGGACCCCTGTTACTCTGTGTCCTCCAATGCAAGGGACCCCTGTTACTCTGTGTCCTCCAGTGCAGGGGATCCCTGTTACTCTGTGTCCACCAGTGCAAGGGACCCCTGTTACTCTGTGTCCTCCAATGCAAGGGACCCCTGTTACTCACTGTCCTCCAGTGCAAGGGACCCCTGTTACTCTGTGTCCTCCAATGCAAGGGACCCCTGTTACTGTATCTTACAGTGCAAGGGACTCCTGTAACTCTGTGTCCTCCAGTGCAAGGGACTCCTGTAACTCTGTGTCCTCCAGTGCAAGGGGCCCCTGTTACTCTGTGTCCTCCAATGCAAGGGACCCCTGTTACTCTGTGTCCTCCAGTGCAGGGGATCCCTGTTACTCTGTGTTCTCCAGTGCAGGAGATCCCTGTTACTCTGTGTCCTCCAATGCAAGGGACCCCTGTTACTCTGTGTCCTCCAGTGCAAGGGACCCCTGTTACTCTGTGTCCACCAGTGCAAGGGACTCCTGTTACTCTGTGTCCTCCAGTGCAAGGGACTTCTGTTACTCTGTGTCCTCCAGTGCAGGGGATCCCTGTTACTCTGTGTCCTCCAATGCAAGGGACCCCTGTTACTCTGTGTTCTCCAGTGCAAGGGACCCCTGTTACTCTGTGTCCTACAGTGCAAGGGACCCCTGTTACTCTGTGTCCTTCAATGCAAGGGACCCCTGTTACTCTGTGTTCTCCAGTGCAAGGGACCCCTGTTACTCTGTGTCCTCCAATGCAAGGGACCCCTGTTACTGTATCCTACCGTGCAAGGGACTCCTGTAACTCTGTGTCCTCCAGTGCAAGGGACCCCTGTTACTCTGTGTCCTCCAATGCAAGGGACCTCTGTTACTCTGTGTCTTCCAGTGCAGGGGATCCCTGTTACTCTGTGTCCTCCAGTGCAAGGGACCCCTGTTACTCTGTGTCCTCCAGTGCAAGGGACTCCTGTTACTCTGTGTCCTCCAGTGCAAGGGACCCCTGTTACTCTGTGTCCTCCAATGCAAGGGACTCCATTTACTCTGTGTCCTACAGTGCAAGGGACCCCTGTTACTCTGTGTCCTCCAATGCAAGGGACCCCTGTTACTGTGTCTTACAGTGCAAGGGACTCCTGTAACTCTGTGTCCTCCTGTGCAAGGGACCCCTGTTACTCTGTGTCCTCCAATGCAGGGGATTTCTGTTACTCTGTGTCCTCCAGTGCAAGGGACCCCTGTTACTCTGTATCCTCCAATGCAAGGGACCCCTGTTACTCTGTGTCCTCCAGTGCAAGGGACCCCTGTTACTCTGTGTCCTCCAATGCAAGGGACCCCTGTTCCTGTGTCCTACAGTGCAAGGGACTCCTATAACTCTGTGTTCTCCAGTGCAAGGGACCCCTGTTACTCTGTGTCCTCCAATGCAAGGGACCCCTGTTACTCTGTGTCCTCCAATGCAAGGGACCCCATTTACTCTGTGTCCTCCAGTGCAGGAGATCCCTGTTACTCTGTGTCCTCCAATGCAAGGGACCCCTGTTACTCTGTGTTCTCCAGTGCAAGGAACCCCTGTTACTCTGTGTCCTCCAGTGCAGGGGATCCCTGTTACTCTGTGTCCTCCAATGCAAGGGACCCCTGTTACTCTGTGTTCTCCATTGCAAGGGACCTCTGTTACTCTGTGTCCTCCAGTGCAAGGGGCCCCTGTTACCTTGTGTCCTCCAGTGCAAGGGACCCCTGTTACTCTGTGTCCTCCAGTGCAAGGTACTCCTGTTACTCTGTGTCCTCAATTGAAAGGGACCCCTGTTACTCTGTGTCCTCCAATGCAAGGGACCCCTGTTACTCTGTGTTCTCCAGTGCAGGGGATCCCTGTTACTATGTGTCCTCCAATGCAAGGGACTCCAGTTACTCTGTGTCCTACAGTGCAAGGGACCCCTGTTACTCTGTGTCCTCCAATGAAAGGGACCCCTGTTACTGTGTCCTACAGTGCAAGGGACTCCTGTAACTCTGTGTCCTCCAGTGCAATGGACCCCTGTTACTCTGTGTCCTCCAATGCAAGGGAACCCTGTAACTCTGTGTCCTCCAGTGCAAGGGACTCCTGTTACTCTGTGTCCTCCAGTGCAAGGGACTTCTGTTACTCTGTGTCCTCCAATGGAAGGGACCCCTGTTACCCTGTGTTCTCCAGTGCAGGGGATCCCTGTTGCTCTGTGTCCTCCAATGCAAGGGACCCCTGTTACTCTGTGATCACCAGTGCAAGGGACTCCTGTTACTCTGTGTCCTCCAGTGCAAGGGACTCCTGTTACTCTGTGTCCTCCAGTGCAAGGGACCCCTGTTACTCTGTGTCCTCCAATGCAAGTGACCCCTGTTACTCTGTGTTCTCCATTGCAGGGGATCCCTGTTACTCTGTGTCCTCCAATGCAAGGGACTCCAGTTACTCTGTGTCCTACAGTGCAAGGGACCCCTGTTACTCTGTGTCCTCCAATGCAAGGGACCCCTGTTACGGTGTCCTACAGTGCAAGGGACTCCTGTAACTCTGTGTCCTCCAGTGCAAGGGACCCCTGTTACTCTGTGTCCTCCAATGCAAGGGAACCCTGTTACTCTGTGTCCTACAGTGCAAGGGACTCCTGTAATTCTTTCCTCCAATGCAAGGGACCCCTGTTACTCTGAGTCCTCCAGTGCAAGGGCCCCCGGTTTCTCTGTGTCCTCCAGTGCAGGGGACCCCTGTTACTCTGTGTTCTCCAATGCAAGGGACCCCTGTTTCTCTGTGTCCTCCAGTGCAAGGGACTCCTGTTACTCTGTGTCCTCCAGTGCAAGGGACTCCTGTTACTCTGTGTCCTCCATTGCAAGGGATCCCTGTTACTCTGTGTCCTACAGTGCAAGGGACTCCTGTAACTCTGTCCTCCACTGCAAGGGACCCCTGTTACTCTGTGTCCTCCAGTGTAAAGGAGTCTTGTAACTCTATTTCCTCCAGTTCAAGGGACCCCTTTTACTCTGCGTCCTCCAATGCAAGGGACCCCTTTTACTCTGTGTCCCACAGTGCAAGGGACTCCTGTAACTCTGTCCTCTAATGCAAGGGACCCCTGTTACTCTGTGTCCTCCAGTGTAAAGGAGTCCTGTTACTCTGTGTCCTACAGTGCAAGAGACCCCTGTTACCCTGTGTCCTCCAGTGCAAGGGACCCCTGTTACTCTGTGTCCTCCAATGCAAGGGACCCCTGTTATTCTGTGTTCTCCAGTGCAGGGGATCCCTGTTACTCTGTGTCCTCCAATGCAAGGGACTCCAGTTACTCTGTGTCCTACAGTGCAAGGGACCCCTGTTACTCTGTGTCCTCCAATGCAAGGGACCCCTGTTACTGTGTCCTCCAGTGCAAGGGACTCCTGTAACTCTGTGTCCTCCAGTGCAAGGGACCCCTGTTACTCTGTGTCCTCCAATGCAAGGTAACCCTGTTACTCTGTGTTCTACAGTGCAAGGGACTCCTGTAATTCTGTCCTCCATTGCAAGGAACCCCTGTTACTCTGTGTCCTCTAGTGTAAAGGAGTCCTGTTACTCTGTTTTCTACAGTGCAAGGGACTTCTGTTACTCTGTGTTCTCCAGTGCAGGGGATCCCTGTTACTCTGTGTCCTCCAATGCAAGAGACCCCTGTTACTCTGTGTTCTCCTGTGCAGGGGATCCCTGTTACTCTGTGTTCTCCAATGCAAGGGACTCCTGTTACTCTGTGTCCTCCAATGCAAGCTACCCTTGTTACTGTGTCCTACAGTGCAAGGGACTCCTGTAACTCTGTGTCGTCCAATGCAAGGGACTCCTGTTACTCTGTGTCCTCCAGTGCAAGGGGCCCCTGTTACTCTGTGTCCTCCAGTGTAAGGGACCCCTGTTACTCTGTGTTCTCCAATGCAAGGGACCCCTGTTACTCTGTGTTCTCCAGTGCAAGGGGCCCCTGTTTCTCTGTGTCCTCCAGTGCAGGGGACCCCTGTTACTCTGTGTTCTCCAATGCAAGGGACCCCTGTTTCTCTGTGTCCTCCAGTGCAAGGGACTCCTGTTACTCTGTGTCCTCCAGTGCAAGGGACCCCTGTTACTCTGTGTCCTCCAATGCAAGGGACCCCTGTTACTCTGTGTCCTCCAATGTAAAGGAGTCCTGTAACTCTATGTCCTCCAGTGCAAGGGACCCCTGTTACTCTGTGTCCTCCAATGCAAGGGACCCCTGTTACTCTGTGTCCTCCAGTGTAAAGGAGTCCTGTAACTCTATGTCCTCCAGTGCAAGGGACCCCTGTTACTCTGTGTCCTCCAATGCAAGGGACCCCTGTTACTCTGTGTCCTACAGTGCAAGGGACTCCTGTAACTCTGTCCTCCAATGCAAGGGACCCCTGTTACTCTGTGTCCTCCAATGCAAGAGAATCCTGTCTCTTTCACCTCAGCACTGCGCACACTGTTATTAGCCCCACTCACCACTCCACTAGGGGGACGCAGTTTGACATCTGTGGCTTAGGCATCTTATGACCTTGTCCCGCCACTCATAACAGGGAGGAGTAGAACGGGTTGTCATTTTTTTTATGTGTTCATCTATTGGAGGACTTGACGTGGAATACACATACTGTATTTCATATCTACTCAAGAAGGCACAATATCACCTTTTATCTTCTAAGAACTCTACAGCTCAGCAGACTTTCTCAAGAATTGATTTCAAATTTCTACCACTGTACGATGGAGAACATTTGGAGAATTTAGTATTCTATTTGTACTGAAGTTGAGGGGAAATATTTGCAGAGGGTCCCATTAAGTTATTGGGTCTCCACTTCAAAGTTTGGAATATATAAATCTGAGCCGCCTTCACAAATGAAATGCAAATATTATAATATTTATATATTTTTGGTTCTCCCCTCCAGCAGACATAATACAGGCTCAGACCAATAGGCTGCAAATAATAGGCACGGTGGCAGTGTTTTTGATATATATTTTTTTAATTTTTATCTTTTTAGCATTTTTTAATAACACCATTTTTTAATATTTCTTAAGTTTTTGATATTTTTACAAAATATATTTTACATTTTTTTCTTTTTATAAATTTTTGTTAAAAATCTTTTTTTTTTTCTCAAACAAACCCATGTTTCAGCGCGCTGGCGTGTTAACAGTCAATTTCACTGCGTCGCGGCTTAGTGTTTTTGCGAGACCAGTCCTTCCCCCATTTTGAAAGCCCCCGACTTCACCAATTCGTTGGTCGGAAGAGAAGGTGTACAGGGAGGAGGAGAAGACCAACTACATGACCGGTGAACCTACAACACGAATTTTCTCATTTGAAATGTATAATTTTTTTTTTTTTTTATGGGTGGTGGTTATTTTTTTTTTTTTGTTCTGTTTTTTGGGTCTGTTAATTTTTCTTTCTTTTTTTTTTTCTAAAAATTGTTTTTAAATATTTTTCTTTTTTTACATTTTATATAAAACATTTTTATAGTTTTTGAATTCTTTATAATTTTTTACCACAATAATTTTT
>BLSH010266996.1:522205-535348 GCA_018402905.1 Glandirana rugosa | reverse complement strand
GTGAGAGCTGTGAAGGAGGGGGGATTTGTGAATAGTGGGGGGGGTTGTGAAGAGGTGAGAGCTGTGAAGGAGGGGTGATTTGTGAATAGTGTGGGGGGGGGGTTGTGAAGAGGTGAGAGCTGTGAAGGAGGGGTGATTTGTGAATAGTGTGGGGGGGGAGTAGTAAAGAGGTGAGAGCTGTGAAGAGTGGTGGGGTTGTGAAGAGTAGGGGGGGAGATTTGTAAAGAGGCGAGAGCTGTGAAGGAGGGGAGAATTTGTGAATAGTGGGGGGGGGGTTGTGAAGAAGTGAGAGGTGTGACGAGTTGGGGCATTTACAGATGCAGAGGTGGGACAAATTTAGATGGGGGCATCTGATTTTAGTCTTGCCTAGGGCAGCACAAAACCAAAGTACACCACAGCCCCCACCTTATTACCTTTTCTAGCACAACCCCCCTCCCCCAATCCCCCCTCCTAGCACAAATCCTCTTCCCCCATTCCTCTCTCAAAACAAATAGCCCCAAAATCACAGCTCTTAGCACACCTCCCCGAATTTCCCCTGCAAGAACAATTCTTACCTCCTGCTTCCCCCTCCAAACACAAATGCCCTCCATGCAATCTCCTTGTGGTGCCCCCGCACCTCACATGATGCCACAGTGCTCATGGCAGCCGTCCCTCAAGCCCGCCCCATGTCCCGGCTCTGGAAGCTACTGACAGTGTGGATCAGTAAGGGGCAGACGTGCGAATAGGCTGGATGAGAAATATTAATGCCAGCCAGCCTACCCGTGCCACCCTGCCGCAGTAAATGTACTGTTGGTGGGTGGCAAAGGGTTATGAGAAACCCCCTAATTATGATCGGCCGATCTCTCATTGTTACTTTTTTTAGATATAAGCTGAATGACTGCTTAGATGGACCCTTTGTACTACAAGTTGTATAGAGATCCTATTACTGTAATATGACGAGTTTAGCAGCAAGAGAGGAAGAGGCTCACCAAGTCTACTTGGTTTATAAGGAGCTGTAAAAAGAGAAAGGAGATCAGTTTAGTTCACAAAAAATGACAAAATATAGTTGAATAATTTGTAACATAATAATGAGATGGAAGCACTGATTACATTAAAGTGATTGTAAAGCTTCATTTTTTTCTTAAATAACAAACCTACCTATACTTACCTGCTCTGTGCAAGGGCTTTGCTGTTGGGGGTACTTGAGGACAGGGTTGAGAACCACTGGTCTATCCAATGAGGTCCGCATAAGTTATAGCGTCTACAAAATAGGGGACAGATATAGGGACCTTTTTTTTAATGATTGTTTTTACTAGTAATGGCAGAGATCCGCAATTTTTAGCGGGACTGCGACATTGCGGAGGACAAATCTGACCCTAAGTGACACTTTTAGGGGACCAGTGACACCAATACAGGGATCAGTGCTAAAAATATGCACTGTCAGAGCCGGGTTCACACTGAGGCGGCACGACTTGCAGGGCAAAGCAAGTCGCGCCGTTCGAGGCTACCTCAGCGCGGCTTGCAAGGAGACCTCTTTACATAGAAGTCAATGCAAGTCGCGCTGAGGTCGCCCCGAAATAGTGCAGGAACCTTTTTCTAAGTCGGAGCGACCTGAGTCGCTCCTATTAGAACGGTTCCATTGCACTGCATGGGGACGACTTGTCAGGCGACTTGAGTCGCCTGACAAGTCGCCTCAGTGTGAACCGGCTCTCACTGTATAAATGACACTGGCAGGGAAAGGGATAACACTAGGGGGTTAAAAAGGTTAAGTATGTTCTAGGGAGGTGCTTTCTGTGGGGGGAGTGGACTGACTGAGTACAGAGAGATCGCTGTTCTTAATCACTAGGAACAGACAATCTCTCTCACTCCCCTGGCAGAACGGGGATCTGCTTTGTTTTCATAAGCAAATCCCCGTTCTGCCTCTCTGTGGAGCGATCGCGGGTGGCCGTCGGATATCACGCCCGCCGGACCCACATATTGGCTCCCCTGCCGCGCAGCGGGCATGCCTCAGGCGGCACGTGCGAGTCCGCAGTGTCTCCTGCATGAAACAGCGTACAGGTACCTTGTTTCGCACAATAGGGTCACCCTGCCGCAGTATATCTGTGGTGGGCAGTCCTTAAGCTGTTAAAATTTTTCTTTATTGATCACTTTTATTCCTATCACAAGTAATATAAACATTCCTTGTAATAGAAATAAGCATTAAAGAGGCCCTGTCCTTGTCAGGAATTTCATCTGCTCATCTGAGGAATCAAGCTGGAATGTCTGTTCCTGTGCGCAGGCGCGCATGCGCATGCAGCAGGTGCGCGCGCAGGTGATGCCTATATGAAAGGGCAGCAACAGAGTGCAAGTGCTGTCCGTTCTACAGTGTTTTAGTGTACCTGAGAGACTGTTCTCTTTTCCTGAGTTCCTGTGACCCGGGTTACCCTGATCCTGATTGTCTTCTGCCTGCATGGACCTCTGCTTGCCCATGACCCCTCTTTTGGATTATCCCTTGTACCTCTGCTGCCAGCCCGCTGCCAACCTTGCCTGTCCCTGACCACCCTTGTAATAAGGGATGAGAATGGCACCAAAAGAACACTGGGGAACCCCTAAGTGCCTGTAAGCTGTCGATAAGGTAGGGAGTACATAAAAGATGCAAAGGAATGTATAACAGAAAACCAGAGATAAAAATAATGATAAGTTCGTCCATATCAAGAATCCATGTACATCCATAAATCAGAGCTAAAAGTCCATGTGAAAGGATGTGACTCCATTGGGATGGATCCGCACCTAGGGGCAGCTGCCTGAAGAGCAGAAGCAACTCTGTAGGAATAGGAGAAGGAGCGGCAGACCTAAGCGCAGTATGCCATCAGAGAATTTATTAAAAGCAAGCTAAATCCATACTCACAGGTGTGAATAAAAACAAGCACATCATAAGAAGTCCGGGCCCAGGGCTGCGTCCCTTGTTCCAGGGCTGTGGTCTTGCTGGGGTTGCATATACCGATGAGCAGACGGAGGCTGTGCTGTGGTGGAACGCACTGGGAGCAGGAAGTACCAGAACCAGGAAGTCCCGTGGACAGGAAGTGACGTCAGTGCTGTATCAGGCCAATGGGGTGACGCGTTTCAAAGCACTCTGCATTTTCCTCAGATCCTGCTCCACTCAGGAGCAAGGGGATTGTTATAGGCTGCCTGGGGGGAGGAAACTAATGGATCACTATTACTCATTTCTGTCTCATCTTAGCAGAAATGAGTAATAGTGATCCATTTACTTTATTTTTATCGGATCGCTTTACAGTCCGGTGTTCATGTCTTTTAACCTGTACACTCCAAGACGGGACACGGGGTTAACTGTGGGCTTGCTTATGCTCGGTGAGGATTAGTTCCCGCCCCCCAGGCAGCCTATAACAGTCCCCCTTGCTCCTGAGTGGAGAAGTATCTGAGGAAAATGCAGAGTGCATTGAAACGCCATCCCATTGGCCTGATACAGCACCGACATCACTTCCTGTCCACGGGACTTCCTGGTTGTGGTACTTCCTGCTCCCAGTTCATTCCACCACAGCACAGCCTCCATCTGCTCATTGGCATACGCACCCCCAGCAAGACCACAGCCCTGGCACAAGTGACACTCTGATGGCATACTGCACTTAGGTCTGGTGCTCCTGTCTCCCCCCTTCTTCTGACCACCCTTGTGTCTGCACCTTCTGTACCGCAGCCACAGCCAGTTGCCGACCCAGCCTGTACCACTGACTTCCATTAGCACGAGCCACCATTGGACATTTCCCATCATCATCATCAGTGGATCAGTCCAGCCCTCGTGCCCCCCTGCACTCCCGAACTCCCTATCTACTCTACCAGGGGTTCGTGAATCAGGGCCACAAGAGTGGTTGCTCCCTGCATAAGGCCGAGAGCGTGACAGTCCTCTTTAATGCGAGATCTGAGGTCAAAAAGACCTCAGGTCTCACATTTACAAAAGCAAAAAAAACAAAAACATTTAATTTTACTTTACTAATAAAAAAAGAAAAAAGGGGGCTCTTTAAGGCCGGAGGGCAGAAGTGACATTTGACGTCGCTCCGGTCCTCCAAGGGCATAGAGCTGAGCGGTGGCCATCTTGCCCTCACTCGACTTCCTGCCCATCCATCTAGCACACTGGATCGTTTTCGCCGCTACCGATGGCTCTGGTTAGTGGGGAAATGATCAGGAAGCAGTGGGGCTCCTTTCCCGCCGCACATAAAAAAGTGATCTCAGGGTGAATCCGCCACCAGGGCCACTTTTTTCGGACGTCGGATCGCCTGCTGTGTAAAAATATACCGAGGTTATGGCAGCTATCTGCTGCCATAACCATGGTATAGAACATCAAAGTAGCGACGTAGATACACAGTGGGCGGTCCTGAAGTGGTTAAATAATTCCCAGGGACAGAGGGAAGTGCGGTGCAAATGAATAAATTGTATGACAAGACTATAAACATCTTTCTGATGGTTAACATTCCAATTTTTAGCAATGTTGGTATTGTGATTTTTTTTTCAATATCATACAGATGGTCATGTAAACGGCCCTACAATCTGCGGGTTGTCTGACCTCCGTACTGAATCTGGCATGTAGTACATGTGATGACCTATACCACATATATGATAGACATGTGCAAATAATTTCGGTCCGAATTTGTTTGTGAACTAAGTTCGACAAATTTGTTAATTCTGAAATATTCGAATTCATGAAAACCCGTTTAACTAATTTTTTGCAAATAAGAATGAAAATCCGTAAAATTCAAAAGAAGGAAAACCCGAAAATAACGAAAATCTGAAAACCCGAAAATTCAAAATAACTAACTAATAATAACTATTACTAACTATTAACCACTTCAGCCCCGGAAGGATTTCCCCCTTTAGGACCAGAGCCCTTTTTGCGATTCGGCACTGTGTTTAACTGAAAATTTCTTACTTTTTGCTAAAATACAAATCAAAAAAAAATATATAAAAAAACATTTTTTTCATCGGTTTTGGCCCATTTACATTCTTCCTCATATTTGTGATAAAAAAAATCACAATCGGCGTTTATTTATTGGTTTGCGCAAAAGTGGTCGCGTTTACGGATGATGAGAATTAATTTCTGGGGTTTTTATTTTTTTTTATTTTTTACTAGTAATGGCGGCGATCTGCGATTTTTAGCGGTACTGCGATATTTCAGCGGGCATGTCGGAACATTTTGACACTTTTTTGGGACCATTGGCATTTATACAGCGATCAGTGCTATAAAAATGCACTGATTACTGTGTAAATGCCATTGGCAGTGAAGGGGTTAACCTGCAGGGGGCGCTCTAAGGGTTAACTGTGTTCCCTGGGCGTGTTCTAACTGTGGGGGGACTGCCCTGGCTGGAGAAGGGGAGTGATCACAGCCCTTCCCCCTCTCACAGAACGGAGGTCCGTGTTTACTTACACGGACCTCCGTTCTTTCACTCCGGGGGGGCATCGCGGGTGGGCGGCGGAGATCGAATCCGCCGCACCCGCTCCCTGGCCCTCCCCGGACACAGTGAGCATGCGGGCGTGCCTCTGGCGGCGCGCACGCTCACTGGGCGCTATCTCGCAGCTGCCGTCATATGATGGCGATTTGCGCAGGAGCGCCACACTGTCGCCGTCAATTGCCGTTCAGCGGTCGGCAAGCGGTTAAATTATAGGTATTGGAATTTCCTTTCAAATTTGGCTGTTAGTGAACGTAACGAATACAAATTTAGCCGAAGCTGCGAACTATCCCAAATAACGAATAGCGCATCTAAACATATGGAAAGTAACAAATGAATAATAATAAAAATGTTTTATTGTTATCATTATTATTTATTATTATTAATTTGTTTCCTTCCATTTGTTTTGATGCGGTATTCGTTATTTCAGATCATTTGTAACTTCGAATAAATTTGGATTTGTTACATTCACTAACAGCCAAATTTGTAAGGAAATTCCAATACCTTTAATGTAATAGTTAGTAATAGTTATATTAGTTAGTTATCATTTTGAATATTTGGCTTTTCAAATTTTCAGATTTTCCTTCTTTTGAATTCTGCGGATTTTCATTCTTATTTTCTGATTTTTGAATTTACGAATTTTCAGATTTTCGAATTTATGAATTTTCAAATTTACAAAACATTTAATAGGTAGTAATAGTTGTTAGTTATTATTTTGAATTTTCGGGTTTTCAAATATTCATTCTTATTTTCAGGTTTTTGTTCTTTTGAATTTTTGGATTTTCATTCTTAATTTAGAATTTTTTAATTTATGAATTTACAAATTTACAAACTTTCAAATTTATAATTTTTCGAATTTACGAATCTACAAATTTATTTGAAATAACAAATTTTGATCATAATGAATGACCCAATTTTTTTTTTCAGCAGTGCACATATAATATTTGGTGTTACCGTTAATAAGCTTCTGAACTGTGGAAAAGTAGGAAGATACTTACCCCTTCTACTGATGCCGAATGTTTGCACGGCTGTAGAAAGAGAATGGAAATTAAATTGGTTAAGAAGAAATGGCAACATATAGATGAATAATTTGTAACATAATAAGGAGATGGGATCTCTGATGAAATATTTCCCAGGAACAGAGGGATGTGCGGTGCAAAAACATTTCCATTCATTGGAGCTCCACCATAAAATAAACCCGAACCGGGAGAAAAATAGGGAGATGGCCACTGATGAACCCCTCCTGAAAATGCTTGTTCCCTGGCTGTGTGTGGCTTCACTTTTCCTGATCTGCACAATTATTGTAGGTTAGTAACTCAGACAGTACTGAAGACACAGAATTGGTACGGCAGCCAGGAAATTTGCATTTTCAAAAGGAACCATTGCTTACAGAAGCCTATGTATTCACTACAAGATAAGAAACTAGGAAGAGGAGATATGGAGTGTTAAATGTGGCAATTATACAAATTAATATAACATTAATTAAAACAAATTATTTATTTAGTTCACATAGAAAAAAAAATTTAGAAACACTAAATACAAAAATTGCTGTTAACGTTTTTCTATGTGAACTAAATAAATAATTTGTTTTAATTAATGTTATATTAATTTGTATATTTGCCACATTTAACCACTTCAATACCAAGGACGTCATATGACGACTTTGAGTGGTGATATCTGAATGGTGCCTTCAGCTACAGGCACCATTCAGATACCCTTGTTTAGTGCCGGCGATTCTCTTTCAGATAAAAGTGGTCTTGGCGGTGGAATCACCGCAAGATCCCTTTTATCGGTGGATCGGCCCCGCCACTTTCCCTTAATCTCTGCCACTTCTCCGCCACTTCTCCATCGGCAGTGGCGGAGATGATCGGGTCCGTTTCCCCCTACAGATGCCGCCCACTCGGCTCCATAACATTGCAGGGCGGAAGCGACAGCACAAGTCACTTCCGCCCAATGCTCTTAAATGGGACATTTTTTTTTGCATTTTAGTGTAAATATGAGATCTTTTTGACCCCGGATCTCACATTAAGACCTTAAGAGGTCCTGCCATGCCTTTTTCTATTACAAGGAATGTTTACATTTCTTGTAATAGGAATAAAAGTGATCTTTTTTTTTAAAGAACAGTGTAAAATTAAAAAATAAAAAGTAAAATAAATAAGAAAAAAAAAATTAAAGTGCCTTATCCCAGCGAGCTTGAGCGCAGAAGCGAACGCATGCGTAAGTCCCGCTCACGTATGAGAGGTATCGCCGCGAATGCTAGAGCGAGAGCAATAATTCTAGTACTAGACCTCCTCTGTAACTTAAAACTGGTAACCTGTAAAAAAATGTAAACGTCCCCAATGGAGATTTTTAGGTTGCAAAGTTTGTCGCCATTCTGTGAGCGGGCGCAACTTCAAAGCACGGCATGTTGGGTATCAATTTACTCGGCGTAACATCATCTCTTCACAGTATGAAAAAAAAATTGGGCGAACTTAACTGTTGCCTTAATTTTTCCAAAAAAAAATTGCGCTTGTAAGACCGCTGCACAAATACGGTGCGACATAAAGTTTTGCAATGGCCACCATTTTATTCTCTAGGGTGTTAGAAAAAATATATAATGTTTGGGGGTTTAAGTAATTTTATAGCAAAAAAAACCTGTCCAAAAGTCCAAAAATAGGCCCGGAATTAAAGCGCTTAAAGTCCCGTATCTCCTCTTCCTAGTTTCTTACATTGACATTCAAAGGTATGTTGGTGCCGTATGCCAAACTTTTGATAATCCCGGTCTTGTCCACATATTTCACCATACTGTATATATTCACTACAGTTCTCTTTTAAATTGTAGATGAACGCTAACAATAAAATTCTCATATTCCCTGCCTTTTGTTCTTATAAATATCCTATTGAAAGCATTTTATTATATCTGTTCAATTGAATTATCTGTTGATCCTTCTATACACTCACCGTGTGGATACCTGAAGGGATTGGCTTCCAAGGTTTTTCCATCAGAGGACAGGATCCCATACAGCACAATTTTTTCTTACCCAGATTGAGTCCCGGTGACAAGAGTCTAACAACTCATGGATTCACATCATCTGCCCTACTGTCTCAATCATTGGATGGAATTTTACAGCCGCCAACAAGGAGCTCTGGTGTACCAACCATAATTGCATCTCAGGATCGGCATTGGGTTGAGACCCCCTGTAAATAGGTCTCCCCATTATTATACCTTCAAGTACAGCCAGGAATTTGACAAACTGTGGGTTACAATCATGGTCAACACCCAGGCTTGGGACTCTCTACCGGGACATTATATACATAGGTCACGGCGGGTAGGGGGGAGCAGGTGGTAGAACATCCATAGCGGAAACACACGGGGGGGGCATCCAGCAGGGGGAGGGCCCCCAGTGGGATACATAAGGTCATCAGCCCCCCACATACTCAGAGGGGGTTACCTGAGGGGCACAACAGTTTTTAAGGGGAAAAAGGGAGAGGGAGGGTGGGAGGATGCGGGCCTGGACACCACAAAGGGGTAATAATCTATTGTCATGAAACAAATTTGTAATAAATATACAGTTGACTAGATAATGGAGGAGCAGTTTGTTTTCTTTTTTTGCTTTTGATATATTATCTGTTGATCCTGCCAGAAATCGTGTCATCTGGACTTCCTGTGCTCTCTACCTCTTCTGCACTCTCATCAGTTACATTGTTCACAGCTCTCTCCGAGGACTACAAAACACCCCTCCCTTATAGAGACAAAAGGTACCCTATCCCGGTGCCCAAAGGTAGTAATAGAAACACTTGAATATAAAACATATTAAGTTTATTTGCAAGAGAGTAAAAAAGAATGTTTGTTTTTTTTCAAAATTGTCGCTCTTTTTTTTGTTTATAGCGCAAAAAATTAAAAACCCAGAGGTAATCAGATACCACCAAAAGAAAGCTCTAATTGTGGGGAAAAGGGACATACATTTTGTTTGGGTAGAGCGTCACACGACTGAGCAATTGTCAGTTAACACGGTGCCGTATCACAAAAAAATGGCCCACTGACACCAATGATGGGGCACTATTCCTCCCACTGACACCAATGATGGGGCACTATTCCTCCCACTGATACCAATGATTGGACACTATTCCTCCCAATGATACCAATGATGGTCACTATTCTTCCTACTGACACCAATGATGGGGCACTATTCCTCCCACTGACACCAATGATGGGGCACTATTCCTCCTACTGATACCAATGATGGGGCACTATTCCTTCCACTGACACCAATGATGGGGCACTATTCCTCCCACTGATACCAATGATGTGGTACTATTCCTCCCACTGACACTGATGATGGGGCACTTTTCTTCCTACTGACACCAATGATGGGGCACTATTCTTCCTACTGACACCAATGATGGGGCACTATTCCTCCAACTGACACTGATGCATTTGTTTTATATATATATACACACGGTATATTAGCGAGCTTTCCTCTTGCTTGCTGTCCCAATGAGCACACACATTAACAGAGTAACATATTTAATCACTTCAGCTCCGGAACGGTTTACCCCTATCATGACCAGAACATTTTTTGCGATACGGCACTGCATTATTTTAACAGACAATTGCGCAGTTGTGTGACGTTGTACCCAAATAACATTTATGTCCCTTTTTCCTACAAATAGAGCTTTCTTTTGGTGGTATTTGATCCCCATTTTGAAAAAAAAAAAAAACAATAATTTTTACTTTCTGCAATAAAACACATCCAATAAAAAAAATTTAGACCAATACGTGTACATTGAATGTTTTGTGCAAAAGTTATAGCATCTACAAACTATGGTATATATATATTTTTTTACTAGTAATGGCGATGATCAGCGACTTATAGTGGGACTGCGATATTGCGGCGGACAAATCGGACACCTAACTGACACTTTTGACAGGGCTCATCAATGCCCATCAGTACAGCCTATGTGTTCTGCCTATCAGTGCTCATCAATGCCCATCAATACCCATCAGTGTCACCTATCAGTGCCCATCAATGCCACCTATCATTGCTCATCAGTGCAGCCTATCAGTGCTCATTAGTGCCTCCTATCAGTGCAGCCTATCAGTGCCCATCAGTGTCTCCCATCAGTGCCCATCAGTGCCTCCAATCAGCGCCCATCAGTGCCTCCCATCAGCGCCCCCTATCAGTGCCCATGAGTGCCTCCTATCAGTGCCAATTAGTGCCTCCTATCAGTGCCCATTAGTGCCTCCTATCAGTGCCCATTAGTGCCTCCTATCAGTGCCCATCAATGCCTCCTATCAGAGCCCATCAATGCCTCCTGCCTACTCAGCACGGCTCTGAGCTGGGAGTGTGTCTCTCATGGAACAGCATAGAGCCGGCATTGACAGTTCTCTGTCTCTGGAGAATGGGGGGGGGGGGGCAGATCGGCTGTCTCCTCTCCCATCCGGTGTGAGAGAGGACAATGGGGAGAGAGAACAGTCAATGCCGGCTCTGTGCTATTCCATGAGAGAGACACTCTCAGCTGTGCGACTAGCAACCCTGCTGGGGCACCCCCGACAGTGGTGGAATACCAGGACCCAGTCGCAAGTGCGACTGCTGCGACCCTGGTAGTCCCGCCACTGTAGTACAGTGTAGGGTGGAGCATATAGTACAATGTAGGGCGGGGCATATAGTACAGTGTCGGGCAGAGTATATAGTACAGTGTAGGGCAGAGTATATAGTACAGTGATTATATAAAAAAATTTAATAGAAAATGAAAAAAAAGTTTTTTTTTTGTTCAAAAACGTCGCTATATTTTTACCTATATCGCAAAAAAAGATAATTGATTAAATACCACCAAAAGAAAGCTCTATTTGTGTAAAAACAAAGTAATGAGTGTGAGAGCACTGAAAAATGAAATTGGTCTGGGCAAGAAGGGGTGGAAGTGCCCTGTATTGAAGTAGTTAAGGGGAACCCTATGACAGAATTAAGAAAACAAATGGCCTGGGGTGCCCCCCCCCCAAAAAAAAAAAAACATACTAGGCCCTTTGGGTCTGGCATAGATTTTAAGGGAAACTCCACACCAATTTTTTTAAAATCTTAACCCGAGGTCACATGATGTCAGAAGGGGGCGGGGTCACTCGGTTGCATCACCGGGTGGCCCCTTCCTTGCCTATATAACAGCTGTCAAAGTGAAGAAACAGCAGTTGGCAGGAGCCCTCCCATCGAAGCAGAGCATTTTCTATTTTTTCTTTTTTTAATCCATCAGGTGACGTGATCGGCGGTGGATTTACATCGCAGGACACTTTTTTTCTTCTTTTTTAATAAAGGAATTGTCAAAAACTGTCTCCTGTGGTTTTTACTTTTTTGGTGAATGGGTAGGAGTACGATGTACCCCATACCCATTCACATAGGTGGGGTGGGATCTGGGGGCCCCCTTGTAAAAGGGGGCTTCCAGATTCTGGTAAGCCCCCACCCACAGACCCCGACAACCACTGGCCAGGGTTGTCGGGAAGAGGCCCTTATCCCCATCAACATGGGGAAAAGGTGCTTTGGGGCAAGTGGCCTAGTACGGTTCGGGGGGGTGCTCGCTCATTTCCCCCTCCCTCTCTGTCCTGGCCCGCCAGGCTGCATGCTCAGATAAGGGAGTAGTATAGATTTTGGGGGACCCCACACCATTTTTTTTTTTTATTTTGGCAGAGAAGGGCCTAGCATTGACTGGGGGGGGGGCCCACACCCTTATTTAAAAAAGGTTATAATCTATATTGCCAGGAGACGGCAATACATTACAACCGCAAGCAAGTTTAAATGACATTTTTTCCTTTAGAAACATCATTATTGCTGCAGCATGTTCTATAAATCGCACAGATGCACCACTTTACAGGCAGACCAAGGGGACACCCCAGGCACAATATTTAAAGGAATATTTTATTTTTATTGTTTTACTTTAAAAACAATCATTTTTTTTGCATTGATACCCGGGCCCCCATATAGTTTTTACGGCATTAACTTGCATGTAAGCCTTTAAATATTAACACTTTTAATTCTTCATGTTCATGTCCCATACACTTTAATGGGGTTTGCATGTTCGCTAGAACTTTTTGCCTGTTCCAGGTGTTCTGGTGCAAACCGAACCGTGGGGTGTTTGGCCCATCCCTAATAATGGAGTTCACCATTTGGAAGTATTAGTTTTCTTTCTCTTTAGTTTTTTTACTCCTGGTGATCCCATCAGTAACACACTTCCTATCCTAAGGGTGACAGCACTCACTCACAGTAGTGGATCTATAGAGAAGCAGCATTGTCACTAGAGTTGAGCGACCTTCTAGAAGTCCGGGTTCTGCTGGTTCGGCCGAACTTCGGGACAAAGTCCGGGTTCGGGTCCGGACAGAACCCGAACTTTGTCCCGGACCCCGAACCCCATTGAAATCAATGGAGACCCGGACTTTTAGGTACAAAAAGTGTTGTAAAATAGTCCTGGAAGGTCCTAGAGGTCTGCAAAAGGAAGGAAATGTGGGTAAGGGTGGGACAAGTGACCTACAAAGAAATGGGGACAGGGAAATAACTTTAAATATTTTAAAAAAAATAAAAACATAAAAAATGCAAAAATGGAGATCATCTTCAAAATGGGTCTGAAAAGTATTAATTAACATTAGAGGCCATAGAACTGTTCTAAAATCATCTTCAAACTGTGTCAAAAAAGTATAAATAAGCCGGGAGTACCCATATCACTGTTCTGCAAAATGTGTGTATCACTTTAAATGAAACCGGAAATC